>OY804586.1:42203818-42713689 GCA_963680875.1 Bathymodiolus brooksi
AGGTAGCTATAAATCCAACTACCATACGATCACAACCACGACGGCCTCCCTCTTTTTTTATACATAGAATGCATGAAATTAGAACAAAATAGAAAACAAAAAGTTGGAAAATATAAAATTTCAGAAATGCTAATAATTATTGAATGTCTACAAATTAATTATAATAAAAGTATAACAATAATATACAGTATACTGAAGATCAAATACAAGAAAACAAATTAGGTCAATATGCATAAATAAACAAATTCAAGAAAAAAACAAACAAATAAACATAAAAATAAACAACACATTTACATCCACACAAAATTGTACATATTTATTCTATTTACCATCGAATAATAAATTCTACAATCTATAAGGAGTTTTGAAAGAATGACAAAAAAGTAGAAGTCAAACACACCGATTATAGAAAATCAAACACACCTATAATAGAAAATCAAACACACCTATTATAGAAAATCAAACACACCTATTATAGAAAATCAAACACACCTATTATAGAAAATCAAACACACCTATTATAGAAAATCAAACACACCGATTATAGAAAATCAAACACACCGATTATAGAAAATCAAACACACCTATTATAGAAAATCAAACACACCTATTATAGAAAATCAAACACACCTATTATAGAAAATCAAACACACCTATTATAGAAAATCAAACACACCTATTATAGAAAATCAAACACACCTATTATAGAAAATCAAACACACCGATTATAGAAAATCAAACACACCGATTATAGAAAATCAAACACACCTATTATAGAAAATCAAACACACCTATTATAGAAAATCAAACACACCTATTATAGAAAATCAAACACACCCATTGAACATATGTATATATTATAGACTGAATGTAAGTATTCTATTATTGTTGTTTATAGTATGATACCGTATCATATATTATACATTTTATATACATCATATGTCACTTCATTCTCATAATTGTGTAGTATTTGTATATGTACATGTACTTGGATCACGCCTATCATATATAGGTTTGGTTTAAGGTGTTTAACGCCACTTTTAACAATATTTTAGCTATATCGTGACGGTCAGTTGTATTGGTGAAGGAAACCGGAGGACCAGGAAAAAAACCAACTGAACCTGTCGCTAGTCACTAGCAAAGTTTATCACATAATGTTGTATCGAGTACACCTCGCCTGAACGGGATTCGAACACAAAATGTTATTGGTGATTGGTACTGATTGCATAGGTAGCTAAGAATCCAACTACCATACGATCACGACGGTCTTTTTTTTACATAGAATGCATGAAATTAGAACAAAATAGAAAACAAAAAGTTGGAAAATATAAAATTTCAGAAATGCTAGGGGCCCGGGTGGCTCAATGAGTTAGGTAGCTGGATCTAACAACTCATACAAGCCTATCACCAATATGGCGTGGGTTCGCGCCCGGCTTTGTAAATTACAAAAAGGGTGCACTCGACTCGCAGTAGCAAGTGATAAAGTTTACCAGTTGCTTGCCCATGGTCGGTGGTTCTCTCCGGCTTCCTCCATCACTAAAACTGGTCGCCATGATATAGATGAAATATTGTTGAAAGTGGTGTTAAAACAACAAAAATCAAATCAAATCAAAAATCAGAAATGTTAATAATTATTGAATGTCTACAAATTAAATATAACAAAGTGATAGCAAAAATATACAGTATAATGAAGATCAAATACAAGAAAACAAATTAGGTCAATATACATAAGTAAAAAAGTTATGCATTCTATTATTGTTGTTCATAGTATGATCTGGGCCATCTTAACGGCATTATAGGCCTCGGGCAAAGTAATGCACGGGGGCCCCTACCTACGCAACCACTCATAGGAATAAACATGTAAATGTCAATATAATTAAACATATATTTATTGTATTGGTACTTCTAACAAAATCAGAGTTTAAACATTAAAAAAAAACATGCTGTACACATCATACATATATTAGCATGGGGCCTCTGGGCAATTGCCCATGTGTTTTAACGCCACTTTCAGCAATATTTCAGCTATATCATAGCGACAAGTTTTAGCGGTGGAGGAAGCCGGAGTACCCAGAGAGAACCACCGACCCTGGGCAAGCAACTGGTAAACTTTATCACTTGCGGCCTACGAGTTATATATATGCTATTTCCTTTAAAATAATTTTAATTAGTAGTGGTAATGTTATTTTTCATGTTCAGACACACCTTTCCTTTGATGTAGGCATGGCAAAATCATATCAATAAAAGAATTGCACTATTACAATATTGCTGAAAAATTGCTGAACTGGTGCTAAACAACAACCAATCCATCACTCATATTTATTACAATGAATTTAATGATAGTAAAAATAATATGGAGAAATATAGAACAAACAGCAAGTGACATTTCAAACACACCTGTTATCGAAAAGTATACATTGAGCACATGGCAGTGTGTTTACAAATAAAGCGCCGGATCACTTGCCTAATATGGACTTGTATATCTGTGGCATAAGTTTATTATTGTAAGTATACATGTATAGGGACATTCGTTTTTGAATACTTTCGAGAATATAAGTATTCGTGGATAAAAACAAACAAAAATGTGTTACTAGGTAATTAACAAGTGACAGGAAAATGGTAAGTAATGTACTTTAAGGTAAAGTTAAATAATCCGTGAAAAAAAAAACCAACATTTAAATTCATAGATAAAAACATTCAACAAGCAAATAATAAAAACAAGTATAAATTTAAATACCTATCAAATAATAATAACAAAACAAATAATAATAAAATAGAAATAATGAAGGTTTACGGTTATGGTGTTTAACGCCACTTTCAACAATATTTCAGTTATATCATGACGGTCAGTTTTATTGGTGGAGGAAGCAGGAGTACACGGCGAAAATCACTGACCTACCACACATCACTGACAAACTTTATTACACAATGTTGTATCGAATACACCTCGTCTGAGCGGGATTCGAACTCACAACTTCAGTGATGAAAGGCACTGATTGAAATGGCAGTTGTAAATCCAAATACCATACGATCACGACCACGACGGCCCCTCAATTTAATTAAAAACCATAGCCCTAACCCCAAAATATGTTTTACGCGTTCATTTGTTCACTTACTTGTTCACAAATGAAATCCTGCATTTATTGCAGATGATATGGAAATTGCCTGATGGAATAAACTCAATTTGACAATTGAAAACAAAAATAATAGTGACCCTTTTCTCATTCATATTCACGATGTCAACTGTGTTTGTAACAAGAGTAACACGACGGGTGGCACTAGTGGAACAGGAACTGTTTACCCTTCAGAACTCCAGAGCACCTAAATTAATCTCCCGGTTTATAGTGGGATTCGTGTTGAATAAACCCACAGACCACAGAGATACACAGCGCGCGCCCCCATGTGTTGGTTTGGGGGGGGGGGGGGGGGCATCTTGATACGGATTATCATGTTATAATACGGAAAGCCAGACCGTTGACCACTACATACACCTTTATATAGGATGGCTTCTCACATTACACTACACATTCTGTTCGCTATATAATGTTTTAGAATGTCCTGAATTTCACTCTATAGCAGTCAAGCCTTACCATGCAACCACCTGTATGAAAAGGTCACCCTTTTCTTGTGTTGTCATAGAAAATTTCATATGAATTGAAACTGTTACAAGAGGTTACTGGTCTTAAAATACCACTTTTTCTTAGTAAAAAATATGTGACCTCTTAATACAGGTTAGATTGTATATATAGTATATACCTAACGATATTCAGGACTTTTAAACGGCACTGAGAACATTCAATAAACATTGAAGAGAACAGCCATGTTATTTTATGTGCGAAACAATCCCTTATTAAGGCATTAGATTTAAACAGAAACAAATAAATATATATTAAATGATAAATACACTTAATCCTGATTTTAGGTTAAATCTCGCAATATGATTGGTTGATATTGTCCTAATAAATTTCAGTGCAATATTTTATTAAGTCAATTCGAATTATCTCCCTTACACCGTTGACTTGATATTGATTTTATTAAGTCAATTCGAATTATTTCCCTTACACAGTTGACTTAATATTAAATTTGATGATGTGGATACAAAAGCAAGATAAATTTATTGTCATAATATGAAAAAATATGGAGTCAGAGATGAAATATAGAGACAAAACCATGACAAATTCCATATCCCATGAAAAACTGAAAGATGAGATACCTGGTTGTATGGATTCAAAATCATGATCAATGCATTGTCCTCATATGGAAAACATTAGATATGAGGTTTGATTGCAAAATCAGGATAAATTCGCTAAACAGTGTACAATTGTCCTAATTCGGAAAAAATCGGGTCAATAAAATTCATATCGGGCTCGGTTTCACCTCGCCCGATATGAATTTTATTGACCCAATATTTTTCCGTATTAGGACAATTGTACACTGTGTAACTAATATTACAGTCAAACCTGTATTAAGAGGTCACCTTTGTGACAAAGAAAATGTGGCCTTATAAGAGAGGTGACCTCTTAAAAAAGGTTAATTTATATGAAACTTTCTATGACAGGGCAAGAAAAAGATGACCTTTCAATACAGGTGACTGTTTAATAGAGGTGACTGCTTAATACAGGTGACTGTTTAATAGAGGTGACTGCAAGGGCAGGTTTGACTGTACATTAAATGCTAAATACATGTATCTTGATTGAATGAAACATAAATGTAAAATAATTACACGACAGTCGTTAGACAAACCGTGGAAACACGACCGAAGTATGCTATTTTGTTTCGATTGTGAATTTGCTGAGACTGCATCAGTGGTATAATTGTTAGAGTGCTCGTCTGCGGTAGATCATGTGTTCGAGCCCCGAGCAGGTAAAACCAAAGACTATGCAATTGTTATTTGTTGCTTTTCTACTAAGCACGCAGCATTAAGGAGAAAGAGCAAAGACTGGTTGGCTCGGAATCAGGATAATATGTCCGAGTGGAGCGACATGTCTATCTGCGGACTGTTTTTTCAGAGCTAAAACTATAAACAAATCCAACTAATCGTGTTGATCTAGTACAAAGCGGACCACATCATCATCTCATTGAAAATTAACTTATTCTCGCCATGGTATAGCTGAAAAATTGCTGGATTAGCGTTAAACAACAATCACTCACTCACTCACTGAATTTGTCGAATAATTACTTTTGCTTATTGTATATAGATTATACGATGCTGGTTCAATCCATGTTTACCTCAAACATCGAACTTTCATTGTCTAATAAAAGTTTGAAGATACCAAAGTGGTAATCAGAAGCTGTAAATAATGGGGACAGACAATACAATGAGTAAAAGAAAAAGAACAAACAACGATCTACAAAACACCACACTGAAGACTAAAGATCGAACAACATAAACCCCACTAAAACCGTGGGTGAACTCAGGACCACATGTGATCCCCGCTGTGTTACTCTTGTTTTAAACCTGATAATAACTAATTCTATTATTAACAGCTGCCAGAATAGATATTGACTTCGTAGCATTTATTGTATATATTATGCGATGATACATGCCCTACTAGTTCAAATTCATGTCAATATAAAACTTTTTTTTTTTTTTTTTTTTTTTTTTCCTTTTTTTTTTGAAATTCGGCCATTTCATTTTTCACATCTTCAATAACACTGGATTCTATATTAAATATTTCATGATCATATACTCCTAGTAGCCATTTAACTAATCCAATATGTCCACTGGCGCGTGCGTAGTACATTACACTATCCATGTCAAATGTTTCATAATGAAATACTTTTAGAAACAACTGCACAACTTCGGTTCTCTCATAGTAACTTGCCGCGTTTATGGCAGATCTTAAATCGAAGTGTTTGAACTTATATTTCGCAAGTAAATATTGCACCAGCTGTGTATGTCCACCGATGCAAGCATTGCTCATGGCTGTCTTTGTATCAATGATCTCTCCTTTTCTTCTATGTAGCAGCCATTTTACGATATCTGAACTTCCGGTTCTAAATGCATTCAATATAAACGCTTCATCAACTAGATCTTCATAATGGCAAGTTTCAATTAAATACATTACAGTCTCAAGATTCCCTTCCTTACATATCTCCAGCAAGACAGTCTTCATATCGAAGAATGAATGGTCAACTGTTTTTATAACAAACTCTCTGTATCCGTTTTGATTGGCTCGGATTATAATGGACATCATATCAAATCTTTCATGATCGAAAGACTGTAACAACAGTTCAAGCACCTCCCAACAGTGATGCTTCTCGTCAAAAATCCTACTAATCGTGCTGTTTAACTCCAGTTTACTACAGTCAAAAGATTCTATTAACCACTTCACAAATACAGTATTACCTGTCGAGCACATCTTATCCATCACGTATTGTAAATCAGATACAGAGGGGTGCATGTTATTCAATAAATATTCAACGATGTCTTCAAATTGCAAAAAAATATCAAACTTACATGTATATTTATTCATTGTTAGTTGTACTGCTGATTGTAAATCAAAGTTTTCGGTGCCAAAAGATTCTACGAGCAATTTCACTATGTCTATCCTGCCTTCACAACAAGCCTGGTTAAAACCTGACTTCAAATCGAACACACCCTTACAATAATGATCAAGTAGCCATATCACTATTTCAGGAGTACCTGTACGACACACGCTGTTGAAAATGAGCTTCATGTTAAATATTTTATAATCATGTGTAGTAAACATGAACTTAACAAAATCCCAATCAGGGCGTGAACAATTGCATGCCTGATGCATAATGAGCGGGACGTCAACCTTTGAAGTATCAACGATTTCCATCAAACGTTTTACAAATGTGAAAGATAGTTCTCCATGTTCTGCTGCTTGTATAACTATGCTAAAATCAATTAAAATGTGCTTACATCTTTCAATTAAATTCATAATAAATTTTTCGCATCCAAATTTTGAACATGAGCGTGAAATTCCTTCAGATACGCTAAACATTCTATATTCAAAGTTATCTAGTAACCAATTAACAAGTTGTACGTTACTATGGTGACAAGCTTCTAAAAAGACAGAATTCACATCAAAATTAGGTTTTTTGACTGGTTTGATTTTAAACAGGAATGTTACTAGTTCAAAATTGTCATTTTTTGCAGCTTCCAAAATGGCCGACTGAAAATCAAGCAATTTCTGGTCGAAAGCACCCATGATCCATGTTGCAATGTTCATTGTGCCGTAACGACATACATGATTGAAGACTAATTTTATATCGAACAGCCTATGATCCATTGTGTCAAGCAAACACGTTAAAAACTCCATATACATTTCACTGTCAAGTGTTTGGTAGAAATGGTTGAAAATAACGTTATAATCAGAATTATTAATTTTACTGTTTTCGATTAAGAAAATGATATTTCTAAATGAATAATTGCGAAAATTGCTCAGGTTACAAATGTGAGAATTCTCAAATTTCTGATACAACCACTCCAGAAGAGAAGAAGATTCACTCTTACAGGCATCATCGAAGATTGATTCAATATTAAACATCCTAATTCCATACTGACGAATAATACATTGTACCAAATGTAATGCTCCATTCTGACATGCCATTGACATTACGGATCTTATGTCAGCCAAATGAGGATCAAATGTATCCAGCATCCACATTACAATATCAAATTGCCCTTGTCTGCAATGATTCTGTATTATCGTTTCTATATCAAGAAATGTATGGTCAAGTTTGACCAGTAAAAGTTTTAGCATGATGTTTTTTCTCCATCTTAATGTTTCTGTAATTGCAGAATTAAAATGAAAATGTACATGATCATGATGAACTAATAACCATTCTATTAATTCAATTCTATTGTGTCTGCAGGCCATGTTGAATAATTCAATCATATTGTATTCTCCAATATTAAGTGAATTCTCCAAACACAATTTAACTAAATCGGAACAACCGTTTATTAAATTTCTTACAGCAAATTGCATGATATCTCTAGATTGGAACATTTGTATTCCAAATTTATCTGTCATTGATCTTACTAAGGAGATGTTATCAAATGTACATGCAAAGGTCATCATGGATTGAAGATCAAACAACCTATGGTCAAAATTTTCTAACATCCAACTTAATTTGCTACCTTTCGGGTACTTCGTCACACTTTGAATTATTAATTCAATTTCAAACATCTTCCTGTCAATATTTACCAAGATCCATTCCACTAAATCCCACATCTTATGCTTAAGTGCCAGTTTTAGTATGGAATGCATATCAAAACGATTGTAGTCAAATGTCTTTAACATCCATAATATGAGGTCGCCAAGATAATGGCCGTCACAGCAGGAAAGATAATAGCTGTCGCTAAACAAATATTTTATTACTGTCTTGATATCGAAGTTCCTCCAATCAAATTTCACCATTAAATATTTAATACCATCGACGTTATGATGGCTCATTTCTGTATTCATCAATGTTAATACATCTTTATCGCAACAACACTCAGATCGAAAAAGCTGTTCTAATACCATTGTTCTATGGTGTTTAAAGTGTTTCGTCTTTATCCATATTTGATAAAATTCATTGATATCCATCATTTGTAATACAAACTGTAAGATATCACTGTCTCTACTCGAACCAGCTATTTCTATGACCACTTCGAGATCAAAATCTACAATGCTATGAGTCTCAAGGAGATATTTGACCAATATAGAACAATCTCTATAATATATCTTTCCTAAAGACCAAGCAACATTGCATTCAAGAATTTTGCCCATTATCTCTTTGACTTTGGAAGAATGCTTGGTGCTAGTCATTAGAACGTATATAATGTTGAAATCATTGGTTTGCAGATTACATCTGTTGATAAATTGGTTCACTGCAGCATCTAGGTCAAACATTTTGTGTTCCAATTTGTCTAACAGCAATCTAACTATTTCAATGTGACCATGCTCACACAAAGTAAGCAGTAATAATTTGCTCATTGCAGCATCTAGGTCAAACATTTTGTGTTCCAATTTGTCTAACAGCAAATTAACTATTTCAATGTGACCATGCTCACACACAGTAAGCAGTAATGATTTGTTCATTGCAGCATCTAGGTCAAACATTTTGTGTTCCAATTTGTCTAACAGCAATTTAACTATTTCAGTATGACCATGCTCACACACGGTAAGCATTAATGATTGCATATCGAAGACAGATATACCAAAATGTTCACAGAACCATCTGACTATATTGATTGCCCCCTTCTCGCAGGCAGTATTCATTGCTGACTGAATATCATAGGATTTATCGTCATATTGGTCAACTATGACATATACCAGCGAAACATCGTCTAAAGCAACGACGCTCTTCATTAATACGTTGGCATCAATCAGTTCACAGTCTTTTATAGTTGCTACTAATAATTTAAATGCATTCCCTTGGCTACTTTTAGTGCCAAACGATAATATAATTTGTTCATCTAGTTTTATGCGTTTCGTTTTTATGAAATTCGATATTGCATTTAACCTTGCTTTATCGTTCGAGGCGTAAGTCTGAAGCAGGGCATATGCAAAGCAACATGTGTATCTTTCTTTGACACATATGGTGCTATGCACGTTCATTTCTTTGCTGATCAAATCTAATATGTGTATAATTACATTTGTGTTGTCGGTGAAATTTATTGAATATCGAAAGATAGCTTCCAATAACATAAACTGCACTTGTTCACTCGGAGGATTACTGCGACGGTAATATTTACCAGATTCCCTTGTCACCAGCCACCTCATACGTATATAGACATCAAGCTTGCTGTTCTTGTAGGTATTATATAACTCTTTTAGCATTGATTTGTCAGCATACCTAATTATTCTAGACGAACAAAGTGTTTTAATAAAGCCATTCGGACTAGGTGCCAGTTTTAAATATGTCACAAGTTGACTTGCTAGTTGCTCATAACTTTCTGAGTAGAATTTGAATGTAACTTCACCAATTTGAGGTTCATAAATTTCCAGACATCCCAATTCTAGAAGAAAATCTTTGTCTAGCAAAGGTATGACGAGTTCCGGATCAACGTCTTTGTAGGATAAAAGTACGCTTTCAAATATAGTTATGTGCTGGAAACAAACCGTGTTGTCCTCTTTCAACTTGAGATAACGTCCCATGAGTAACCCAACACACTCTTTTATTTTCATAGTTGTAAGCTTTATACTAGAAGGACCATATATTGATTCAATAATCTGCTTAGCCTTCTCACAATTTATTTTGACACGGTCAAAGCAGTCTCCATTCAACATAATATAAACTAGAATGACATATTCTAAGGCTTTACTGTCATCGTGCTTCCCTAATGTTCTAATGTTGGAGATCTCATCGCACAACGTTTGAGAAGGGTGTTTGAAAAATGCAACACCTTGCATTGTAAACTTTCTGTTAGATGCAAACAAATAGCAAGATTCAGGAAACCCTAATAGGGAACAAACATTTATTTGAGTAATATCATATATTTGTTTCCAACTTAAATAAACAGTCACCGTCGAGTCTAATATTGCAATATCATGACAATTTGTTTCTTCGCGAAATAATTTCGATTCCCATATGTTATTTGTTTTGCAATGGTTTAAAAGACATTCTTTTTTTTCGTTTGTGGTCATTTGTAAATGATCAGAACCTATATCTAAGATATTGACATCTTTAAGCATTATATGACTATCCACTACGCCAAATAAGGCTAATTTGATGGTGTTCCGCATTGTTAATATTACCTTAACCTTACGCATTTGTATTGTAGAGTAAATTATATCCAAAAGTTTTAAATCCTCATTCCCATCAAATGTAATATTTGTTCGACCAAATACGTCATCAATCAATACAATTAAGTTATCACCAGCATTTATCAGCTCACTCCACTCTGATATCCTTGGCAACCAAATAGCAGAGTAGCCTTGGTTTTCTGTACAGAACGTATGAAGTAGTTCAAGACTGTTTCGAGATTTACCTATTCCGGGTATTCCGGTCAATATTACAATTCCATTTTGTTTTAGTTTTTGAAAACCTTCCGTTATTAAATTGGTCTTCACGAATGTCTTCTCTGTTATATGTGTCTGAATACAATTGTGGGTAATTTCTACAAATAAAAATAAAACAGCTTCGTTCTACCAATTATCAAAAGGATTTGTGTGTCTATCCAAAGTCAGCACCTGGATTTCCAACGTTATATGTCATGGTCTTTTTGTTTGTTTTAATGAGTTGAAGAGAGAGGAGATGTTTCGTTTTGTTGATATTGGTGGAATTGTTGACCATCACTGTTTCAACATTCTTTTCTTGATATTAATGAAGTTGTTTTTTTATTTTTGCTCTCTCTCTCTATATATATATCCAATCAAATAGTGTTATTTGATGTTGCAAGTAAATTACTGATATTTTCCACAAGGAAGGACAGCGAGGAAGGTCAGGCTGCAAGAAAAGTCAGACAGCTAGAAAGTTCAGACAACCAGAAGCTCCCAGGTGCCTGTAATCGCTCACCTGGATCAAAGCTGCTTTCAATAACAACGCAACTGCACTGTGGTGGCCATCTTGGTGGGAGAGCGCGACTGCCGAACACAATTTTGGAAGAGGACCATCCAATGACTATTCCAATAAAATTTAGTTCTTTTTGAGCAAATGGTTTCAAACAAGAAGATTTTTATGGGAATTTCCCATAGGGTTCTATGTTAAATTAAGTTCGTCTGTGGTGGCCATCTTGGTCGGAGGTCTGAAATGCCGGACACAATTTTGGAAGGGGACCACCTAAGGATCATTTCAGTAAAGTTTGGTTGAGATTGGCTCAGTAGTTTCAGAGGAGAAGATTTTTATTAAATTTCATCCCCCTTTTTTCTATTGTTAGCTTGACGGCCATCTTGGTTGGAAGTCGGGATCACCGGACACAATTTTGGAAGGGGGCAATCCAAGGACCATTCCACCAAAGCTTGGTTGCAATTGGCCCAGTGGTTTCTGAGGAGAAGATTTGTATGTGAATTTCCCATAGGGTCCTATGTTAAGCTAAGTTCGGCTGTGGGGGCCATCTTGGTCGAAGGGCCGAACCGCCGCACATATTTATGGAAGAGAACCATCCAATGACTATTTCATCAACATTTAGTTCTTATTGAGCAAATGGTTTCAGACAAGAAGATTTTTATGGGAATTTCCCATAGGGTTCTATGTTAAAGTAATTTCGGCTGTGGCGGCCATCTTCGTCGGAGGTCTGAAATACCGGACACAAATTTGGAAAGGAACCACCCAAGGATCATTTCAGCAAAGTTTGGTTGAGATTGGCTCAGTAGTTCCAGAGGAGAAGATTTTTTTTTAATTTCATCACCTTTTTCTATTTTAGCTTGGTGGCCATCTTGGTTGTAAGTCGGGATCACCGGACACAATTTTGGAAGGGGGCAATCCAAGGACCATCCCACCAAAGTTTGGTTGCAATTGGCCCAGTGGTTTCTGAGGAGAAGATTTTTATGTGAATTTCTCATAGTGTCCTATGTTAAACTAAGTTCGGCTGTGGGGCCATCTTGGTCGGAGGTCTGAAATGCCGGACACAATTTTGTAAGGGGACTACCCAAGAATCAATTCAGCAAAGTTTGGTTGAGATTGGCTCAGTAGTTTCAGAGGAGAAGATTTTATTTTAATTTCATCCCCCTTTTTTCTAATTTGCATAATCGGTCAAATCGGCAAAAGTTTAAAGTTCATTAAAAAATCACGTTATAGATGTTAAAAAGCTCATCATTATGCTTATACAGTTCAAATTTGGGCACATTATGGCTTAAATTAGAGCAGTTTTGGCCATTTGAAGAAATTTCTATTTTTGCAACAGAGGCCATCTTGAATACAGGACGACGCTGATGGACACAATTTTTAAAGGGGACCACATAAGGATCATTCAGACAAAGTTTGGTTGAAATTGGCCAAGTGGTTTCTAACAAGAAGATTTTTAAATGATTTTTTGCTTATTTATGCCTAATTTGCATAATCGGTATAAATCGGCAGAAAGAAATATTTCACAGAAAAACAAGGAATATATGTTAAACTACTCATTTCCATGTAGCTGCAGTAAAAATTTGAGCTCATTTAGATTTATAATAAAGCATCAATGGACAATTAAAATTTCATCTCACCTTTTTTCTATTTTCAGCTTGGCGCCCATCTTGGTTGGTGGTCGGATTCACCGGACACAATGTTGGAAGGGGGCCATCCAAAGACCATTCCACCAAAGTTTGGTTGGAATGGGCCCAGTGGTTTCTGAGGAGAAGATAAAAATGTGAAATGTTGACGGACGGACGACAGACGACAGACGAAAAGTGATGGCAATAGCTCACTTGGCCTAAAGGCCAGGTGATCTAAAAAGGAAGGACAGACAGTAAGGAAGGTCAGACAGCAAATAAGGACAGACAGGGAGGAAGGTCAGACAGCACGGAAGGTCAGACAGCAAAGTAAGTCAGACAGCAAAGAAGGTCATACAGAAAGGAAGGTCAGACAGCAAGGTAAGTCAGACAGCAAAGAAGATCAGACGGCTATAAAGTTCAGACAGAAAGAAAGGTCAGACAGCAAGGAAGGTCAAACAGCAAAGAATGTCAGACAGCAAGGTAGATCAGACATCAAGGAAGTTCAAACTGCAAGGAAGTTCAGACAGCAAGGAAGGTCAGACTGCAAGGAAGGTCAGACAGCAAGGAAGGTCAAACTGTAAGAAAGTTCAGACAGCAAGGAAGGTTAGATTACAAGAAAGGTCAGATAGCAAGGAAGGTCAGACTGCAAGAAAGGTCAGAGAAAAGGTAGGTCAGACAGAAGAAACGTCAGACAGAAGGAAGGTCAGACATCAAGAAAGGTCAGACAACAAAGAAGGTCAGACATCAAAGAAGGTCAGACGGCAAGGAAGGTCAGATTGCAAGGAAGGTCAGAGAAAAGGAAGGTCTGACAGCAAGGAAGATCAGACAGACGAAAGGCCAGACAGCAAGGAAGGTCAGACTACAAGGAAGATCAGAAAGCAAGGAAGGTCAGACAGCAAGAAAGTTCAGACAACAAGGAAGGTTAGACTACAATAAAGGTCAGAGAGCAAGGAATGTCAGACTGCAAGAAAGGTCAGACAGGAAGGAAGGTCAGACAAGAAACGTCAGACAGAAGGAAGGTCAGACATCAAGAAAGGTCAGACAACAAGGAAGGTCAGACATCATAGAAGGTCAGACGGCAAGGAAGGTTAGACTGCAAGGAAGGTCAGAGAAATGGAAGGTCTGACAGCAAGGAAGATCAGACAGAAGAAAAGCCAGACAGCAAGGAAGGTCAGACTGCAAGGAAGATCAGACAACAAGGAAGGTCAGACAGTAAGAAAGTTCAGACAACAAGGAAGGTTAGATTACAAGAAAGGTCAGATAGTAAGGAATGTCAGACTGCAAGAAAGGTCAGACAGGAAGGAAGGTCAGACAGAAGAAACGTCAGACAGAAGGAAGGTTAGACATCAAGAAAGGACAGACAACAAGGAAGGTCAGACATCAAAGAAGGTCAGACAGGAAGGAAGGTCAGACTGCAAGGAAGGTCAGAGAAAAGGAAAGTCAGACAGCAAGGAAGATCAGACAGAAGAAAGGTCAGACAAAAGGAAGGTCAGACATCAAGAAAAGTCAGACAACAAGGAAGGTCAAACTACAAGAAAGGTCAGATAGCATGAAAGGTCAGAGTGCAAGAAAGGTCAGACTGCAAGAAACGTCAGACAGCAAGGAAGGTCAGACATCAAGAAAGGTCAGACAACAAGGAAGGTTAGACATCAGAGAAGGTCAGACAGCAAGGAAGGTCAGACTGCAAGGAAGATCATACACCAAGGAAGGTAAGACAGCAAGGAATGAGAGAGCAAGGAATATCATACATTAAGAAAGGCCAGACATGTGTTGTTAAGTAATATTACATTTATCGTACTTAGTCCTAAATTATGTCGTTTTCTGCAATAACATTTACCTTTCAGTTTTTCTTTCCTTTTCTGTTGATCTGAAAGAAAAAAGAATCAAATAAATTATGTATTTATGTATTTTACATTTCATACTCGATGGAATGTTCAATGTGAAGGACACCGTTCCTAATCCTTGAAATGTCAAATTTAATGGACACCGTTCATAATCTTTGGAATGTCTAATGTGATGGAAACCGTTCCTAGTCCTTCGAATGTCTTATGTGATGGACACCGTTTCTAGTCCTTGGAAGGTCCAAGGTGATGGACACCGTTCCAAGTCCTTGAAAATCTAGGTGATGGAGACCGTTCCAAGTCCTTGAAAGTCCTAGGTGATGGAGATCGTTGCTAGTCCTTGGAAAGTTCAGGTGATGGACCTTGTTTCTAGTCCTTGGAAAGTCCAAGGTGATGGACACCATTTCTAGTCCTTGGAAAGTCCAAGGTGATGGACATCGTTTCTAGTCCTTAGTAAGTCCAGGTGAAAGTCCAGGTGATGGACCTTGTTTCTAGTTCTTGGAAAGTCCAAGGTGATGGACATCGTTTCTAGTCCTTGGAAAGTCCACGGTATGGACACTGTTCCTAATCCTTGGAAAGTCCAGGTGATGGACCTTGCTTCTAGTCCTTCGAAAGTCCAAGGTGAAGGACACTGTTCCTATTCCTTGGAAAGTCTAAGGAGGTGGACACTGTTCCTAGTCCTTGGAAAGTCCAAGGTGATGGACACCGTTCCAAGTCTTTGGAAAATCTAAGGTGATGAGACAGTTCCTAGTCCTTGGAAAGTCCAGGTGATGGACCTTGTTTCTAGTCCTTGGAAAGTCCAAGGTGATGGACTCCGTTTCTAGTCCTTGGAAAGTTCAATGTGATGGACACCGTTCCTAGACCTTGGATTGACCAATATGAGTAATAACAAAATTACCGAACTCCGAACAATCTTCCCAAGGAAAAGTGTGATGGACACCGTTTCTAGTCCTTGGGAAGTCTAAGGTGATGAACACTGTTCCTAGTCCTTTGAATGACCAATGTGATGACACCGTTCCTAGTCCTTGGAAAGTCTAAGGTGATGGACACCGTTCCTGGTCCTTGGAGAAGAAACCCCAAAAGAAAAACACCGACAATGTGTAAGTAATATAACGGCAAGTCTCTGATATATTTGATCGCATAAAGTTGTATCGAGCACACCTCGCTTCTGTATCGGGTACACCTCGCTGCTGTATAGATTCCACCTCACCATTGTATCGAGTCCACCTCGCTACTGCACCGAGTCCACCTCACTGCTGTATCGAGTACATCTCGCTTCTGTATTGAGTAAACCTCGCTTTTGCATCGAGTAAACCTCGGTACTGAATCGAGTACACCTTGCAACTATATCTAGTACACCTCGTTAGTGTATCGAGTACATCTCGCTACTGTATCATGTACATCTCGCTATTGTATCGAGTACATCTCGTAACTGTATCGAGTTCACCTCACTACTGTATCGAATACACCTCGCTACTGCAATGAGTACACCTCGCTTTTGTATCGAATACACCTTGTTTCTGTATCGTGTACACCTCGCTACTGTAAGTAGTATATGGGTAGAGCTCAGTTAGTATTTGCAGTGGAGCGATGCGGTGAGAGAAACCGGAAGTCACGTGACCGGAGGTGACGTTAGTCACGTGACCGGAAATGACATCAGCCACGTGCCCTGTCCGAAAGTATGTTCTGCGCATGCGCAACCGGAAGTTGCCCCATATCCACCCTAGTGGGGCCTTTTGACCGGAAGTGACAAAGTCACGTGACTGGAAGAGGCCCTGTCTGGAAGTGGCCGTAATCGGAAGTATGTTCTGCACATGCGCAACCCGAGGTTGCCCCATATCCACCCTAGTGGGGCCTTTTGACCGGAAGTGACAAAGTCACGTGACCGGAAGAGGCCCTGTCCGGAAGTGGCCCTGACCGAAAGTAGGTTCTGCGCATGCCCCGTTTTTGCCCGTGTGTTTTTCCTAGTAGTAGTACAGTAGTAATATGGTTACCGGATGTGACCGGAGATCACTTGATCCCTTTCAGGGTTCCCTTGGGTGTGTGCATGCGCAACCGGAAATTGCGCAACACGCGTTGTGACCGAAGGTTACGTGATGCCTTCGGATGTGTCCTTGTGGTGTTCTCTACGACCTCCGCGTCCTATGTTTAGCATGGTTACCGGAACTATCCACCGCCTCCTATATTTAGCATGGTTACCGGAACTAGCCACCCGCGTCCTATATTTAGCATAGTGACTGGAACTAGCCCTAATTATCTGCTCCTTTTATTTTCATATAGTATATAGGTTGTGTAGTACTTCTACTTTGCTAAGAGTACATTTGAAAATTTCCAGCTGCTAAAAATGCTTTTTTATAATTTTACACTTTTAATGTTTAAAATAAGACAATTAACAAAAATAAAATCGATAAATTCCATAATCGATTTGTAATTACTTGCGATTAGTTTTTTTGGGTTTATGCTTGGTATTGTGAGGATCTATTTTAATCAAATTATACCAGATTTGAAATACTTGTATTGGGATATGTATATATTAATGAATTACTTATTTAACCCTTATATGTCCAAAAAGACTTATTTTTCCAAACGTCCTATTTTTAGGCTTTTCAAACCACCCCTTCGACTGCCAACATCCTATTTATAAACTTTGTATAAAACCGCATTCATCGATGACGTCAGAGTAAACATGACGTCACAACGTTGCATGAGACGTTGTCTGCCAAATTACTTAGTCATGACGTCATATCATTGGAATGTGAGACAAAACATACTAACCTGACGATGGTGAATGAACGACAAAATAACGTGACGTCATACACGAAATGTAGTCACCCTACCCTATTTCTACGTTTGTTCCATTGGATGTCGAAAAATTTGGGGCAGTTTGTTTTTATTGTTTTTCAACTTTTTGTCAGCTGAACGTTTTTTTTTCAAATACGCGTTACTGGTTTGAAATTTAACAAAAGATTTTTTTCGAGTACGTAAATATTTCATTCGCCAAAGATGGCTACCTGTGACCAAAGGACACTTGACCCCAACATCGCCCGAGACATTTCCCGATAATGCATCACTATGCGTCATAATAAATTATCCCGATAGGTGGTGTTACTATCTCGTGACTTGGTAACTTCATAACCAAGGCCTTTCGAAACTTATTTCGTAACCTCTTCGTACGTTTTTCCTAGCTGTGTACCATGTTCGTAACTTTGTACTTTTTTCGTAGCTTGCTAGCTTATTTCGTAACCTCTTCGTACCTTTTTCGTAATTTCGTACCTTTTTCATAGCTTGGTACCTTTTTCGTAACTTCGTATCTTAATTCGTAACCTTTTTGTAACCTTTTAGTATCTTTTTCGTCACTTCGTATCTTTTTCGTTACTTGTAGCCCTTTCATTTATCTATCGATCTATGGTACTTTCAAACCTCTCAGTGACGTCATAAGCAAGCTGGGTGACGTCAATCGATATTCCTCATTGATAGTATAGAATTAACTGTTAAGAATAGACCCTCACCCAGACACTTGTTTTTAGTACAAACTCTCGCGCCATTGGTGCTCGCCTAACTTCGTAGTGGACCCTAACCACTGTTGGCCTAGTGATCTTCCGGCTATGGGAGCTTCGCTCCTATATTGAATAATATGCATCCTATAACCATAGGAAACTGTCCCCCTCCCCACCTTTAATTTCCTTATTTATTTCAAAGATTGTAAGAATTGAACCAATCAGAAGAGGGGGATGACTAGTAATACGTCCACATTCGAACCACATATACGGTGACAGAATCGTCATTGGCATTTTGTCTTTTTGACAGACTATGACCATATTCACCTGCGAGCATTTTATTTTCATTATCCGCGTCCTATAACCTTATTATTTTCTACGAACTAGCCATTTCACTGGTTATCTGCCCCTTTCCCGCCATTTTATTTTCATAATTACATTATCTATTTTAATAATTACATTTCTTACAACAGTTTGCCACAACCATCACCACCACCACCACCACCACCACCTCCACCACCCATTTCCCCTATCTTTTCACTATTCAACTTACCTTTCCTCTGTATTTTCCATCTCTTTTCACATTTCAACTTACTTTTCTTCCGTATTTTCCATATCATTTCACTATTCAATTTACTTTTCTTCCATATTTTCCATATTTTCACTATCTTTTCACTATTTTCTTTCATATTTTCCATATCATTTCACAATTTTCTTCCATATTTTCCCTATCATTTCACATTTTATCCATATTTTCCATATCATTTCACAATTTTCTTCTGTATTTTCCAAATCTTTCCACTATTCAACCTACTTTTCTGCCGCATTTTCCATATCTTTTCACTCTTCAACTTATCTTTCTTCCATATTTTCCATATCATTTCACATTTCAACTTACTTTTCTTCTGTATTTTCCAAATCTTTTCACTATTCGACTTACTTTTCTTCAATTCTTACTCACTCACTTACACAACTCACTCAATGATATTCCCAACATATTTAAATTTTCAAATTCTCCTGTGATTTAAATTCATTTCAAAGAATTCCCATTGCTCTAAAATATATTGTGTTCTCCAGCTATTTGAAAAGAGTATTGGGCAATGTTTTCCAGTTATCAGAAACAAGCATTAACAGCTATGATATCTCCTTTATGTACAAACTGCTATGATATAACTGTAATATTGTTGAATGTGGCATTAAACACCATCAACCTAATCTTTTATTTACAAAGACATATACCTACCTACCTATATATCTACATTTTTATGAGAATTATAGATTTTATTCAATTTTTGCTAGTTATTTTCATATCTTGATGAGTTTCAAATTTCTACAATCAAATTTATTTTACATAACAGCCAAACGCAGTGTTCTATTTTTAGAGCAGTAAGAAAACTTACTTCCTGAACAGGGTTTTAGTATATATTCATCTACCAAAGGCAAGCAAATATCTGTATATAAGTTGAAATATATCTATGTTCGTGCCAAGGGCAAGTAACTCTCTGTATATAAGTGTAACAATCGATTTCGAAATAGCCATTTCTTGATACGTATTATATAGTATTTCTCTTTCTGCACAGGTATATGTCCACATACAGAGTTGTAACTTATTCCTCCACATAAAGAGTTATTTCCCCTACTGCAGTGTTAAACCTCCACACACAGGGTTATGCCCCCTACGGCAGTGTTATCTCCACATAAATAGTTATTCCCCCATACTGCAGTGTTAAACCTCCACATAATGAGTTATTCCCCCTACTGTGGTATTATCCTTGCACATACAGAGTTGTAACTTATTCCTCCACATAAAGAGTTATGTCCCCTACAGCAGTGTTAAACCTCCACACACAGGGATATGTCCCCTACGTCAGTGTTATCCCCACATAAATAGCTATGTCCCTTACTGCAGTGTTAAACCTCCACACACATGGTTATGTACCCCTACTGTAGTATTATCCTTGCACATACAGAGTTGTAATGTATTCCTCCACAAAAAGAGTTATGTCCCCTACTGCAGTGTTAAACCTCCACGTAAAGAGTTATTTCCCCTACTTTAATATTATCCTTGCACATACAGAGTTGTAACTTATTCCTCACATAAAGAGTTATGTCCCCTTATTACAGATTTATCCCTTCATATACAGAGTTATTCCCCCTTACTGTAGGGCATAATGTAAACTTAAATAAATTACAGGCAGTATTAATTGTTTTGTAAAAAAAAAATACTTTTCTTCCATATTTTCCATATTTTTCATATCTTTTCACAATTTTCTACTATATTTTCCAAATCTTTTCACTATTCGACTTGCTTTTCTTCCATATTTTCCATATCATTTCACATTTCAACTTACCTTTCTTCCATATTTTCCATATCATTTCACAATTCAACTTTGGTTTCTTCTGTATTTTCCATATCTTTTCACTATTCAACTTGGCTTTCTTCCATATTTTCCATATCGAAAATTGGCTTTCTTCCATATTTTTCATATCATTTCACTTTTCAACTTACTTTTCCACCATATTTTCCATATCATTTCACTGTTCAACTTTCTTTTCTTCCATATGTTCCATATCTTTTTTTCATTGTTTCTAATGATTCCTTCAAATCAAAATGTTCTTCTCTCCATGTTTGCTGATTTTCCAAGATTGATTCTGTTTTGCTAATTCTGGAAATATTAAAGAATGATTAAAATCCTAACTTCATACGCCATGACTATGGTATTGTGGTGTTTAATCTCAGAACAGTGAAATCTATATAAACATATTAAAACTTTGTAAAACGAATATAACTGGCAACGTTACTTGTTTTCCGCGTACATAACGTCATACGAAATTTCATTTTACCATACTTTTTCAAACCGCAACGTTTGAAATGCAACGTAACTTGTTTTCCGCGTACATGACGTCATTTTCCGCGTACGTGCCGTCATTTTCCGCGTATCATTTTCCCGTACTTTTCACAAAAAAAATCATTTTCGTCACAGAATCTATTTTTTACAAGTTTTATTATTTTCCTAAATTTTCATTTTCGGCCCAGAATGTATTTTTACTATCAATACTACAGCATGTTATAGCTTCTCAAAGCAACCACATTAATACAATGTTGCCCAATGAGATGGTCTTAGCTCCTCTACAAAAGCTAAAGATTAAATATGAATTGTCTTACCAATCTACTACCAGGCTGAAATATACTATTTTTTCTGGGTCGAAAATGAAAATTTAGGAAAATAATAAAACTTGTGAAAAAGAACGGGAAAATGATACGCGGAAAATGACGTCACGTAAGCGGAAAATGACGTCATGTACGCGGAAAACAAGTTACGTTGCATTTCAAACGTTGCGGTTTGAAAAAGTACGGTAAAATGAAATTTCTTATGACGTTATGTACGCGGAAAACAAGTAACGTTGCCAGTTATATTCGTTTTACAGAGTTTTAATATGTTTATATAGATTTCACTGTTCTGAGATTAAACACCACAATACCATAGTCATGGCGTATGAAGTTAGGATTTTAATCATTCTTTAATATTTCCAGAATTAGCAAAACAGAATTAATCTTGGAAAATCAGCAAACATGGAGAGAAGAACATTTTGATTTGAAAGAATCATTAGAAACAATGAAAAAAAGATATGGAACATATGGAAGAAAAGAAAGTTGAATAGTGATAAGATTTGGAAAGTATGGAAGAAAAATCAGAAAGCCAAGTTGAATAGTGAAAAGATATGGAAAATACAGAAGAAACCAAAGTTGAATTGTGAAATGATATGGAAAATATGGAAGAAAGGTAAGTTGAAATGTGAAATGATATGGAAAATATGGAAGAAAGGCAAGTCGAATAGTGAAAAGATTTGGAAAATACAGTAGAAAATTGTGAAAAGATATGAAAAATATGGAAAATATGGAAGAAAAGTATTGTTTTTCTTACAAACAATTAATACTGCCTGTAATTTATTTAAGTTTACATTATGCCCTACAGTAAGGGGGAATAACTCTGTATATGAAGGGATAAATCTGTAATAGGGGACATAACTCTTTATGTGAGGAATAAGTTACAACTCTGTATGTGCAAGGATAATATTAAAGTAGGGGAAATAACTCTTTACGTGGAGGTTTAACACTGCTGTAGGGGACATAACTCTTTATGTGGAGGAATAAATTACAACTCTGTATGTGCAAGGATAATACTACAGTAGGGGTACATAACCATGTGTGTGGAGGTTTAACACTGCAGTAAGGGACATAGCTATTTATGTGGGGATAACACTGGCGTAGGGGACATAACCCTGTGTGTGGAGGTTTAACACTGCTGTAGGGGACATAACTCTTTATGTGGAGGAATAAGTCACAACTCTGTATGTGCAAGGATAATACCACAGTAGGGGGTATAACTCATTATGTGGAGGTTTAACACTGCAGTATGGGGGCATAACTATTTATGTGGGATAACACTGCCGTAGGGGGCATAACCCTGTGTGTGGAGGTTTAACACTGCAGTAGGGGACATAACTCTTTATGTGGAGGAATAAGTTACAGCTCTGTATGTGGACATATACCTGTGCAGAAAGAGAAATACTATATAATACGTATCAAGAAATGGCTATTTGGAAATCGATTGTTACACTTATATACAGAGAGTTACTTGCCCTTGGCAGGAACATAGATATATTTCAACTTATATACAGATATTTGCTTGCCTTTGGTAGATGAATATATACTAAAACCCTGTTCAGGAAGTAAGTTTTCTTACTGCTCTAAAAATAGAACACTGTGTTAGGCTGTTATGTAAAATAAATTTGATTGTGGAAATTTGAAACTCATCAAGATATGAAAATAACTAGCAAAAATTGAATAAAATCTATAATTCTCATAAAAATGTAGATATATAGGTAGGTAGCTATATGTCTTTGTAAATAAAAGATTAGGCTGATGGTGTTTAATGCCACATTCAACAATATTACAGTTATATCATAGCAATTTGTACATAAAGGAGATATCATAACTGTTAATGCTTGTTTCTGATAACTGGAAAACATTGCCCAATACTCTTTTCAAATAGCTGGAGAACACAATATATTTTAGAGCAATGGGAATTCTTTGAAATAAATTTAAATCACAGGAGAATTTTAAAACTTAATTATGTTGGGAATACCATTGAGTAAGTTGTGTAAGTGAGTGAGTAAGAAATGAAGAAAAGTAAGTCGAATAGTGAAAAGATTTGGAAAATACAGAAGAAAAGTAAGTTGAAATGTGAAATGATATGGAAAATATGGAAGAAAGATAAGCTGAAGAGTGAAAAGATATGGAAAATACAGAAGAAAAGTAAGTTGAATAGTGAAAAGATTTGGAAAATACAGAAGAAAATTGTGAAATGATATGGAAAATATGGATAAAATGTGAAATGATAGGGAAAATATGGAAGAAAATTGTGAAATGATATGGAAAATATGGAAGAAAATAGTGAAAAGATAGTGAAAATATGGAAGAAAGGTAAATTGAATAGTGAAATGATATGGAAAACACGAAAGAAAAGTAAGTTGAAATGTGAAAAGAGATGGAAAATACAGAGGAAAGGTAAGTTGAATAGTGAAAAGATAGGGAAAATGGGTGGTGGTGGTGGTGGTGGTGGTGGTGGCAAACTGTTGTAAGAAATGTAATTATTGAAATGAATAATGTAATTATGAAAATAAAATGGCGGGGAAGGGGCAGATAACCAGTGAAATGGCTAGTTCGTAGAAAATAATAAGGTTATATGACGCGGATAATGAAAATAAAATGCTCGCAGGTGAATATGGTCATGGTCTGTCAAAAAGACAAAATGCCAATGACGATTCTGTCACCGTATATGTGGTTCGGATGCGGACGTATTACTAGTCACCCCCCTCTTCTGATTGGTTCAATTCTTACAATCTTTGAAATAAATAAGGAAATTAAAGGTGGGGAGGGGGGCAGTTTCCTATGGTTATAGGATGTATATTATTCAATATAGGAGCGAAGCTCCCATAGCCGGAAAATCACTAGACCAACAGGGGTTAGGGTCCACTACGAAGTTAGGCGTGCTCCAATGGCGCGAGAGTTTGTACTAAAAACAAGTGTCTGGATGAGGGTCTATTCTTAACAGTTAATTCTATACTATCAATGAGGAATATCGATTGACGTTACCCAGCTTGCTTATGACGTCACTGAGAGGTTTGAAAGTACCATAGATCGATAGATAAATGAAAGGGCTACAAGTTACGAAAAAGGTACGAAGTGACGAAAAAGGTACGAAGTTATGAAAAAGGTTATGAAATTACGAAAAAGGTACGAAGTTATGAAAAAGGTACGAAGAGGTTACGAAATAAGTTACCAAGTTACGAAAAAGGTACGAAGTTACGAACATGGTACACAGTTACGAAATAAGTTACGAAAGGCCTTGGTTATGAAGTTACCAAGTTACGAGATAGTAACACCACCTATCGGGATAATTTATTATGACGTATAGCGATGCATTATGGGGAAATGCCTCGGGCGACGTTGGGGTCAAATGACCTTTGGGCACAGGTAGCCATCTTTAGCGAATGAAATATTTACGGTACTCAAAAAAAATCTTTTGTTAAATTTCAAACCAGTAACGCGTATTTGAAAAAAAAACGTTCAGCTGACAAAAAGTTGAAAAAAAATAAAAAAACAAACTACATTTCGTGTATAACGTCACGTTATTTTGTCGTTCATTCACCAACGTCAGGTTAATATGTTTTGTCTCACATTCCAATGATATGACTAAGTAATTTGGCAGACAACGTCTCATGCAACGTTGTGACGTCATGTTTACTGTCACGTCATCGATGAATGCGGTTTTACACAAAAGTGTATAAATAGGACGTTCAGTCGGAAAGCAAACCCATGATTTGACCGTTACAGCTAGTGATTCTAAAACCACGCAAGACAGGGGGCGATAACCGCAAAAAATCTCGCTAGGTGCCGCTTTACAAGTCCCGCAAAATTTTTCATTCGCGCCGTTGTAGGATAAACGTGAAATAAAGTATTAAATAGACAAAATTGTGATAGAAACGTGATTTCTATAATATATATATATATATTTTGCAATGACTGGCTATATCAGACAAGCGACCGAGGTTTATATTAGTCAAAAACGTGTTTCGAATCGTGCATTCTAGAATGTGTAAAAACACGAGATTCGGTTTGTTTACATTTTTCGGCCAATGAAAAAGCTGACACAATTCTATATTAGGACATGAAATTGATGATACAGGAGTGATATAGCATCATCAACCAATAGTAAATGCTCTCTCAACTGGAAATTCCGTCACCCTGAATGGAAATCATTCCTGAAAGAAAATTCGACGAGGCATATTTTTTTTAATTTTTGCCTTGTTTTAGTGTAAAATTTGCCCATTTTGGTGAACATTTCTCCCCCAGAACGCCCATGCAGTCTGTATATGTCTGCCTTTTATTAGATTTATTAATATCTTTATATTTTAACCGAAAGTTTACAAGAAAACTGCATTGTTTACATCAGATTATCCCCCCCCCCGTCTCGTCAATACACTTTGTTTAGACTCCTTTCCCGTTTGCTGTCAGTTAATCTTGTACATATCTAATGTGGCGATTATTTCAAAGGCAATTAGTTTATCAAATATATTTAAGAATGCTGACTTAAGTTTTACCTGATTTTCTTCTGCAAATGAATTATGAATTTATGTGTAACAGGTATACAATGATTGAATGAATGTGACTCTGAAAACAAAAACCTGCCAGTGTGTGTGTTATAAATAGAAAGTAGGCTAAATTTGTTATCTGTATGTAACTGCATATATGATATTTAATTGATTAAACAACTGTATTTTGCAAGACTGATTTTACCATAGTTGACTAGTAGTAGTAATGCCCAAAAAAAACTTAACTGTTCTGAAGCCCAAAGTGGCAGGGACCCTCGGCCCTGTGTTCATTGTCTGCAGGCAAAACCATTTTATGCCTTACATGTTATAAAAATTTTAACAAATTTGTGAGGTCTGATGATTCTCTAAATGAACTTTCAAAAACTGATGACTACCAGTTAACTAAATGTTTTCACAGTTTGATCAGGTGGAATATTGCAATGTAGACTCTGACAATCTTGACCGTTACTGTTTTATCCTGTTTTAGAATTTGTAGTCAGTGACTTTTTATCCAACAAAGCTTTATTGTTGCCAGATTTGTACAAAAAATTTGAGGATTTAGTTGACAAAACAGCTTTAATTAAATCACTGAAAGAACCAGAAGACAAAATTGGTGAACCCTCTCCCATTAGAGGCAATACATTCTCCCATTTAAGTTTGGAAGATTTCAAGGAAACGGGTGATGAAACCTTTGCATGGGAAAGTTTCGAGAAGAAATTGTCAGCTTACAGTTTTCTGAAATATTTGGTACAGGAAAATGATATACATGTAGATCTCCCAAGTCATAACACTTTTCTTTCATTTTCTGAAACTGACACTGAAAAATCTGAGTTTTGTTCAATTGAAGTTTTAGATGAGACAGCAGATTCAAAAGCCACAATTTTGAAAACTTTGAATATTCTTCACAAAAAGTTTCAGATTGGGATAAAGCTTCAGTATCAAGTTGTTGTTGGGGACAGGAAATCTTATGACCATTTAATAAAATTAAAATCAGAATATGGAGGTTCATTAAGCTGGGTTTTGCCATATCATGGAGACTGGCACATACTTTTTTTTAATCTCATTTTCTATTAAATTAATAATTCATTGTACTTAGGATTTGTTCAACTTTCATAAAAATTTATGTACTTTTTACTCTGTTAATAGTTTATGGGAAAGAAATACACTTGAAAACTAATATGTACAGTCATCTGCCAAAAGTATTGGGAAATGTAAAAAATATCCCTATATAATCAACCAAACCATATTTTTTTCCAAAAAATATTGTGAAATCATTTCTGGATAGATTGTAACAAATTTTACACCAAAACATTCGGAATTGTCTATATTTTGTTTGTTTATTTGCTCAAATCTTTATACGAGTGGTTTTTATTTGTACATAATTTTTCCATGATTGTTAATTTTTAGGATTTATTTTTAGTTGAAATGTATAGGAAAATCAAAATCAATTTTTATTTGTTGTGTTTAAATTATGTACAAATAAAAATAACTCATAACAACATAATGAGTAAATAAACAATCAAAACATTGACAATTCTGAATGTTTTGGTGTAAAATTTGTTAAAATCTATCCAGAAATTACTTCACAATATTTTTTTGAAAAAATATGGTTTTGGTTGATTATATAGGCATTATTTTTACATTTCCCAATACTTTTCACAGATGACTATATACATTTTCTTTAAATATTTATACATTTTTTTTTTTATCTTTATATTGAATTTTATTTTCATGCCTAGAAAAAAATTACACGAGTTCTGTTCATGATTCATCAAAAGGATATAGAAATGTTTTTTCTTGAATTGCTAAAAAAAAAAACCTGTACATTTTAGTCGCCTATCCTTTCTTTTGGGGATAGGAGACCATATATAAATGTTTGTATATTCCAAAATTTGTTGTTAATTATATGCATATGCTATTAAAATAGCAGCCTGCATCGGCATTAACATTTGTGCACAGGGTGTTTTTAAGTCATTAGGTTAGTTCTAAATTTATTTTTAGAAATACGAAATTCATACGGAGTTATCTTTCTTGACTGACAATTTTTCTGAATCTGAATAATTTTCGGCACTAAAACCTGACAGAAACTCTTATTAATGAATACAAAGGTGTACCAGAGAAACATTTCGTTAAATAAATATATAACCTAGAGCAGTGTGAAGTTTGGGAATGTCATTCTATTGCAAACTTAATATATTTGCATTTTATTTCAATGCGATGGTACGGAGTTATCTTTCTTGGCTGACAATTTTTCGGCACTAAAAGCTGACACAATTTTTTATTAATGAATAAAAACGTGTACCAGAGAAACATTTCGTTAAATAAATATATAACCTAGCGCAGTGTGAAGTTTGGGAATGTCACTATACTGAAAACTTAATATATTTGCATTTTATTCCAATGCGATGGCGACATTCCATCGAGGGGGTCACCCTCTAAATCATCAAAATTTTAATAATAATCTCCCGTTTTAACTCAAATCTAATAAACAAATCGTGGAAGTAATTATTGCTGAAAAGAAAACAATATAAGACGTTTCGATATTTTCTACGGTATAAATAAACGAGGTCTTTGTTCTACAATTTTCCATGATTTTCATGACCGACGAAAATGTCAACATTTTCAAATGAGAATCACGTGACCCGTGGTTTTACCAGCGACGCCATTAATGAGTTTGCTTTCCGACTGGTTGGCAGTCGAGGGGGGTGGTTTGAAAAGCCTAAAAATAGGTTCTTTGAAAAAATAAGTCTTTTTGGACATGTAAAGGTTAAATAAGTAATTCATTAATATATACATGTCACAATACAAGTATTTCAAATCTGGTATAATTTAATTAAAATAGCTCCTCACAATACCAAAAAAACTAACCGCAAGTAATTACAAATCGACTATGGAATTTATCGATTTTATTTTTGTTAATTGTTGTCTTATTTTAAACATTTAAAAGTGTAAAAATATAAAAAAAAACATTTTTAGCAACTGGAAATTTTCAAATGTACTCTCAGCAAAGTAGAAGTACTACCACGGCTGGTAATCGGCACAAGCAGAACAGTTGGTTCTGCAAAGAAATTCGTGAGGATAACTTCCGGTTTTGGTGGAAGAGAGTTCAAGAAGACGCTTCGCAAGGTATGTACATATCAAAAATTGAAATTTTCTTTTTTACTGCTCGAATATTGCAAAATCAGAGAATGTTATGCTGTGGCGAATGCTTTCACGATTAGAAACATGTATAGTTTATTCTTGTATATGAAGTGTAACTCTCGCAAAATCAATCGTCCCACGAAAAACATGACGAAAATTGTGACACTCTTACATTTCTAAGTTGTTCTTGACAAAGATGCAAGTTAAATTTTCAATATTTTTTCATCATGGGAGTCTAAATGTAATCGGAGATAAATTCCGATTAGTCAGAAGTAAATTGAAGTCTAGATAAATCTACAAACTGTCAATTTTCTCGTTTTCCTGCTTGAGGAGATCGGTTCTGATAGAGCACATTGCGAATGCATGAGGAGATTTTCAAGTTTTGGTAATTGTTTTCTGCAAAATTGATAAATTGACACTTTTAAACACAAAACTGATGAATACTCTAATCAAAATAAACTATTCTCTGTCCACTTTAAGGAGATGCCAGGATTCAAGGGAAAGAGGAAAAGGGGACTGACATTGACTCTTTACAAAAAACCATTTCGATATAGATTGCCTGTATCACCGCCAAGGAAACGAACAAAAACAAGTAGCTATAAATAGCAGTATACCAAATTTAAAATCCCCATCAATCAGGATACCAAGTTTATTAAAAAAAAAATCTCTTTCAATTTCAAAATATTTATATCCTTTCAAACGGGTTTCCACATCTATTCGGCGCAACCTTTTTACTAAAGATGACGGAAACTTCACCGCAGATCTACACAAGTTATAATATTACATGATTTCAGCACATACATAGGTCTAACGTAAATAAACATTCACTTAGTGCTAGCTAGTCATGAATAAATTAAACACAGGATGTCAATTAAACTGTGATCATATCCTTAAAATCGGTAAAGCGCTGTACATCTTGTAACCACTACTAACAGAGATCTTTTTTATTTACAAGTGTGTACACATAACACACTACATAATAGAAAAACAAACCACAAATTAATATTATTCTCAACTGTATGATATTTAATTTAGAGTGTATCATTTGTATTAGAAAATATAAAGATATGATTCACATTAAGATTAATTATTCTTGATTATAAAATTATCTTACAGTGCATTTTCAATTTTTTCCAATATAAGGGAAGTTAATGTTGTGTATCCAATACACAATGGAAGCACAGGCGCTCGTGGCACGGACCACTCCCCTTTTTCTAACTTTCTGTTTACAAATTTATTTTCAATAAAATTTCTTTATTTCTTTATTATTTCATCACTTTTCCCTTATTTTAACTTGTTCGTGTCAATATTCATACAATCTTATGTTAACATCAAATTGCATGTGTCGACCCTATATAGATACTAATAATATTATTAGTAAATAAATTTGTAAACAGAAAGATAGAAAAAGGGGGTTGGTCCGTTCCACGAGCGCCTGTGAATGGAAGTTGTCACAAACAACAAATGATCAATAATGACAAGTTAAATCATGGGAAACCGCAGTTACAATTATGAATTGATTCCTTAAATGAAATGTTTCTTTCTAGGTGGACAGCCCATGAACAATGAAATATTACTTTTATACTTTTAAAAACCAGACGGGCAGAAGGGCATCAGTTCGTGAATTTATTACCAGACAGACATGCAAAATTTGTGATTATACAGTGGATTACATGTGTCGTACCAAAACTAGCAAATCTCCTCATGCATTCGCAATGTGCTCTATCAGAACCGATCTCCTCAAGCAGGAAAACGAGAAAATTGACAGTTTGTAGATTTATCGAGACTTCAATTTACATTCGCCACAGCATAGCATTCTCTGATTTTGCAATATTCGAGCAGTAAAAAAGAAAATTTCAATTTTTGACATGTACATACCTTGCGAAGCGTCTTGGTGAACTCTCCTCCACCAAAACCGGAAGTTATCCTCACGAATTTCTTTGCAGAACCAACTGTTCTGCTTGTGCCGATTACCAGCCGTGACTACAAAACCTATATACTATATGAAAATAAAAGGGGCAGATAATCAGGGTTAGTTCCAGGTACTATGCTAAATATAGGACGCAGGTGAATAGTTCCGGTAACCATGCTAAAAATAGGACGTGTACGTCGTAGAGAACACCACAAGGACACTTCCGAAGGGGTCACGTAACCTTCGGTCACTACGGATGTTGCGCAATTTCCGATTCCGCATGCGCACACCCAAGGGAACCCAAAAGGGGATCAAGTGACCTTAGTTCACATCCGGTAGCCATATTACTACTGTACTACTACTAAGAAAAATACGCGGGGAAAAACGGGCATGCGCAGAACCTACTTGCGATCAGAGCCACTTCCGGTCACGTGACTTTGTCACTTCCCGTCAAAAGGCTCAACTAAGGCGGATATTGGGCAACATTCGGTTGCGAATGCGCAGAACATACTTCCGATTATGGCCACTTCCGGACAGGGCCTCTTCCAGTCACGTGACTTTGTCACTTCTGGTCAAAAGACCCACTAGGGCGGATATGGCGCCACTTCTGGTTGCGCATGCGCAGAACATGCTTCCGGACAGGGCACGTGACTGATGTCACTTCCGGTCATGTGACTTCCGGTTGCTCCACCGCATCGCTCCACTGCAAGTACATCTCGCTACTGTATAGAGTACACTTCGGTTCTGTATCAAGTACACCTAGCTTCTGTATCCAGTATACTTCGCTACTGTATCTAGTACACATCGTTACTGTAGCAAGTAGACCTTACTTGTGTATCGAGTACACCTCACCTCAGTATCGAGTACACCTTGCTTCTGCATCGAGTACACCTCGCTTCTGTATCGAGTACACTTAGCTACTGTATCGAGTACATCTTGCAACTGTATCAAGAACATCTCGCTTCTGTATCTAGTATACCCCGCTACTGTATCAAGAACATCTCGCTTCTGTATCTAAGACACCTCTCTACTGTATCTAGTACACCTCGCTACTGTATCGAGTACACCTCGCTACTGTATCTAGTAGACATCTCTACTGTATCGAGTACACCTCGCCACTGTATCTAGTACACCTCGCTACTGTATCGAGTACACCTCGCCACTGTATCTAGTACACATCGCTACTGTATCGAGTACATTTCGCCACTGTATGGAATGTACCTCGGTATTATATCGAGTACACCTCGCTACTATATCGAGTACACCTCGCTACTGTATGGAGTACACCTCTCTACTGTATCGAGTACACCCCGCTACTGTATCAAGAACATCTCGCTTCTGTATCAAGTACACCTGCTTCTTTATCGAGTACACTTAGCTACTGTATCGGGTACCCATTGCAACTGTATCGATTACTCCTCACTTACGTATGAAGTATACCTCGCTACTGTATCGAGTTCAACTCGCTTCTGTATCGAGTACACCTCTGTACTGTATCAAGTACACCTCGCTACTGTGTACACCTCGCCACGGTATCGAGTACACATAGCTACTGCATCGAGTACACCTCCTTATTGTATCGAGTACACTTAGCTACTGTATCGAGTACACGTTGCAACTGTATCGATCACTCCTCTCTTCTGTATCGAGTACACCTCCCTACTGTATTGAGTTCAACTCGCTTCTGTACCTAGTACACCTCGCTACTGTATCAAGTAAACCTCGCCACAGTATCTAGTACACCTCGCTACTGTATCGAGTACACCTCACCACAGTTAGTGAGTATCGAGTAAACCTCGCTTCTGTATTGAGTACACCTCGCTCCTGATAAGGGCCCGGGTGGCTCAATGAGATAGGCAGTTGGATTACCTAATAACTCATACAAGCCTATCATCAATACCGCATGGGTTCGCGCCCGGCTTTGTAAATTACAAACCAGAGGCTCCTAAGAGCCTGTAATCGCTCACCTGGATCAAAGCTGTTTTCAATAACAACGCAACTGCACTGTGACTGCCGGACACAATTTTGGAAAAGGATCATCCAATGACTATTCCATCAAAGCTTGGTTCTAACTGAGCTACTGGTTCCAGACAAGATGGTTTTTATGTGAATTTCCCATAGGGTCCTATGTTAAACTAAGTTCAGCTGTGCAGCCATCTTGGTCAGAGGGCCAAACCGCTGGATACATTTTTGGAAGAGAACCATCCAATGACTATTTCATCAAAATTTAGTTCTTATTGAGCAAATGGTTTCAGACAAGAAGATTTTTATGGGAATTTCCCATAGAGTCCTATGTTAAATTAAGTTCGGCTGTGGCGGCCATCTTGGTCGGAGGTCTGAAATGCCGGACACAAATTTGGAAGGGGACCACACAAGGATCATTTCAGTAAAATTTGGTTGAGATTGGCTCAGTAGTTTCAGAGGAGATTTTTTTTTTAATTTCATACCCCCTTTTTCTATTTTTAGCTTGGCGGCCATCTTGGTTGGAAGTCGGGATCACTGGACACAATTTTCAAGGGGGCCAACCAAGGACCATTCCACCAAAGTTTGGTTGCAATTGGCCCAGTGGTTTCTGAGGAGAAGATTAAAATGTTAAATGTTGACGGATGGACGACGGACGAAAAGTGATGGCAATAGCTCACATGACCTAAAGGCCAGGTGAGCTAAAAACGGAATATATGTTAAACTACTCCTTGCTATGTAGCTGCAGTTAAAATTTGAGCTCATTTTGACTTATACTAAAGCAGCAATGGACAATTGAAGAAATTTCTATTTTTAGCAACAGCAGTCATCTTGAATGGAGGGTGGGGCTGTCGGACACAATTTTAAAAGGGACCCACCCGGGGACCATCCCTGCCAGGTTTGGTTTAATTTGGTTCAGCAGTTTCAGAGAAGAAGATTTAAATGTGATCTTTTATCAAAATATGCCTAATTTGCATAATCGGTATTAATCGGCTGAAAGAAAAATTTCACAGAAAAACCCGGAATATATGTTAAACTACTTATTGCCATGTAGCTGCAGTTACAATTTGAGCTCATTTTGACTAATACTAAGTAGCAATGGACAATTACAATTTCATCCCCCCTTTTTTCTATTTTTAGCTTGGCGGCCATCTTGGTTGGAAGTCAGGTTCACCGGACACAATTTTGGAAGGGGCCATCCAAGGACCATTCCACCAAAGTTTGGCTGCAATTGGCCCAGTGGTTTCTGAGGAGAAGATTAAAATGTAAAATGTTGACGGACGGATGACGGACGACAGACGACGGACGAAAAGTGATGGCAGTAGCTTACATGGCGTAAAGCCAGGTGAGCTAAAAAAAAGGTGCACTCGACTCGCATCCGCAAGTGATAAAGCTTACCAGTTGCTTAGCCATGGTCTGTGGTTCTCTCTGGGTACTCCAGCTTCTTCCACCACTAAAACTGGTCGCCATGATATAGCTGATATATTGCTGAAAGTGGCATTATGCACAATAAATCAAATCAAATCAAATCGCTACTGCTAGGAATCAAATTCAAGAAATTTAACAAACTTTTTGTACAGGTAGATAAAAATCAAGTTATTATCCAATCCTGATCACGATGCTTCCTCTACTTAACACATATCATATTAAACAGAACTTTTTTTAATAGCCTGAGGCCTCTTGTATTCAGAATTATGTAGTATAAGAATTTACCTTTTGTCAGCTTTTGTTCTGTGTTACCATCCAACACTTTTGCAACTGCCTTCTCTACTATTTCTGGAATTTTTTCAGCAAGGTCATTTAATTTCTACAAAGAAATTCTAAAACTACAGCCAATCAAATCAGTTGGCTTTTTGGTTTTTTTTTTAAAGAAAAGGATTTCCTTGCAAATTAATGATTTGAGAATAGGAACAGGTCCTTATTACCGAAGGGATTACCAATGATTAACATTATATCCATTAGTCGAATAGTATTTTTCATAATCTTCCAATCTGTTCAAGCCGGCTAATGGGAAAATTGAGTGTTGTTATCATAATTTATGGTGTACATGTTGCTATGAAAACTACTGGATATAGATCCGTTACGGAACAAACCCTCTGAATTGACCAACGGGTGATTAGTGGAGTGTATCGGAACGTTATTACCCGTGGGTTACCGACGATGGACATAGCGGGACTATTAAAACATACATGTACTTCCAGAAAGACATTTTTATCAATTAACGAAGATACAAAATTCAGGCAATAAAATCCACTATTATCGTCTCTTAACCCAGAACACCATTTCATATATACAATGTATATTAATAGAGGAGTTTGAAGATACTAAGGGGATAATCAAAATCCATAAATCAAAAGAAGTACAGACAACAAAATGGTCAAAAGAACAAAAGACAAAAGTACAAACAACGATCTACAGAATACTACACAGAAAACTAAAGACGAACCCCACTGTGGCCTGTGTCTCTTGATTGGTCCTTCAGTTTACTTTAACGTTTATTAATCGTCTCTTAACCCAGAACACCACTTATTAACTAATCTTACCTCTTCTAACTGTGTTTCTTTGGCTATCTGTTCTAACAATGTATTTTGGTATTGGATACACAGTGTTTCATCTAAGGATCGTTTTTCTAAATCCATTAAAATTTGCTTTTTTTCAGTTTCATTCCCACAAACTTTGGCAATTCCCAGAATAGCCGACTCGATTTCATTTTTATAAATTCTATAGTTAACGTCCGTGATTCTTCCTTCTTTTGCATGGCTGTAGACATTGTTCCTCATTTGGAGCAACGTGTCTATATTTTTCCGCAATGAACAGCATTGTTCTAATATAGTAGAAGATAAGTCTTTACTTAAATGAATAACACCTATCCCACTAGAAGCAAATACACAACAAACATTGGAGCTAGGTATGTTTCGATGGATAGCACATGGTAATGCAAGTGCATTAAACAGGAAGTTCCATTGACGGAGATCAAGAAGAGGACGCGCAACCGGAAACACATATCCAGGAGGACATCTGCAACATGGTGTGTTAACATTTGCAAGATGGTACAACTGATGTTGATTTTGATTTAGAAAATCTTCAAGTGTGTTTGATCGCAGTGTTAAACAACTGTGCCAAAACACCTCATCACAAAAATTTATCAGCAAACATCTTACGAGTGTAATATCTAGGACATTTGTTGTCACACCTGGTTTAGCTAAGCAACAACAGAAATCAGCTCGTCTTCCGGGAACATGGCATGAACGTGCCATTCCATTTTTATCCAGTAGTATTTCGAGTTGTGATGGGTGCAAGACACGGTTATGTGGCGATACATATCCTTGTGCCAGGCACTGACAACACCGTATCTTGTTAAAACACAGATGGTAAATATCATGTTGATGTAAATTGATGAAATCCTCAAATGACAGATTCTTTATGGTTAAATGTAGTTTCAATACATCTACAAGCGAGTCCTTAGCATGGTCAACTATTAAAGTAGAGTTTTTATAAAAGTTTTCTCTTTCTTTATTTGCCATTATAGTCCAACCTGTCCATGCGGTCACCTCTATTAAACAGAAACCTGTTTAAAAAGGTCACATTTTTATGTACTGTCGTAGAAAATTGAATATGAATTGAACCCTCTGTTAAGAGGTCATCTGTATCAAAAGGTCACATTTTTCCTGTCCTGTATCATATACAATTTCATATGAATTGAACCTCCTTTAAGAGGTCACCTGTTTTATAAGACCACTTTTTCAAATAAAACTTCATAATACATATCATTTCGTACATATTCGTAAGATATTTCGTTCTTTCCTTTGTGATCTGCTAATTATATGCATCACTTTGTCTACGTATATAATATACCTATATTAAATATAAAATGACACATCATTATTATTCCATCTATATGTGCTGATAAAAATCAACAAAGCTTCTTTTGAAAAGACGCAGTCATTCGTGATTGAATCTAATATTCACAAGTGTAGCTATTTTAGGAATTAAACATTCCGATAATCTATATTTACCATACATACATGGTGGAAATACTTTAAATATAATCTTCGAACAATTCACCTTGAATCTATTTTAGGAATTAAAATTTCCAATAGTCTATATAAAATTTTATCATACGGAAACTATTTTAACAATTAGAAATTCCAATAGTCTATATTTATCATATGGAAACTATTTTAGCAATTAAAGATTCCAATAGTCTACATTTATCATACGGAAACTATTTTAGCAATTAAAAATTCCAATAGTCTATATATAAAAAATAATGACGTGGTCGAAATATTAATTTATTTAAGGAATATTTTTAATTTTTTAACAGGTTATACGATATAACCTGGTTTGGGGCAGATTACGCTTAATATCGTAAACTGTTCCAAAAGCAGGTTATACAAGTTTCCAAATATTCCTTATAATTTAATTGTCACAACAAAATTTAATGATTCCTTGATTTTAATTACGATTATTTCATGGGATTATTTGAATTTGTCGTCACAATACCAAGCCATGTATAACCAATTTTTTTCCAGGCGGATCAGCCAATCAGATTGGAGTATTCACATCAAATTAAATTATTAATCTTTGAAGAATTCACCTTGAAATAAATCATTAATAAACAAACAATGTTGATACAATGATATTCTATCATAAAGTTTGTTTGATGGTGTTTAAGACCATTTTCAACAATATTTCAGTTAAATATCATGGCGGTCAGTTTTATTGGTGGAGGAAACCGGAGGAGCAAGAGAAAACCACCGACCTGTCGCAAGACACTGAAAACTTTATCACACCTCACCCTGGTCGAGATTCGAACTCACAATATCAGTGATGACAGGCACTGATTGCACAGGTAATCTAACTACCATACGATCATGGCCACGACGGCCCCTCATAGTAAGGTTTATCTTTAAGTACTATAATAATCATTTTGAGCGTACTTGATGAAGGTTGCGCACTAAATCTAATATCAACGTTTGTTTTTGTTTTATCGATTTTTTTCTGTATAAATCATACCGAGTATTGATATGCATTTTTACAAACTTCTAGAAATATCATTGGTTTAAAGTGAACATGTGGAAACCGTGTATATTCAATACACGGTCAGTATATTTAGGATACCGTACATTTCAAACAAAAGAACTGTCCTTTATTGGATCTGGGAGGCTTCTTTTCCGCACAAGTACACAGGTGAAGGCCGAGACGCTTTTCATATTCTATAATGCCCAGTTCTTTTGTTTGAAATGTACGGTATCTAACTTGTACAATAATTGAACTTCTAAATAAAATTAAATATGCATGTTTTTGGTTTTTCAGTTTTCTTTCTGTTTTTTTCTTTTCTTTTTTCTTTGCTTTGTACAGAAAATTAATTTATATTTTAAAGGAACACCTGACCTGCATCAAGGGAGAGATAATAAATAGAAAATTGTATTCAAATCTGGTTATGTGCATTTCCATTTTATCGCAATAATCGAACCAGTAACAAAATCTACCCTCAAAGATGCATTTTTTGTATTGCAATCTTACATTGTTAATAAATGAAATTAAAAATCTACAAGCGATTAATTTTTTTAACATATTCTCCGTTAGTCGCCTATCCACAAATGATATCTTATGCGAAAAACATCTGGGTTAAAATGGATTATTGCGTCGTAAATATAATCTCTTTGAAGTCAAAATATTGGTACTGAGTCGATATTGGCGATATGCAAATAATGTAAATTTTAATTTTTGGAACTTTTCTGACCCTATCGTTGAAGTTAATGCAGTGGTACGTCACTTCCGTCAGCCGTGGGTCCTTATACGAAAAAATAGGCAATAAATGTGTGAAAATCTTAAAATTCTGGAGAACTGAGCCATCGTATGCACAAAGCAAAAACAGGGGCAAAAAGATGCGTCTTTTAGGAATGGATACATGTCCTAGTTTGAATGACATAATGGAAATAAGGTGCAATAAATGTACTCGAAGCGAGCAGGGGTACGATTTTTAAAACTGCCGAGTTGCATGCCTTGTGTATTATTAGTATCTATATAGGGTCGACACATGCAATTTGATGTTGACATAATATTGTATGAATATTGACACGCACAAGTTAAAATAAGGAAAAAGAGATGAAATAATAAAGAAATAAAGAAATTTTATTGAAAATAAATTTGTAAACAGAAAGTTAGAAAAAGGGGGGTGGTGAGTCCGTGCCACGAGCGCCTGTGATATGGATCACTTCACCTGATCACTTGTACACACAACAAAAATTACATATTTGTTAGTTTTGATGCAGTTACATCTAAATCCTTCATTCAAATGTAATCAGTAAGATATATTCGTTACACAGTGTGCTAGTGACCTAAAACGATATATACGGGTCAGTGAATTCAATATGGGGTTCGAGCTACGCTCTCGCCCCATATGGAATTTACTGAACCGTATATATTGTATTAGGTCACTAACACTGTGTAACTATTAATATTCCCCTCATTTCATTCGTCCGAATATAAAATAATTATATTCTATGCACAGGGGCTTGTTGCGAATTATTGTTATCCCTTGACTGACAACTACTGTAAATAAAAAAAAACACAAGGGAGGAATCTCGGGCACGTTAAATTTTCATACATCACTTTTTCGCCTGACCTGATTTGCCATAATATTGACACCCCTTTGAAGCATAAGAAGAGTTTGAAGATACCAAAGGGAGGTAATCAGAATCCGTATATCGAATAAGAACAGACAACACAATGACCAAAAGAAAAAAGTACAAAAGGACAAACGACGATCTACAAAACATACATATAAAACTAAAGATCGAGTAACACGAACCCCACTAAAAACCAGGGGTGAACTCAGGGGCTCCGGAAGGGTTTGATGTTCCTGCTCCACTAGTGACACCTATTTCAAGTCATTTTTGTCATCATCTTTACCTATCTGCAACTTTTAAGCAATGGTGATGTGAAAATATAATTGCGAGTCCCTGTGATCTTCAGATGGGATTTTATGTGACAATTTGCCATATAACCAAATACCTACACCTACCAATGATTCAATAATAAACACCCATGCATGGCCATTTTGAATTTTATGTACTCTTTTAAAAATCATGATTCAAGTTTGTATGACGTGGAGTTAAAATAAAATTAAAAATAGACATTTCGTAAGAAAATAAACAATATTATATTAGTTTTTCTATTAACTAAAAAAAAAAACAGAATGTAATTACAACACTTACAAAATTCATGATAAATGGTGGTTATCTTAACGACTTCAATTATTTTACCGACCAGAAAATTATTTCATTACTCATGTCTACAAATGTGAGATCAGAATTAAAAACAAAATGTCATCAAATTACAGAAATACTGTTTAAAAAACGTATCAAATTCAGTGCCCATCACGCATGTTCAAAGTCCAACGATTAAAAAGCCAAGTAGAACGTATGAAGGAGAAAAACATTAAATGTCAATAATAATAACAGTATTTAGGATATGTAAATTTCAATAATAAATACATGTATATAAACAATAAACCATGGCAATCCGAAACACTAGAAAATTACACAACAAGCCCTCGTGGCACGGAATTACCCCCCCCGCCCCTCCTCTTTTAACTTTCTGTTTACATATTTATTCTCAATAAATCTTCTTTATTATTTAATCTCTCTTTCATTAATTTAACTTGTTCGTGTGCATATTCATACAATCTTATGCAGATCATCCAAAAGAAATGTTGCAAGGCGGAACAAGACTGCTTCAAAATAAAATAGGACCCCGGGGATTTGAGGTCCAATAAGTCCAAGTGAATGATACATTATCATTTTTCTAAATAAACTTAAAATAGTTGAAAATACCCCCCTCCCCCCCCCCCCCCCCCCATGAAAAATAAAAATAATACGTCTATGGCCCCGTCAGAGATACCGGGCCCTCCTTGGCTCTCCAGGCCACTGACCGATATACCGGCTGAACCCCCCCCTCTCGTAGGCCCTGATCTTATGCTAACAACAATTTTCGTGTGTCGATCCTATACATTGTATATACTCGTTGTTGTCGTGATCGTATGGTAGCTGGATTTATGACTACCTATGCAATCAGTGCCTATCAGGCGAAGTGTACTCAATACAACATTATGTGATAAAGAATGTCAGTGACTTGCGACAGGTCGGTAGTTTTCTCCGGTTTCCTCCACCAATAAAGCTGACCGACACGATATAGATGAAATATTATTGAAAGTGGCGTTAAACACCATATTATTCTCTCTGGATCAACAGAGAAATCTGCCAGAAACAACGGAATATAAAGTTAAAGTTTCTGAAAATTTTATTTTTCCACAGGGAATAGTTTCATTTCTGTTAATAAAATATATGTGTTTAGTTCGGGAGCGTAACTATAATACGACAGCCCGTTAGTCCGACAGTCCGACAGTCCGACAGTCAGACACAGCTGTGTTTTCCCCCACTTTCATCGTTCAAGTAAGAACAGCAAAAAAGTAAACGTTATCAGAAATAAATAATTTGGGTGAAAGCCCTAAAGCTTTAACTGGACCAAATTTCTTGAATATTTGTTTGAATTTGTACTTACAAGTATGACAGCATTTTCTTCTTGAATCCAATGATAACCTCAAAGTGACGACTATACTGTTTTCGGGGGGGGGGGGGGGGGGGGGGGGGGGGTGATTTTGAATTAAATCAAATATTTTCGTCTTCTTCGCCGTAAAATAATTTTTTTCGACAGAACTCAGTGTCGATGTATCAGGCAATTTGTTTCAGACTGTAAAGGCTTACTTGGGCAGATGAGCGGGTCGGTACAATAGATCAAGGCGATGTATTGTGGGATTAGACAATATATTCGGACATGTTCTTTTTGAATTCTCTAATGTAAATATCATCAAAATTAATTTGACGAAAGTATATTTAATATATGCATAAGAAACCACATAAGAATCTTGCAACGCCAGTCTGACGACGAATCTTGCTTTCACAGTGCACAAAACTTAACTTGGCGAATATTTCTTGTAGAGAACATTTTTTGTTAATTTTCCCTGAATAGCTATTAAATATACTTAACCTGTCAGACTACTGGACTATCGGGATGTCGGATTATAGGTCTGAGCCCGTTTGATGCCTGTTTTATTATTAAAACTAAAGTTCTCCTCCCTCAGGCATAGGTGACCTTAGCCGATTTTCGCCATCCTGTTTAGGCCCTTTGGTTTACTTGCTCTCAAAACTTTTAAAGCTTTTGATTTTGAGCGTAGCTGATGAAGGTTATTCCAGAAACGCGTCGTGCGCACTAAATTTGATATCTACGTTTTGCTACAATTAGTTGTTCACTGCTGATTGATTTGATTTGATTTATGGTGTTTAACCCCATTTTCAGCAATATCTTAGCTATATCACGACGACCAGTTTTAGTGGTGGAAGAAGCCGGAGTACCCGGAGAGAACCACCGACCATGGGCAAGCAACTGGTAAACTTTATCACTTGCGGCTACGAGTCGAGTTCAACCTTTTTGCAATTTACAGAGCCACTGCTGATTGAAATAATACAATTATACCTCATAATGTGTATAGTCCGGCTTGACTTCTATAAATCCTCAGAAAAAATATTAAAAGTCCATTTTTAAATAAACAATTCTATAAATATACAAACTATATACACGAACTCTGACAATTAATTTCAAAATTTTGGGACAATAAATAAAAAAATAAGTTGCTCATTGGGTCTCTATGTTAATTTAATTTTCTGATGTAAAAAAAACCCTGCATGGAGTGAGTACACATACTGTAAAAGCCAATCCATCAAAAAGAAAACAAATAGATATGTGCCTTTATCGGCGTGTTCACGTTTCTCCACTTTGATTTTTTTTTGTAAAAAATTGTGGGAGAAACTTTTAAGCAATGTTTCACACATACCTGGTGATGTGAACATATAACTGCGAGCCCCTGTGATGTTCACATGGGTTTGTATGTGACAATGACCAAATAACCACACGTACCCATGATTCAATAATAAACACCCATGGCCATTTTGAATTTTATGTACTCATTTAAAACAAAAATTATCCAAGTTTGTACACAGGTGCTTGTGGATAGGACACAGCATTCCCCACTTTTTACACTCTACCCCCCCCCCCCTTTTTCATTTAAAAAAAAAAAAAAAAAAATTCATTTCCATGGCTTAGAAATATGTAAAACAGCAATAATATGCCGTTTTCTGATTGCATAAGCCGACTGATATGTATATAGAGATGCCGTTTTCTGATTGCATCAGTCGACTGATATATATATATAGAGAGAGAAGCAGCCTCATTGGTTAATATCTTGGGCGGAAGTACATGTGACACTGTCTCATTCTTTCAACATCCACGCCAGTGATCAGACGTGCCGAGAATAGGAGCCGGCATTTGAAGGTAACATGAATTTTTCAATTGCCTTGGTGGCTTTAATATTTAGAAATTTTGCCTAGGTGGCAAAGACCTTGATGGTCAGAATATAAAATGTTGCCTAGGTGGCAAAGACTTTGGTGGTCAGAATATATAAACCTAGGTGGTTTTCATATAGATTTAATGTGGCTGAGTAGCCGAGAATACAATATGGTAAGGTCACATAGAGGGTGTGTTTGAATTGAAATGAATATTTTTTAACTTGGGTGGTTTTTATATAGATTTAAATGTGGCTGGATAGCCGAGAATACAATATGGCAAGGTCACACAGGGTGTGTTTGAATTGAAGTGAATATTGTTAACAGATAAATTGTTTCAATTATTACTGCTTTTTAAGACACTTGATTCCTATAGATAGGATTAAATATGAAATTGCTTAAGATTCATGTTAAAAATGTCTGGGAAATATACAATATATTTTGGCATTGAACGACCTTGGACTTTAAAATTTAACCAAGTATATACTCGGTTGTTCAGTGATTATGTCATTCGATGTTTAATTTTGTTTTAAACAATTGTCTTGTAAATTTAAAATCAGCTCGATGCGATAAATATAAAAATAAATATCCCAGTGTTTTGTGTAAATCGGTGTCACTTGTAATGTGTATACTTTTAAATTACTGAGCTTTATCTTGATTGATCTTGATTGACAGAATTAACGGAACCGTGATTTTCTTTTCAGATGCTGTTACCTACGGTGCTTAAGAAGCACTTGAACTTTGAAGGGAGAATTTTTTTTTACCAGTTATTAAAAGGATAAGGGCGAGGCAGCCAAAAGGTTTAAAAGAATTTGGTAGACTTCAGAAGGATACGAAAACCGATGAATTGATGATGGAAGATTTAGGCAAATATGTTATTAAAAACATCACAGGGAGGACTTATTGGAAATCTTGCAGCTTGCAGGAAGGAATGAGACCCAGGAAGAGGCACGATGGGCGCTATATTCAATTATCATTTATGCAAATGAGTATGGGCAGCCAAAGAGCCAGGATTTGGCTGATGGGGATCCAGTGAGTATTTTGTATTTGTATACTATATAAGTCGCGGTTAATTGGGAAATTATATCAATCTGATCAATTTACGGGTGTTATTTAAATCATGGTAATTAGTTTATGTTCGGTATTAAATGGAAGTAAATACTTCTGGGGTCCGTTGTTGAGCTTGTGATTGGGCTGGCCGGGTGATTGGTCCTAGTTGCATGGTTGGTCCCTAGTCCCATGCTCGGCTGATGAAATGATTAAAGTTTGTTACTGAACTCTTGATCACGGGTTCAACAAGGAACCCGTATACTAGATTTATTTTTTGATGTTTGATTGGCGGAAAAGATTCAATTAAGTGTATTGCATATTTATATATTCAGGACTCCGGTAAATTAAACTTTGGAAACTGTCGAAACAATTTAAAGTTGAGTTCAATTTGATTATAATAATAAAAAAAATATAAATCGCGAGAGTTCCGGGTATAATTAAATTTTGCGCCAAAAAATTCCCGAACTTCTTACCCGGAACTCTCGCGTTTTACCGTATCGTCAATATTTGAAATGACCAGCAGATGTCGCTAATATCACACTTCCGTAGCTTTAATTCGAGTTTTCAAAAATGTCGTCTGAAAATCGCAAATCGCGAGTGAAAAATGTTCCATGGAGAGTTGTCAGCTGCTGCAAATAAATATTGATGTGTGTTTTCAGGGAGAATAATATATACAGAGAAGGACTAAGCCAATTTCCAGACAGGTAGGCTTTCATAGCCAGAAATGATGGGTACTTTGCTCATTTGCATATCTAAGATGGCGACGCCGGGACGTCTGCAATTTTCATATGATCTATATAGACGATATCATTCATAATTGCATGTGTGTCATTTTCTGAACTTGAAAATGATACATTGAATCAAGCTGAATTAAATGAAATAAAAATTAATGAAAACAATTAAATATTCGAGGTTCCTGGACTAAATGAAAATCCGAGGCGACGAACCCTTTTTTGGTTCCCACATTAAATATAATATGATCAGTTTTGCATGATCGCGATATCAAAGACATGTCTAAAATCGTTACAAAACAAAAGTATTTGAATTTTGACAGAAGAAAAACTTTGCGGAAATAAACAATAACTTTTAATTTTCGAATCATTGACGGACACATTGAATTTCCGTACTGTAGGCTATTTTTTGACAAATCTAATAAACGAACCATCAAGCTTGAAACTGCAGTCACGTGATCAAAATCTAATTTAAATATGATGAATATTTATGAGGTAAGTACCATCAATTTCTGGATATGTTTTTATTCACTAAATTTAAGATGAATGCACAACAAGTACCCCAATGTAAACATCTTATAAAAAAAAAAAAAAAAAAAAAAAAAGGAGCAACATAGGGTCCTGTCCACAAGTACCTGTGGAATTTGATAGTAAATCCATTTGTTCAAAATACAACGAAATGTACAAATCGCATGTGTTACCTGTACTTTTACACCGTTGAAAACGGAAGTTATACAATAAGTATTACTGGGTATAGCAACTTGACTACAGTATAGTAGATCTATGGTCATTTTATTATTACGTACATGTTAGGCAGGGGCGGATCCAGGGGGAGGCGGACCCGGCGCCCCCACCCCCCACCCCTAAAATTGGAATAAAATATGATTGTTTGGCGTAAAATCGTGATTTTTCACACGAAATACCCCAACAAATTTTGCGCCTCCCTCCGCAATTGGAAAAAATATGATTTTTTGGCGTAAAATCGTAATTTTTCACACGAAATAGCCCAAAAATGTTCGCGCTTCCCTCTGCTCGGTGCAATTTTTTATCAAATGTATAGTGTGTAATACATACAGAATAACTTTAGAACATTTAAGGACAGTATTTACCAAACAGATTTATGCATTTGACTAATGGGGCGAGGTGAATTTTTTCTGTACACGTGGGTCACTTAGTTCATTCATTTGCTTAAGATAACATGCATGAATTTGAAATAGATTGTTTAATTTTAACAATTACTTGTGATATATTGATCTTGACAGAAAGGGGCATATGTATGCATTAAATTACCTTAAATTTTCCAGGCTCCCAGTACAAGTGGTAGCGGCACCTCTAATGAAGAAAACAGAAAGAGAAAGGGGAAAAGGGAGAGGAATACTGATACTAACAGCTTAGAAGATCGTATTGATTTGATAGAAAAATCAGCAAAGGTGGAAAGGATCAAGATTGTGACAAAATGAAAGTAGCAAAATTATATTTGACATGTATTTGTTTTGGAATTAGATGAATACTATATTGCTTGTATTCTAAATCTTAATGTGACTATTTTGAAATAATTTATATTGATAATAAAGTATGTGTTAATGTTGCTTTAATTTTTCACAATATGTTTTCTAATTATTTACATGATAGGTTTGAAATGTCTTCGTCTACAGTTCAAGGGGCACTGACTCCCTAGTGGATTTTCCACGCGAATTGTAGGTGAGGGGATTTCTCCTTTAAGTGTGGCTTATGCTGGCTTTTGTAAGTGTTGTACGCTTGTTTTCAAGAATATTGTTTTTCCACAGACCAGTAAAGAAACGTGGAACAGCGTTAATTCATTTGTAAAAGTTCCTTGTTTGGGAAATGGAAAGTGGATTTGATCCATTGAAAGTAAAAGTAAGGGTAGCAACTGCTGAAGAGGTATTAAATGGAGATGTGTGTTGTACATTGTCGGACTAATGTATTATATAGCTTACAACTTGTTATTAAAAATTATAATGTCAATTAGAATATTTATTTTGAGTTATGGGAATAAGGTTTTATGAAATACAACGGCCTGTGGTCATTAGGGATAGAATCCGGAGATCCTTTTTTGGAAACGGCAGAGGTTTTTTACTTCCCAAAACTAAACATGAGCTGAATGCAAGACGATGTTAAACACTGAGGATATGCAGAATTGCAGATAAAAAAAAATTCCTGTCAGACATTGCGTCCTGCAAGTAAGAGAGTTTTGCCAGACCTATCAACTTTTTGCCAGACCTACTTTTTTTTTTTAGAAATATTTTAATATTTCACTTTCAATACAGTATGATTAAAGGGACAATCTTAAAGCCTTGACACAGCTAACGACTACTACGACCAGAATCAGATTATGGATATTGCCAAAGGGGGGTTAGTGACTGAGACCACATTCAATTTAGATAGCCCTGCAACATCAAATAATCAATACTTCATATTAGTAAGATCTTATTATTCCTCTAATGAGTATTTTGATATCAAGTCGTCATTTGTTTGTTCATTTTGTCCTTCCATTTTCGATTAAAGGACCGCCCCGGTCGCCTCTCCTTTTCATATGCCGACCTTTTGGCTTTTTTATTCTCTGTAGATAAATCGATAGGTAGTGGGTGCTTTTTTCCAGATTTAAACTTAATTGGCCATGCAGCCATAACGGAAATGATCAAATTACAATGATTACCGATAGGATACGAAATAAAATCCGGAATGGGAACTGGTTCCCGAAATTTAGCATAAACAGAAAGGAACAGAAATGTTTACCGATTTGTTTACGACTTTTGACTTTATTAACGATAATCAAAGATCCTTCGCTTAGGGGTCTAAGAGGTAACCAGGACCGACAGAAATTTGATTTTTGAAAGCCCAAGCAGTAAAATAGTAATTATAAGTTTTTTTAATCCAATGATAACCTCAAAGTGACGTCCATACGATTTTCGGGGGGTGGTGGGGGAGGGGGGATCAAATTAAATATGTTCGTCTTCTTCGCCGATAATTGTTTTTTTCGACAAAGTCCAGTTCCGATGTAGCAGGTAACTTGTTCCGGACTGAAAAGGCTTTCTTGGGTAGATGAGCGGGTCGGTACAATAGACTACGTAATCCGGCTAAGTATTCTGGGTCTAGGCTATTTATATTCGGACCTTTTCTTTTTGAATTCTCTAACGTAAATATCATCAAAATTAATTAATTAATATATTTAATATATGCATCAGTAAACCACAAAAGAACCTTGTAACGCCAGTCTGACGGTGAATCTGGCTTTCACAGTGTTCAAAACTTGACTAGTCGAATATTTCTTATAAAGAACACCTATTTAATTTTCCATGAATAACTATTAAATGTATTTAACCCGTCGGACTGAAGGACTGTCGGACTACTGGACTATCGGGATGTCGGATTATTGGTCTGAGTCCGTTTGATACATCTTGTCAGTGCCGGATTTAACATTGCGCTTATGTGTGCTTAAGCACAGGGCCCCTTTGACCAGTGTGAGGAGGGGGGGGGGGAGCATCTTCCTGTGATTTTTTTTTTAAGATAGATTTTTGCTTATCCGGTGCAATTTTAAAGGAGTAGGTATGGTAAGGGCAGAAATTGGCCTAAACAATAGACAAATTATAAATGAAACGTATAGCTTTCGTTGTTTCTTGATTTTATAAGACCTTTACCCTAACTACTATTTTGGTAACAATTTTCCATATTTGCACGTGCGATGACGTCACACTAGTCAATGAAAAGTCTATCGTTTCGTGAAAATATATGAAATCTAACATGAAATGTGTATTTAATGTCAATTTTCAGTATAACCACAAGCAGGTACCAACGGCATATTTTAGTATGATGTTTAATATACATCAACACATATCTCATTTAATTTTTGTGTTGGTACCCGAGTGTGGAGAGTATGAAATCTGCAATCAAAAAATAATTTTAAGGTCGATTTCTCTTCAGCGGCCATTTTTTATTGACCGTTTTCATCCGTAATAGACAGAAATAGAAATCGACCTTTTAATCTCATCCAAAATAAAGTTGGTTATCGTAGTTGTTTTGCTACGGGAGTAAAACTTGAACAATTTTTATGAAACAGTTTTGACGTTAAATAAATGTTGGAGGTGATTTACTGCCGACCTGATTGTGCATTGAGTCCGACGTATTTTTTTTGCTAACCCTCAGTGGAATTTCATGTGTTACTATACTAATGTATACTTTAATATTATCCCCACAATTCACAAAAAGTACAGAAAACAAAACAAGCAATCAAATTGAAAATTAGTACGTCAGATTATCTTAGAAATTAATTCATTGGACATGTAAACACATCGGAACTTTCTATTTTTAGTAGTCCCTTTACTTTTTATTTTTTTTTTTTTCTTTAACAAATATATTTTATTTAGCTCTTTCGCAAAGTGAATTGCCGATGAATAATTGTATTAACATAAATTTAATTTATATATAGCTTAATATTAACGTTGCGGTGGCATAATGGTTTAGCACACATGACTGCCGATAACAACATCGTGAGATCAATATTTTATTCTTACTTATTTCAATAAAGTATGGAAAAACAAACAATATATTTGATAATTCATAATTCATCTAATACAGTACATATAACGATATAACATGCATGTTTTAACATAGTACACGGATGTCAGGTTTGATTTACATATTCGGTGTTTTGTTTATAATGGTCCTTTTGTTATCCTTACTAAGAATGTCATTGATATAGTCTATCGTTTATGAGTCAGTGCTAAATGTGTAGTATTACTTAGAATTTTAGTGGTATGATTTTACTTTAATGAGCCATGACCGATAATACACTATTACCAAGCATTCTATTTATATAATCTATCACGTTTTACTTTTCTCAACAAAAAAAGTTTGAAGATACAGTAAATATAAATTACGGTCTTCCAATCAAAGTATACTACCGTATTTGTACTCTTAGACATATCAGAATGAAAATAAATCATGGAAGCCAGAATGTGTTTTGAGTTTTAACATGGATTGACGGATATTAGTAAATTTTATCGGGCTCGGGATAAAATACTATTCTCTGATGTTCTCGTGGCAAGTAGAATTTTGATTGGCTAAAAAGGTACTTTTAAAACTTCAGGGAAGCCGTGCGGTGACAGAAAATCAATAATCGCTCTCACCTATGTGCTGTCCATTTACATTGTGCACAGCAGACGACACACATTTCACAAGATGACAGAAAATCAATAATCGCTCTCTGTGATCTTTGTCCAAAGATACACGTATTTATGTTTTTCCTATAATAAGGATATACTTATTAGTGTTGGAACATTCAGATAAAAATGTTATCCGTCTCTAGATGTTATATATCCCATTTTAATGGGCAGTGGTTTTGTTAAAAGGTTCACCACTGCCCTTTAAAACGGGATATATAACATTTCGAGACTAATATATCCGCCAATCCATGTTAAAACTCCCAACACATTCTGGCTTACATGATTTATTTCTTAATTATTCAACATGGATTATATCCTCTCCTGCCGTTGTTGCGCTGCTTTACCATGTTATGCAGTTGACTTGGTTCCTTTGACATTCTAATTACTGAGAATAATTTCCTCTCATGATTTAAAAAATAAAAAGATCAACATTCGGTCATCAAAAGATTTAAAAAAAAGCAATTTACAGAGCTCAGCATTGACGAGTTTCTGCGGTTGCTAGAGATAATATTTGGTTACTCGGGACATTGTAAGGTTTAAGGAATTCTTATAATATATATTGGTTAGTAAATGATAAGATGTCTCTAGATCTGCTAAGGTGCTGTTGTAGAATTTTTTTTCTTGATTAAATAAAAGGTCCATGAGATCTACAGGAAAATACTGTGCATAGGGAAACCTGTTGCTATGGACGGGGCATAACTATGAATACAAATATCAAAATGTATTTTTGAAATATGAAATAAACATTTGTAGTGTGCATAGCTTGACAAAAATGTACCGCTTAATCAAATATCAAGTCAAAAGATCGTAGATGTCAAAATTCAACCATTAATTGCAATAATATAGGCTAATTTAATATTTACAAAACCGTTGCTAGGGTGACAAAACTACACAAAAATACTATATGCTACCATAGAGAATTGAAATATTATTTTTAGAGTGTACATACACAGAATATAACATTTTGTCGAAAAGACTATGCATGATATGTAAAATAAAACCACCATATTTGAATTTCCAATGATTAATTGGGCCCTCCTCCATTTACGTTGCTAAACAACAAAGGACAAAGTGAAATCATCAAAAAAAAAAAAAAAAAAATTGTCTTACCTTTCAATGATTGTGTTTAATATTATATCTATATAAACAGTTTCTGAGATTGGGCCAAAATCTACCCTTATCATACTCACTCCTCTGAAGGCGTTCTGTTTCGGAGAGATTTCAGACATAATGATAGAGTTGATAGTATGTGGGAGTGTGCCTCATTCAGGGCCCAAATAAGGGGCCTCATAACTTAGCTAGCACAGGTCTTCATTTGTCCTAAATCCGGCACTACCTGTTTTACAATTACATTATATGTACATGTAGTTGTTTAATGCTGATTGAAATAATACAAGTATACCTCATAATGTTTATAGTCCGGCTTGACTTCAATAAATCTTCAGAAAAAAAATCTTAAAAATCCATTTTTAAATAAACAATTTTTTAAATATATGATATATATATACGAACTCTGACAATTAATTTCAAAATTTTGGGACAATTAATTAAAAAAAAAGTTGCTCATTATTGGGTCTCTTGGTTAATTTAATTTGCTGATGTATAAAAAGTTACTGCATGTTTATCTGTACCTATGTATATGGTGATGAGAATAAAGATATTGTATTGCATTGCGTACAAATATTGTAAAAGTCAACCCATCAATAGGTAAACAAATAGATATGTGCTTTCAATCGGTGTGTTCACGTTTCTCCACTTTTTATTTTTTGGTATACAGGGAGAAAACAAATTGTGGGAGAAACTTTTAAGCAATGTTTCACACATACCTGGTGATGTGACAATATAACTGTGATCTTCACATGGGCTTTTATGTGACAATGACCAAATAACTACACGTACCCATGATTCAATAATAAACACCCATAGCCATTTTTAATTTTTTGTACTGTTTTAAAAATATCCAAGTTTGTATGAAGTAGAGATAAAAAAAAATAAAAATAGACATTTCATAAGAAAATAAACAATATTATATTAGTTTTTCTATTAACTATAAAAAAAAACAGAATGTAATTACAACACTTACATAGTTCATGCTAAATAGTGGTTAAGATGACTTTTCAATTATTTTATCGACCAGGAAATTATTTCATTGCGCATGTCAGCAAATGTGAAATCAGAAATTAAAGAAAAGGTAATCAAATTACTGAAGTACTGTAAAAACAAGGATTATCTTTATTAAAAAGATGCACGACGAAGCACAAATATTATATTCTTCTACGAATAGTATTTCACTGAAATAACCTAAGCATATTGGTTTTATAGGATTTGATAAGACATGTAAAACCTTGCATCCTACTTAATGTGCAAGGAATCGTTAATTTTTAGTAGCAGCGTCCATCTTGGTCCAAGGACGAGACTGTCAGACAAAATTTTGAAAGGGGATCACCAAAGGATTATCTTAGCAAAGCTTGGATCCAATTGGCCCAGTAGTATCAGAGGAAAACATATTAAAATTGCATCCCCCTTTTTCTATTTTACCAACAGTGGCCATGTTGGTTGGAAGTCTGGATTGCCGGACACAATTTTGAAAGTGGATCATCCAAGGACTATTTAAGCAAAATTTAGTTCCAATTGTCCCAGTAGTTTCAGAGATGAAGATTTTTTTTAACTTCATCCCCTTTTTTTATTTTTAGTAACAGCGGCCATGTTGGTTGGAGGTCGGGACTGCCAGACACAATTTTGGAAGGGGATCACCCACGGACCATTCCACTAAAGTTTGGTCTTCAGTGGCCTAGTGGTTTAAATCCAACTTGTTTGTTACAAGTGCTTTAAATCCGACTTGCTTGTTACAAGTGCTTTAAATCCGTTCTCCGAATTCTTACAAAATTTGCATTATTCTCCAATCAAAAAGTTAGAAAATATTTTCATCTTTAATGTAATATGAAAGGCAAATATCGTGGAATTTTTGAATTAAATATTTTCACTTAATATGTCACTTAATTGTAGCTAAAATCAACTGCATAACATTAAAAATCCGCTCAAAGCAGATTTTAAGAGCAAATCGCAAAATATTTGACAGCTGATAATTCAATCCTCTCGCAAAGTAATGCAAATGATATGTGCGTGATCCAAAATTTGAACTCTTTCGGGGAGATTATCGCGCATACACACCGATCAGTTAATTGATGAAATTGTGTTTAATATATTCCGTGTGTAGTGAACCACATAAGAATAATTGCAAAAACAATTGGTTCACATGACATGAAACAGACAGATTCTTCAATAATCATTGTCCGGAATGTGTGCGTGCTTACGTCAGCATCCATGATTGTTTATCTTTTCTTCACGAGGTCATGATCGGCAATCATTGGAACAAAACAACTGAAAGTTAATCAGTCTCCACAACAATGGCGAGGACGATACACATGCACACGGATTTGCAGATTTCTAATTGTTGGGAACATATTTCGACTTCAAACATGCATGAATAGCTTAGTGAAGGTACCGCCGTATTCCAAATTGAATTTTCAGGGAAAACTTTTCTTCACCCAAAACTGGTGTAATATTACTTTAAAATTGTTAGGCAAAAGGGTCCATAGTTACAAAAGTAGGTCGAAAGCGATCGTATACGACTTCGTCGAACAAGAGAAATTTTGCAAGGCAGTACAAGACTGCTTCAAAATGGGACCACGGGTAAACTTTCATAAATCTAAGTGAATGTTACATTATCATTTTTCTAAATAAGCTAAATATAGGTGAAAATACCCCCCCCCCCCCCCCCCGCCCACCCCTTAAAATGAAAATTCACAATAAAACGTCTATGGCCAAGGCTATGGGCCATTCAGAGATAACGGGCCTTTCTTGGCTCTCCGGGACCCGAACCGATGTACCGGCTGAACCCCCTTCTCATAGGCCCTGATCTTATGTTAACAACAACTTGCGTGTGTTGATCCTATGCATTGTATATACTCGTTTGTTGTCGTGATCGTATGGTAGATGGATTTATAACTACGTATGCAATTAGTGCCTATCAGGCGAGGTGTGCTCAATACAACATTATGTGATAAAGTTTATCAGTGACTTGCGACAGGTCGGTAGTTTTCTCCGCTTTCCTCCACCAATAAAACTGACCGCCACGATATAGATGAAATATTGTTGGAAGTGGCGTTAAACACCACAGTATACTCTCTGGAACAACAGAGAAATCTGTCAGAAACAACGGTTTATAACGTTAAAGTTTCTGACCATTTTATTTTTCCAGGGGGAATAGTTTCACTTCTGTTAACAAAATATATGTTTGGTACGGGAGCGTAACTATGATACGACAGTCCCTTAGTCCGACAGTCAGACAGCCCGATGGTCCGACAGTTCGATAGTCCGACACAGATGTGTATTTTTTCCACTTACATCGTTCAAGTAAGAACAGCAACAAAGTAAACGTTATCAGGAATAAATAATTTGGGTGAAAGCCCTAAAGCATTGACTGGACCAATTGTCATGAATATTTGTTTGAATTTGTACTTGTATGACGGAATTTTCATTCATTCAAATAAAGAAATAGTAATTATAAGCTTCTTTAATCCTATGATAACCTCAAAGTGACGACCATACGATTTTCGGGGGGCGGAGGGGGGGGGCGGGGCGGGGTTGGATCAAATGAAATATTTTCGTCTTCTGCGCCGTTAAATTATTTGTTCTCGACAAAGTGCATTTCCGATGTAGCAGGTAATTTGTTCCGGACTGAAAAGGCTTTCTTGGATAGATGAGCGGGTCGGTACAATAGTCTACGTATTCCGGCTAAGTATTCTGGGTCTAGGCTATATATATTCGGACCTTTTCTTTTTGAATTCTCTAACGTAAATATCATTAAAATTAAGTAATTAATATATTTAATATATGCATCCGACGCTAAACCACAAAAGAACCTTGTAACGCCAGTCTGACGACGAATCTGGCTTTCACAGTGCTCAAAACTTGACTAGGCGAATATTTCTTATAAAGAACACCTATTTAATTTTCCCTGAATAGCTATTAAATGTATTTAACCTGTCGGACTAAAGGACTCTCAGACTACTGGACTATCGGGATGTCGGATTATAGGTCTGAGCCCGTTTGATACATCTTGTCAGTGCCGGATTTTTTTTTTTAAGATGGATTTTTACTTATCCGGTGCAATTTTAAATTTGAAGGCGTTCTGTTTCGGAGCAATTTCAGACATAATGATAGAGTTGATAGTATGTGGGAGTGTGCCTCCTTCAGGGCCCAAGTAAGGGGCCTCATAGCTTAACTAGCACAGTGCCTCCTTTGTGCTAAATCCGGCACTGCCTGTTTTACAATTAGTTGTTCACTGCTGATTGAAATAATACAAGTATACCTCATAATGTTTATAGTCCGGCTTGACTTCAATAAATCTTCAGAAAAAAAATCTTAAAAATCCACTTTCAAATACACAATTATGTAAATATATGATATATATACAAACTATAATTAATTTCAAAATTTTGGGACAATTAATTAAAAACAAAGTTGCTCATTATTGGGTCTCTATGTTAATTTAATTTTCTGATGTATAAAAAGTTACTGCATGTTTATCTGTACCTATGTATATGGTGATGAGAATAAAGATATTGTATTGCATTGCGTACAAATATTGTAAAAGTCAACCCATCAATAGGTAAACAAATAGACATGTGCTTTCAATCGGTGTGTTCACGTTTCTCCACTTTTTATTTTTTGGTATACAGGGAGAAAACAAATTGTGGGAGAAACTTTTAAGCAATGTTTCACACATACCTGGTGATGTGAAAATATAACTGTGATCTTCACATGGGCTTTTATGTGACAATGGCCAAATAACTACACGTACCCATGATTCAATAATAAACACCCATAGCCATTTTTAATTTTTTGTACTGTTTTAAAAATATCCAAGTTTGTATGAAGTAGAGCTAAAAAAAATAAAAAATAGACATTTCATAAGAAAATAAACAATATTATATTAGTTTTTCTATTAACTATAAAAAAAAAAACCAGAATGTAATTACAACACTTACATAGTTCATGCTAAATGGTGGTTAAGATGACTTTTCAATTATTTTATCGACCAGGAAATTATTTCATTGCGCATGTCTGCAAATGTGAAATCAGAAATTTAAAAAAAATGTAATCAAATTACTGAAGTACTGTAAAAACAAGGATTATCTTTATAAAAAAAAGATGCACGACGAAGCACAAATATTATATTCTTCTACGAACAGTATTTCACTGAAATAACCTAAACATATTGGTTTTATAGGATTTGATAAGATATGTAAAACCTTGCATCCTACTTAATGTGCAAGGAATCGTTAATTTTTAGTAGCAGCGTCCATCTTGGTCCGAGGACGAGACTGTCAGACAAATTTTTGAAAGGGGATCACCAAAGGATTATCTTAGCAAAGCTTGGATCCAATTGGCCCAGTAGTTTCAGAGGAAAACAGATTAAAATTGCATCTCCCTTTTTCTATTTTTACCAACAGTGGCCATGTTGGATGGAAGTCTGGATTGCCGGACACAATTTTGAAAGGGGATCATCCAAGGACTATCTAAGCAAAATTTAGTTCCAATTGTCCCAGTAATTTCAGAGATGAAGATTTTTTTTAACTTCATCCCCTTTTTTTATTTTTAGTAACAGCGGCCATGTTGGTTGGAGGTCGGGACTACCAGACACAAATTTGGAAGGGGATCACCCACGGACCATTCCACTAAAGTTTGGTCTTCAGTGGCCTAGTGGTTTCAGAGAAGATTTTGGTTAGTAATTGTGGACAGATGGACGACGGATGACAAAAGCTCACCTATGTGAGCTAAAAAAAAAAGGGGGGTGCATATTATTTCCTATCCGTGGTAAAATCTCAAAAAAATTCATGACTTCAACAATAACTTCTTAATATGTAATAGATGAAATGGCTAATACCTCCAGTCACTCACCTGAAGATTACATAATACATTGAAAATAAAACTTTACGACATATAATAGTTTGGTTAAAGAGAATATCTCTTAAATTTAAAGTTTAATACAGATATACCATTAAAAGTAATCATATTATCAGTTATACTCGAACTCCCTTTGTCTGTGTGGAGCGTAGGACGACGGACGCAACCAATCAACAAACTACTAAATGGCTTTCTTATTACAAGTGCTTTAAAACCGACTTGCTTATTACAAAGTGCTTTAAATCCAACTTGTTTGTTACAAGTGCTTTAAATCCGACTTGCTTGTTACAAGTGCTTTAAATCCGTTCTCCGAACTCTTACAAAATTTGTATTATTCTCCAATCAAAAAGTTAGAAAATATTTTCATCTTTAAAGTAATATGAAAGGCAAATATCGTGGAATTTTTGGATTAAATATTTTCACTTAATATGTCACTTAATTTTAACTAAAATCAACTGCATAACATTAAAAATCCGCTCAAAAGCAGATTTTAAGAGCAAATCGCAAAATATTTGACAGCTAATAATTCTATCTTCTCGGACAGTAATGCAAATGATATGCGCGTGACCCAAGATTTGAACTCTTTCGGGGAGATTATCGCTCATGCACACCGATCAGTTAATTGATTAAATTTTTTTTAATATATTCCGTGTGTAGTGTACCACATAAGAATAATTTTAAAAAAAAATGGTTCACATGACATGAAACAGACAGATTCTTCAATAATCATGGTCAGGAATGTGTGCGTGCTTACCTCAGCATCCATGATTGTTTATCTTTTCTTCACGAGGTCATGATCGGCAATCATTGGAACAAAACAACCGAAAGTTAATCAGTCTCCACAACAATGGCGAGGACGATACACATGCACACGGATTTGGAGATTTCTAGTTGTTGGGAATATATTTCGACTTCAAACATACATGAATAGCTTAGTGAAGGTACCGCCGTATTCCAAATTGAATTTTCTTCACCCAAAGCTGGTGTAATATTATTTTAAAATTGTTAGGCAAAAGCGTCCATAGTTACAAAAGTAGGTCAAAAGGGATCGTATACGACTTCGTCGAACAAGAGAAATTTTGCAAGGCAGAACAAGACTGCTTCAAAATGGGACCCCGGGAATTGAGGTCCAATAAAACCACTGGTAAACTTTCATAAGTCTAAGTGAATGTTACATTATCATTTTTCTAAATAAGCTAAAAATAGTTGAAAATGTACGGGAGCGTAACTATAATACGACAGCCCCGGCCCTTAGTCCGACAATCAGACAGCCCTATGGTCCGACAGTTCGATAGTCCGACACGGATGTGGTTTTTATCTCACTTTGATCGTTCAAGTAAGAACAAATTAAATATTTTCGTCTTCTTCGCTGTTAAGTTATTTTTCGACATAATCCAGTGCCGATGTAGCAGGCAATTTGTTCCGGACTGAAAAGACTGTCTTGGATAGATGAACGGGTCGGTACAATAGACCAAGGCTATGTATTCTGGGTCTAGACAATATGTTCGGACAGTTTCTTTTTGAATTCTCTAACGTAAATATCATCAAAATTACATAAGGAAACCACATAAGAATCTTGCAACGCCAGTCTGACGACGAATCTAACTTTCACAGTGCACAAAACTAGACTTGGCGAATATTTTTTTACAAAGAACAGTTTTTTTTTTATTTTCCTTGAATAACTATTAAATATACTTAACCTGTCGGACTAACGGACTGTCCGACTACTGGACTATCGGGATGTCGGATTATAGGTCTGAGCCTGTTTGATACCTGTTTTACAATTTGTTGTTCACTGCTGATTGATTCGATTTGATTTTTGTGTTTAACGCCACTTTCAGCAATATTTCAGTTATATCATGGCGACCAGTTTCAGTGGTGGAAGAAGCCGGAGTACCCGGAGAGAACCACCGACCATGGGCAAGCAACTGATAAGCTTTATCATTTTCGGCTGCGAGTCGAGTACACCCTTTTTGGTAATTTACAAAGCCGGGCGCGAACACACGCCGTATTGGTGATAAGCTTGTACGAGTTGTTAGGTAATCCAACTACCTAACTCATTGAGCCACCCGGGCCCCCAAAATATTTAAAAATTTGAAATGGAGATAGGAAGATCCCACATATTCGGACGTCAAAGAAACAGAGCGCATTATCCCGTAGACAACCCACCTGACTACTGTAGCATATCTCCATACCTTGTCTTCTTAGATCATTTAGTGGAAGAGATATCAAAGCCAGTAGGAAGCAATTATAGTTTTAGATTCCGTCCGTCCGGCACATTAAAATTTTAAGTTGTCCGGACTTTTTTTTTACGTCCTTTGATATATTGACTTGATATTTGGTATGTGGCTATATCTAGATGAGTTACAGTTTAAGTTGGAATTTCGTTCCGGTCGAATGATATTTGGCTGAATTATGGCCCTTGAACTTGTATTTTTTGTTCAAATTTTAAGTTGTCCGGACTTTATTTGACGTCCTTTGAGATATTGACTTGATATTTGGCATGTGGCTATATCTAGATGAGTTACAGTTTAAGTTCGAATTTCGTTCCGGTCGAATGATTTTTGCCAGAATTTTGGCCCTTCAACTTGTAATTTAAAATCTAGTCACTGCAAGGTGATACTTCTAATATTTTAGGTCCTCTGATTTTTGCGGCCGGTAGGGGACAATGTATTGCTATGTGCAATACTCTCATTAACTTGTTTGCTTTTGTTTTGTATTTTATCTAAACCCTGCAAATTTTCTAAACCCAACACCTGAAATGGTTGATTGATAGCTCAATACTTATCAGACCACCAAGGAAAGTAGATTTTGCGGATGCGGTTGAGCATAGGGAAATCAGGTGGGCTGTTGTAGATGCTAGCCAGAGGGACTACTCGAGTCTCTACATGCAACAAACCGTGCCTTATGTTCGGCTACAGGGGCGGATCCAGGGGGGGCGCACCCGGCGCGACCCCCCCCCCCTAAAATTGGGAAAAATAAGATTTTTTGGCGTAAAATCGTGATTTTTCACAAGAAATACCCCAAAAATGTTCGCGCCTCCCTCCGCTCGGCGCGATTTTTTTAAGTTCGCCCCCCCTAACTTGAAGTCCTGGATCCGCCCCTGGGCTATATACAGCATCATCGGTATCTACTGACAATGTCGTCGGCAACAAGCGAGAGATCTTTCAGCGCAATGAGACGAGTGAAATCCTACATAAGGTCGACCATGGGCGAAGAACGACTGTCCAACTTATCCTTATATGCATTTACAGTTGTACACTTGGATAGGTTGAACCCCATCGTAGGTAGCTTGCTCGTCTCGAGTGCGGTAGATCGTGGGTTCGAGCCTCGGTCGGGTCAAACCAAAGACTATGAAATTGGTATTTTTTGTATCTCCGCTAAGCACGCAGCTTAAGGAGAACGAGAAAAGAATGGTTGGCTCGGAATCAGAATAATGTGTCCGAGTGGAGCGACATGTCTACCCACGGACTGTTGTTTCAGTGAGGTAGCGCTATAAAAATCCAACTAAGCGTGTCGGTCTAGTACAAGGCAGACCTCATCATCATTTCATTGAAAATTAACATGTTCTCGCCATGATATAGCTGAAAAATGGCTGAGTTGGCGTTAAACAACAATCACTCACTCACTCCTATCATATTATTTCCTTACAGCTATATAATAAGAACAGTTATTGGAACATATTTCTTTCACACATTCGGACACATCATCCTGATTCCGAGTCAACCAGTCTTTGCTCTTTCTCCTTAATGCTGCGTGCTTAGTGGAGAAACAACAAATACCAATTTTATAGTCTTTGGTTTGATCCGATCGGGGCTCGAACACACGATCTATTACACCACCGATGGCTCGAACACACGATATATTACACCACCGATGGCTCGAACACACGATCTATTACACCACCGATGGCTCGAACACACGATCTATTAAACCACCGATGGCTCGAACACACGATCTATTACACCACCGATGGCTCGAACACACGATCTATTACACCACCGATGGCTCGAACACACGATCTATTACACCACCGATGGCTCGAACACACTATCTGTTACACCACCGATGGCTCGAACACACGATCTATTACACCACCGATGGCTCGAACACACGATCTATTACACCACCGATGGCTCGAACACACGATCTGTTACACCACCGATGGCTCGAACACACGATCTATTACACCACCGATGGCTCGAACACACGATCTATTACACCACCGATGGCTCGAACACACGATCTGTTACACCACCGATGGCTCGAACACACGATCTATTACACCACCGATGGCTCGAACACACGATCTATTACACCACCGATGGCTCGAACACACGATCTATTACACCACCGATGGCTCGAACACACGATCTATTACACCACCGATGGCTCGAACACACGATCTATTACACCACCGATGGCTCGAACACACGATCTATTACATCACCGATGGCTCGAACACACGATCTATTACACCACCGATGGCTCGAACACACGATCTGTTACACCACCGATGGTTCGAACACACGATATGTTACACCACCGATGGCTCGAACACACGGTCTATTACACCACCGATGCGGTTCAATTTGTTAATTTGTAAAAAATAACAACACAAATTTATCTTTAATGAATAAAAAATGTATAAATATAACAGCATATAGTCAACATATTTTACATGAGGATACTTTGTATAACATTAACAGACAGAAATAAAACGGTTTGTGGAGAATTGCCATTCATCAAAGACATCTTCGATAGATTAGCCATGATTCTTTATGGAATTTGTTTATATATTGTGAAACTGCCTTTTTTGTTTGTTTGTGTATGATAATTGTTATTTGTATATATGTGTTTGATCCATTTTTTGTTTGTTTGTAGCCTTTGACCCTATATTGGGTGTAAGTTGCGCTAATAAAGAATTGTTATTTAATTGTTATTTGCTTTATTTGCCATGCAATATACAAAGAGTACATGATCAAATTTGGGACTCCCACTAGCCTTTATTGGGTCAGCACAGGTAAGTTGCTGTTAACATAAGATTGTATGAATATGGACACGAACAAGTTAAATTAAGGAAAAAGAGATGAAATTATAAAGACATTTTATTGAAAATAAACATGTAAGCAGAAAGTTAAAAAGGTGGGGGATGGTGATAATTCCGTGTCACGGGCGCCTACAGATGTCCCGTACCAGAAACAGATAATTAACAATTCCATTGAAATAAATCTTGTTGATGAGCTTCATAGTGCTTATAGACTGTGTACATATATTTAAACACTACGGTTTCATCTTTTACTGGATGTTTTATTACATAATTGTCCGACATTAAAACCTTTTTGGGTAGAATCTACTTTGGCGGACCCCGGAAGTCAGATATTGTAATAATCAACGCGCATGACCAATAACCTTTCATTTCGTTACGAGGGCCCGGGTGGCTCAATGAGTTAGGTAGTTGGATTACCTAACAACTCATACAAGCCTATCACCAATGCGACGTGATTTTGTAAATTACAAAAAAGGTGCACTCGACTCGCAGCCGCAAGTGATAATGTTGCTATACCAGTTGCTTGCCCATGGTCGGTGGTTCTCTCCGGGTATTCCGGCTTCTTCCACCACTAAAATTGGTCGCCATATGACGCCATAAAATAGCTGAAATATTGCTGAAAGTGGCGTTAAACACCAAAAATCAATCAATCAATCAACCAATTCATGCGTATATGACAATAAAAGGGTTAGGGTCCGTTAAAGTAGAAGTACTCTGCTTTTTCAAAATGACTATCCTGCTCAAAATCCTACTTTCATCTCTCTATGGTGAGCAGGGATAACATAAATTACTTATATGTCTGACGGAAGATCCCTGGCTTTAAGTTCTTGATAGCTCGCTCTATTTCTTCCTCTTTAATTGGTTCAATTTTCCTTTTCATTCTTTTCTATAATGGCATTCTGTATATGTGACAAATCGTATTTTTCGTAATCAAAATCTTGTTTAAAATCCGGGTTGGAAAGATCTTGGAAGTATTTTTGCCACAAAGCCAGGATGTCTTCATGAGTTTCTGCTACTTGGTCGTTGTATTGAAGAATTCGAGTATGCTGTATGTCTACAGATCTTTGTCTTCTTAGCAGATAGTGAAATAATTTGGTATCAGAGGATGACGCTGTCATGATATTTCTTGCCAAGCATTCTCTCTGCGATGCATATGCCTGTCTTTGCGCTTTCCTTAAGAGTCTTTTTGCTACCATCAGTTGTGATTTTAGAGGGTTCTCTCTTCTCTTTGGGTTTCCTGCACTGGTTATATTTGATTTTTGCATTCTTTGTAGCTTCTGCTATATTATTATTCCATATAGACTTCCCTGTTGGCTTTCTTGTTGTAGACTTGCGATAATTTGGTATAGTTTTATCGCATGCAGTGTGTATAAACTCTTCCATGGCTATACTATCCTCTTCTATATTTCTAATGGAGTTCTGAAGAACTTGAGCTACACCATCCGTGATTGTTGACTGGTAGGTGTTTAGGTCACATTTTCCCCATTTTGTTTTCACTATGGTGGTTTTTGGTTTATAGGCTCTTCTTACCAATTTTCTTTTTATTTGAGCTATCACTGTAACATGATCAGACGTATTTTTGGGATCCATATCCATAATCTCTACCTTTTTAAATATGTTCTTACATGTTGAGATTATGTAGTCTATTTGTCCTGATGACTTTCCGTTATGGTGGTAAAATGTACCTTTCTCTGGATAATGTATACTTAGGCCTATCCTATTCTCTAGAAGGAATTATTTAAAGAGTGGGTCATGACTTGTCTTGTCTCGGTGTGCGGAGTCATTCATATCACCACATATAATTATTTCATGAGCATTTCTATATTTCTCTATTACTTCTGTCAGTTGTGATATCATATCTTTATACCCGCAGTCCATTTCTTTGTTTTCTGCTGGCATATATACATTAATCAGGCATATTGGTGATGTATTAGTGTCAATGTATTATTTGTATTCTATTATTTCCTTCATCCATTACCTTTATCTTATCGTCTATCTCTTTTTTCCAGAAAATAGCAAGACCTCCATACCCTCTCCTTGCCACCACGCTTAATTCTGGGCAGTCATCATCCACACTTTTTGCTACAACAGTCATATTTGCCTCAATATTTTGGAGGAGATTCTGTTCAGGTTTAAGCAGCCAATGTTCTTGGACACAGCATATATCTAGTTTTTGTAGAAGGTGCTTGAGATATATCCTATTCCCTTTTACACTTTGTACGTTAAATGTTCCTATAGTGATTTCCGTCGCATTTTCCTCGCTATTGGGCCTATCTCTAAAAAATGGTTTTGATTATTATTATTCTGCGATTCCTGATTATGTTTATCCTTTGTTATCCATTATCTGATCACAGCAAAATTCTTTCCTTTCATCTAGTCTATGCTCCTTTACTAGATTGAGTTTCATTTTGATGTTCTTCTGTTACCAGCGAGGCTCCCCACTAGCATATGATCTCAAAGGCTGTAGTGATGTTGTTGCCACCAGCGAGGCGTCCCCACTAGATTGAGTTTCAATTTGATGTTCCTCACTAGTACAGGGACTCTTACGAAGTGGTGGTGTTTCCGCCAAGGGCGCGTCCCCACTAGCTCGAGTCGAGTGATCATGTTGCATTGTTACCAGCGAGGCGTCCCCACTAGCTCGGGTTGAGTTATGTAGAATTGTTGCTATCGAGGCGCCCCTGCTTGCCTTTTTCTTTACATCTTTCCTGTGTGGACTATGTGATATTGGTACTAAGGGTCCATCATTACTACTGTTGCTAGCACTCATTGATACATTGTCTGATCTGGCTCTCTAATAATTTATTGAGTTGTGAGCAATTCCCCTTGTCATCCATCATTACTGCCATATCTTGTAGATGTAGTACAAATTGTTCTCTACCGTGCCCATTTACTTCGGCTCTGCATGTTGTGTGGTACAAGTTTATACGGTACTGTTTTTTCTATTTTTTTCGGAAATGCTAATCATTGATTGGTCAATTACATAGTGTGATGTCACTCCGGACGAAAACAACAAGATTGATATATTTTACCACTTATTGATCAATTTTCGTTGCCATAAATATTGTTCTTCTCTTTGGGAAACACCATCTCATTATGTATATAATAACGTACAGATTCTGATTACCCCTTAAACCTTTGTTATCTTCAAACTCTTCTTATCACATAATTATAGACGCCATTTGCCGCTGCTGATTTATTATAAACATGAAATCATATCTCAAATACACAATCGCAATATTTAACAATATACAATTATGGCCTTCATGAGAAGTTAATATCCATAATTATTAAATTGAGAAAGGGTTATAACTCTTTCGAAATTTAATAATTATGGATATTAACATCTCATAAAGGACATAACTGTATTATTATACTGAACTAATATGAGGGAAATAACTAGTTATTGGTAGGGAAAACTAGTTATTGGTTCGACGTGCAAAAGCGCGCCAATTTCAAACAGTTATTTTGTGCTACGTGCAGATTCCCTCACAGTTATTTGACCTACGTGCAGTTTGCCGCGGCAATAATGAGTTATTTCTTGTTCCATGGAATGCAACTTTAAAATATCTTAATTATTTCTTGCTTGGTTTCTAAAGTAAAGTATAATAATAATATGAAACCGGCACGGCCATGAATGCTCGCGCATCTGAAAACTCTGATTGGTGAATTAGTGGTTTGACACCTTCATTCTGTTGAATATGAGGGTGTGATCTGGGTAAAACAACGGCGATTTAAAATAATGTAATAATATGGATTAAGGTATTTATGCCAAATGTTCAACATATATTAAGTGGATTTATTAAGGTTCGAATCATGAAGCCAAATTGAACTGATTTTTGTTTTTCAAATTTTCAAGTGAAAAGGCTTTCGAATTGTTATTCATTATTCAAAGCTTCCCCGCACACAGTTATAACACTTTGTCCCGTTTTCGCACCCCCTCCCTCCTTTGGCTGTATTACATGTAGAATTGACCCGCGTATCTGATTCCAATAAATGACTGGTATCCAATGTTCCAACACGACACAATTTCTACAGCAGATACCTTGTATACAACATGCCGGCGTAAATTATGAAACCAGTTTATGCTATAACAAGCAACAAAGAAATAAGTTATGGCGAAACTATTAGCTTTTTGAGGTATAAAATATACATATGGGAAAATAATAGCTGTAGTAAAATCTACCATGTTTATTTCATATCACAGTAACATGAGCGAGAACCAGGATAGATATTTTTTCCCTTCCATTTCTTTTATCATTTTACGAATTTTATCTAGAATTTAGATATTTGAATTTAATAAAATTCATCATTTAAACATCAAACAAAAAAGTTTTCTACACAACGGGTGGAAATTTGAGAAAAGGAAGTGAAATTTGGTATCGTCTTATGATCAAGGTAAAAGTCCACGTTTTAGTGACTACAACCAAATCGAAATGTTTTTAAGAATATCTCCTATTTTATTTATTACAAAAATAAGAGTGTAATATCTTTAAAGAGTGATGGTCAACAATTCCATCATTAACAATAAAGCGAACAGCCACCTCTAATTATTGAACACGAAAAAAACTGCGACATATATCGTTGGAAATCCATGTCGTGGCTTGGGACAGGCATAAAAATGGGGTGGGGTTAAACCGGTTAACGGGATCCCAACCCTTCCATCTTGATAATTGGATTTCCAACGACAATACAGGTATAGACAAACGATTAACCTTGCACGGTTCGGTTCCAGTTAATAAGATTACACAATCTCGCAAAAAATGAATAACAACAAACATGAAGAGTACAATAGCAGGGTCAATAAATGCTCATAGTTAACCGACTAATAGCTACGAGGGTAGAATATATTGGTTAAAGACAATTAATCTTAGGACAAACAAGATGAAGTGTGAGCTAATGCTCACTTATGTTACCCCTGCATATATGTTCAATGTGTATAAAAACCAACTAAGTCGGCAAACAGGAAGTAGGAATCTGACGGGTCCACAAACGCTTCCCACAATATGGCATACCTATATGAAGCTTATTGACCAAATATCAGATTTCTGCCATCAATAGTTGCAGAGAAAAATGCGACGAAAAATATCTTGTACGGACAGAAGGACAGACTCACGGAAGGACGGACAGAGGTAAAACAGTATGTCCCCCTCCGGAGGAGCGGGGGTATAAAAATTAATATTTCCAACAGATTTAATATAAACATTGGTTGTTGTACCGCATAACACATTGCCAGGTGAAATACAATGGTCGTGATACTGCATGACACACTGCCAGGTGAAAGGCACTGGTTGTGGTACCGGATGACATATTGCTAGGTTGCATTGGTCGTGGTACCGCATGACACATTGAAAGGTCAAAGTGACTGGTCGTGGTACAGTATGACACATTGTCAGGTGAAATACACTGGTTGTGGTACCGCATTACACATTGCCAGGTGAAATACACTGGTTGTGGTACCGGATAACACATTGCCAGATGAAATACACTGGTTGTGGTACCGTATGACATATTGCTAGGTTGCACTGGTCGTGGTACCGCATAACACATTGCCAGGTGAAATACACTGGTTGTGTACCGTATGTCATATTGCTGGGTTGCACTGATCGTGTTACCGTATGACACATTGCCATGTGAAATACACTGGTCGTGGTACCATATGACATAATTCCAGGTGAAATACCCTGGTCGTGATACCATATGACACATTGCCAGGTGCGAGGCACTGGTCGTGGTACCATATGACACATTGCTAGGTGCGAGGCACGGGTCGTGGTACCGCATGACACATTTTAACTCATGGCCAAGTTGGAAACGAATACAAAATCTCCACAAATTCAGAAACTATTAAAGTATTCGACAACATTTATGCTTTTGTGTCGATCGGAAATGCAAGACTACTTACTCCTATGTGACTAATAACCCTTGTATGTTAAACGTGACATTGTTGTTCTTTGGGTGGTCTTTAACAACGATTTTGTGTCGATCGATAATAAAGATGGCCACCATATCGAGGGGGTATGTTAATTTATTTCCTCCTTGGTATTACCTTAAGCTATATCATACTTGTACTTGTCCTTTACCAAGGTAACGTTTTCGTATGCCGATTTGAAATTGTCACAAATCAAGGACCAATTAAGCTAAAACAAATGATAACATGGCGATGTATTCAACAAAGAAATATATTATAAACTATTGTTATCTGATTGAATATCTAGGGTTTAATAAAAACTATATTTTTACCCCAAAAATGTCTAATAACTTTGTTTGGTGCTCTTTTCGATTTTTTTCAATCTAAGTTATGGCCCTTCATTATGATCAATATTAGTTACATTAAATGGCTCCATATACACTTGAATCTTCTCAAACTACAATTGACCATTTGAACAAACACTCTCCAAACATATACATAGTCAGCCAACAACACATCTTACGAGACCTATACCGCGGGTATAATAGTTTCTGATTCATATTATGTGAACAAATCTTCTCGGACACAATTACCAGAGGCGTAGTGGCGGATCGGAAAGTGGGTGCAAACTTCATGAGGTGACGGAAAACTTTCAAAACTGAAAAGCAAGAAAAAGGTCTTTCGGCTTCAAACACCCTTAATTACCTCTTGATTTCGTGAAAATATTTGGCTTAATGCTGCAAATTCAGCTTTTTCTAAATCTTTGCACAAAAATGTGGGAGGGCAGAAACACGTTTTGAAAGGGGGTATTAGCCCCCCTTTTTTTGCCCCCTGCTCCTGCTTGGGTTAATATTTAAACGACATTTGGCAAAAATAACCTGTCCTGGACATTACAGTTATACAAATGTGGTAGATATACATTTGTAGTTTATTATTATTATACATGTAATATTATATGTGGATGAGAGAGGTGAATCATGTAAAACGATTTATGGTAACCTTTTGCTCAAACTACTCGATACAACATTATGTGATAAAGTTTGTTCGTGATTTGCGACAGGTCGGTGGTTTTCTCCGGGTACCCCGGTTTCCTCTACCAATAAAACTGACCACGCGATATGACTGAAATATTGTTGAAAGTGGCGTTAAAAACCATTTATATATATATATATATATATAACTTCCTAGAATAATCTATACTAGGTAATCAAGATAAAACAAAAAAATATACAAGAGTATTTATATAAAAAACATATAATAGACATAACATATTACATTTTTATATTAATAGAAAAATCATTTAATAGTATTTTAATTTCATAACAAATAAAAGTATAAATTATACATGTATATAGGAGGCGTTATATTCACATTCAGTAATGCTTCACCGAGAATTATTGGTACAGTCAAACTCATATTCATGAACATTAAAACGCCTATATGTTAAAGTATCCGTAAAACGATCTGCTAGTTTTTTTTTTCTTTTTATATTCACTCAAACATGTCATATGACCAGAGTTTATTACAAATGATATTGAATTAATCACATGTTAAGAAGATGTTTCGATAAAAAAATGCGTGTAATCTTTCCTATATAATCGTCGTAGAAAGAAATTTACAATATTACCTGTTTCGTGTTAAATTGTTCTTTTCTAATAATCAATCATATATTGATAATACTTTTGATTGATTGATTGATTGAGCAGTTTGATATCACGGGAAACGAAAAAAAACATTTTCTCCATCTACATCATGTGAAGAAAAGGGTCATGTTATGAAGCAGTCGTTAAAACTGAGGAGAGTGGACCTTTGAACTTAGTAAGAATACATGTTTTGTCACAAATCATTATTGATGGCAATGATTGTTTGTTAGTTTAAACTTTCAGCTATATTCATGACAAGACCAAGTTACAAGCATTATACTGGTAACATTGACACGGGTACCGAACTGCGATCGTAAATTTAGACTAACACGAGACAAGAGACAAATAAATCGGGATATTTCCCCTTGCAACGAACCAGGAAAGACCACTCCCATCTGTTTCTGTTACAAGTTGTGTTTTATGTATACAAAGATGTGACATTTTTCTGTATTATCATTTAGGACAGTTTTACCCCTAAAGGGGTTGAAGACATGTTATAAACAGAATAAATATGTCATAATATGAACATTATATTTACAATATATTTGTAAATAAAACTGACCGCCACGATATTACTGAAATATTGTTGAAAGTGGCGTTAAACACCATACCCCCTATTTACAAAATAGAGGTACTCGTCTACGTCTCGTCCCAATGACGAAACGAGTATTTGATTACTTCCCATAACCAGTAGATGTCCCTTTCCGATGGGATGTTCTCAACATCATGTCTAATATGGACATGAACAATCTGTCAACAATAACCAAGTAGGCCTATACTAAAACTTTTTAATGTTCGTTCATTACATTCTGTCCCATTTGAAACCGATGTTTGCAGGAATAATCTGTGGATAGTCATCTACAAATTACTAGTATGATCCATTGTGTTCCTCGCCATATATCTTATTGGATTAAATATATGGAAATAATCATCCGTTCAAAAACCACTATACCATTTGAACAATATACATGTAATTAATCCGACAGTATTGGTCCCCATATCGAGGTATCAAATTTCTTGATTGTTCGTCCGAAATATATATGCAAATTTACAGCTTTGCCATTGGACTGATCGTTATATTACATTAATAAACTATAGAGAATTTTCAAACAAAAATCTCATTCGAGTCTATCCAATATGGCTGTCCTCTGGGAATAGAGGGGTTCTGTTTGACTGCAATTCTACAACAACGTAATAACAGAAAATTTCAGAGCTATTTTAAAGATTTTTCATAATGAATGATCTATGGGTGTTCCTAAAAAAGGAAGCAGTCATAATTTCGCTATCCATCTGATATCCAATATGGTGGCCAAGATGGAATAACTTCAAAGAATGATATACGAGTGATACTTCTTTGAAGATTGTCGTACATATTGTTGAAGTATATTTCGGGTAATTGCCGTTTGAACTCATTCCCTTAAAACTGAAAAAGCAACATACAAAAGTAAACACTGAACCAAGTACAGGCTCAATGGTGTCTGTGGTCAATGTTTCCGTCCATTGTCTCAAGTTCTACGTTTTCGATTGACTTGAAATTTTATAATCAGGTTGAGGTTGACAAAATACACATGTCGTATTAAATTTATTTTCGAATTTCATATATTTTATTTCATTTAAATATAATCCATTCAAATATTTATTTAAAAACTGAAACCAAGTAAGACATTCTGAAAATCATGATGACGTCGCGCAAGATGTTGGTACCACTGAGCGTAACGTCAACAAGTTACGTTTTTAGGCTTTTTACGCTTGATTCGCATAGACGTAATTTAACCTTTATAACGTTCATGATATTTTTTTTACAAATACAAATATATTTTTCTCAAAAACTATATATTGTATTAAAAGTGACCACAGCATATTTCAACAATTTAATTGGTATACTAGTACATGTAGGTAAATCATCGAACATAGTCACACATTTTGATACAGTCAATTATAGATTGACGGGTAGAGTCAAATAACTTAACTAAAAGCCCGTCGCTGCTGGAGTTTTCAATATCATCGTCATCGCAAATAAAGACCACAGAGGCTGCTGGTATTAGTGCCAATTTACGACGAATTAAAGAAAATTTTAGTGGATCACCGTCTATGCTTTGAAAATAATTTCCTTCTATCACGTTAGAATTCGAGTTGAATCGAACGCCCCAACTGTCTGTTTTGTCATGATTTAACGTAAACGATTCAGAGTTTGCTTTTACCTGGTAGAAATCGTACTGTGTGTCCTCGCACAAAACAGCAAATATTGCCTTTTTACTAATGAGATCGGATAATGGTGCATTTTCGTCTTCTGCGTCGTTTGTATCCGAGCTAGATGTGTTAGCATTTACTGTTTCTGGTATGACTTTGTATGTGACAAACTTGTCTATGAATTTGAGATTTTCGCACTGTATGCTCAAGTCTAAAAGACACGGGTCGCATGCGTAGCATGACAAAGACCTTATTGATATATCGCCCTTTTGAATTGCGACGGCTTGGTGGATAGACCGAATCGCTGGAATTGGTTTATAAAGCCGTGGTTCGGTTCGCGGAATAGTTTCAATATATCTAAAAATCCTCCGCTTACAGCCGTCAGACTTTGGTTGGATGATATTTTCATTACAAAAATCAAGGAAATCCTTTGCTGATTGAATTGATGTTTTCCCTCTAACCACTGCTAAATCGGCTTGGTTTTTCCAAAAACCACCGGCTGCGTCCTGGGGACCCTTCGCATGGGCTGTTTTAAAAAAGTTTCTGACTATTTTTCTGTAGCCAAATTCTCGAAACGAGTTCGATAAATCACCGAGACAGTGACGACTTTTATACTGACTTGCACATCCGTCACAAAATTCATGCATGACATCTACATCACAAGAAATCGATCGTAAATATTCTGCAATTTGATTTTGCACATAGTGAGTAAAATGGTGATCATGTTTTTCGTCGTTTGAAATAACATGTAAATGTTCCGTAATGACATGGGGATCATCGGTCGTACTTTGCACACCGTCCGCGTTCAACATAGCATGTCTATAAATTAATGTTACATGTATTGACACTTCTTGTTTTTGAAAATAGTCTGACTGGATCTCCGTCTGTTCTTTGCACTTGAAATTTTCCGAAAAGTCATGTACAGTTATACAATGTTTCAATGGTAAATTTTTAACTAATGACTTTAATTGCGTATTTTGCCACTTAGCCCTAAACATATGGGACGGGAATTTGTCTAATAATTTTAAGAAATAACTAATCATTTCTCCTGGTTTACTTATTTTCTGAACTAGCATCAATTTTTTCTTTAAACCCGTTTTCCTTTTAATGTCTATATACTCGAAACACTTCCAGTTTACATCCAGGGAATATGAATTGACACTGGTTTCATCGGGATCAGTATAAAACTTAGACACACCACAGTCGTTACAATTTCTATTGATGCATGTCTTAAGATGGAAACCTTCATCAGTTTTTGCACAAAGAGTCTCGTTACAAATTTCATAAGCATCTTTATAAATTTTTAATTGATTAGATTCTTCACGAGTACGGTTAATTTTTCTGCGGTTTTCCATTACACATTTAAAAAGTACTTTATTTCTAAATGATATCGGCAACAACATGTAACGCGATCTTTGTTGTTGGCAGATCGAACGAAGAACGGTTTACACCTCTCAAACACGCGTTGTGAAACATTAATGTTCGGAAAGGCACTTTGAAAGTCATGAAACACTTCCGTTTGAGTTTTTTCCAGAATTTGCACTGGGTGTGATGAGTATTTTTTGGGGCCTAAGCGAACTCGTTTCACATCGTTTTTGTTTCCGGTTGGATGTGAATTTTCCGGGGAACACCAAAAATTATACATTAGTTTTTGAGTGTCATCACTTAACGCATCACACCTTGTCTTACGTTTAGTGTATATTTACGGTGCACTCTCGGAGTGTAATATTTTTTTCTTGTATGTTGTTGCCCTAGATATTCTTTATTGAGACACTTCTAGCACCCGCGCTAAAGATTTTTTTGCCCTTGATTCCACTATATTTTCGCCACTTGCCGATGCTGTAATTAGGTTAACTGCTGCTCTCGCTTCGTCCGATCGTCGATGTTTTGCCTTTTTGATAGTTTCCTTCATGTTTTCAACAACAGTTGATGCCAATTTATCTTCGGGAGTCGATATTATTTTTTTTTCCTCAAGAATTTGTATAGTCGGCGATTTTGTCTTCAGATAAGCGGCAATAGCAGACGCACGCTTAATTGGAGTTTGTGGTAAGCACGATTTAAGTTTCTGCAAAAGTCTACATTTGGACATGCGATTTGGAAATTCTAAATCATTTGAAACAGTTACTGCATCGTCATCACAATTTGCTATTGCAATCAATTTTTTTTTTATTCTCACGCCAGCGTTTTTGGCGTTCTCTTATCAAGGTTTTCCTCTCTTGGATAACCAATTTGGTTTCTCTCTTTTTTGCTCTTTCTTTTTGTTTTCTTTCTTTATTTCCTGCGCGTTTCTTCGCTTCGGTTTCTCTTTTTTTCCGTTTCCGTAACGTTGCATTTGATACTTGTTTGAAATTACATTTATCTGGAAGAAAACATTTATGCTTAACCTATTTATTTTCTATTACATGTATATCGATTTAATTTATTAAGATAAAACATCGGGTTCTATGGTAAGTTTTTTTTCATTTTTAAATGAGAAAAATAAAAGGCAAGTCTTGTAATGGCATATGCAAGTTTATTTTAACAAATGTTTTAAAAGAACAGCAAACGTAATATGCCCCACGATTGAGGTCATCCCTTCACAAGTTATAAATTATCAAATTTTTGATTGACGGCTACAGGATTCCAATACAAGAAGGAGGGCCTGCATACACTTCAGGAGAACTTGAAGTCGCCACAGTTTTTTCAGGGTCCTTTTTTTTCTAATTTATATTTAGTTTTTTGTGTTATGTGTCTGGGTTTTTTTTTGTTTTTTGTTTTTTTTTTGTCGTCGTGTGTCTTTCTTGTTCCCGGGTTTGTCTTTGTCAATCTATTTGCCTCCGTCTTGACCCGCGCTTCGGTTGTCTTTCCCTTATTCTTTTTTATTTTTTTTTTTATTTTTTGGGGGGACAATGAGTATACTTTAATGCAATTTAAATATTTAATCGAAGTCCCAAAACAAAATAGTTATTTTATTTCTCCCTAATTAAAATATTTTTTCTTCAAAATTTAGTATCAGATTCCTTTCACATGCAGTTAAATGGTCGATCTCTTTAGATGTAGTTGTTGCACTGAACTAGTTCTTCATGAACAATTTGATTCTTACCTGTGGGTTTTGTATTTTCAATTTTTTTCTTCCTCCAATTTGTTTTCTGTTCTGCTAAAATTTGAATCTTTCGCAGTTTATTCTGCTTTATTCGTTCAGTAGCTGTTATTGTTTCCATTATATCAGTTACCTTTTTTGTCTGAAAGATTTGAAATTGATGTGCACATTCTTATTTTGTACTACACACTTAATTTAGCCTTCACTTTAAAGCCATAGAACTTTATACATAGAAACATGCATGTCGTGTCGTTTAAAGCATGAACACAAACAGAAACGTTTTGAAAAAAAAATCTTAAAAGCAACGTTTTCTTCATAACGTCACATTTCAAGCCACGACGTTGTTTTTTGGCCTTGTGACATTTGACAACGAAATAGCGAATTTCGGAACATTTCGTTATTTCAAAAGGTATCGATTAAATCAAATACTCAAAAGAATTCCAGGAAAATGCACATTTTGAATATGTTTATTAATCTAATTGAAAAAAACGCGATGTTGCAATCGCCTGAGCGTAAAAATTGAATCTGATGAAAATCAAACACGAACTTGTGCCATTTCTACAAAGTGTGACATTTTACTGCGAAATCTTAAAAACTGAAGTACAAAGCTGCAGTAAGGGAAAATAAATTTCTTGATGTACTATCAAGATCATGACAAATTGCACATTTCAAATATGAGCAAAATTTTTAAATTTTTTATTCAAAGCTAGACAATAAAATCTTTCAAAAGTCGTATCAAAGAATCCGAATACCGAAAAACAGCAACATTTTCTGAATGTGATATGAGGCTCCATAAAATAGAATGGAGTATTGCGGAAAGAATTATATATATTATCGCTTGATTTTGTTTTCATGTCGTGAGGCATACTAGTAGAATATACATGTAGGGTAGATTTTTTCCGAAAGCATCGAAGCATTTAAAAAGTAATCAGATTTGATCGTGTTTGAATCTTTTGAAAACGTCGTACAACGTTTTGTGACATCTTCGGTTGATCTTGGATTAACGTGATTAGCATTAACAAATTAATCCATTTCTATTGTAACGCCTTGAAATGTGTAGAATATTAGTCAAAGAAAAGAATGATGCTGAAATCGAATTAAATTATTTTGATCTTTGCGTGTTTTTTTTCATATTTACGTCTACTCACGAGATCAATTATGATATTTTTTACGAGCGTCTACAGACTTTTGCGGCTTCCTGTTGTGGCAATTTTCACCAAAGTACGCTAATGACGTCATTTATTTCAAGACGTAGCAATAACTGGTGATCATATGACGTAATTGTTCAAATCTGGTGATTTTCCAGTTCACCACTTTTTTGGGGGGTTCGAAATACCAGAACTGATCCGTAATTGTGTTACGCGTCTACAGCGTTAAAAATGCCCTTTGAGCGTTTTTCTCACTTACTCACTGAGAAATTATTGTTATATCGGCGAAAATTGTTATTAAAGAACAATCTTTGGAACTAACTCTTTAATTTGATATATACCACTTACTGGTTTATGAGAATAAAGGTAATAACAAAATTACCGAACTCCGAACAATCTTACAAAGGGAAAGTCCAAACTCATAATTATATAAACAGACAAAATCAGTCAACAACCGGAAAACTGTGAAAACCGTAATGACCCTGACTTGGTACAGGCATTTCTAAAGAAATGGTGGGTTGAATCAGATTTTAAAGCGCCAAACCTCCCGCTCTCATTACGGTTCAAAGGTTCCGGTTGTCACTATAACAGTATTTAAATACAGGAACAAAATAGGTAAAATAGTTGTCAAAGCAGTACCATATTCGGTGACGTAAATGTCAAAAATATTCTTACGTCACACATTGATAAAAAAAATATCCTTGACATTGTTCTTGACGTCTTTATCTTTATACATTTTCACTATATGAAAATGCATCGCTTATAATCGTTCCTGCAGAGACGGAATATATTTCGACAAGATCTTGGTATCGGAATATAAACTTTTTAAGAGATCGAATAAGGCGAATCTTTTAATAGCCCTGGTCCAGTAGCCTGTTTCGCAGATGAAGATGACGTTTCAGGAAATCAGAATAATTGCTACTGGCCCTGGCATGGCGAATCAATTGCGAGATGTAGACACCATATGCAGGAGAAGCTGGTATATTGCTGCACATGTTTGGAAAATTTATGATTTTAAAATTGAAGTCGTTCCGTTTATCATAAATTTTAGTACTGAGTTGACCACTGTCGTCAAATTCGAGGCATAAGTCCAAAAACGATGCGGACGAAGCTGTATCTGTGGTCTCTTTAACTTCCAGCTCTGGAGGATATATCAATGGAAGGAATTCTGCAAATCTAGAATTATTGATAGATAAAACGTCATCAATATACCTGTATGTGAAATTAAAGGCTCTAGCCTCATGAATCTTCTTATCTTTTACAAGCTTTTGAAGAAACTCCGACTCATATGAGTATAAAAATAAATCGGCTAGAAGAGGGGCACAATTCGCACCCATTGGTATGCCGACGACCTGCTGAAACAGTGTCCCTCCAAAGGAGACAAATATGTTATCGATAAGGAACTCCAGCATACTGATCACTTGTTTCTCGGAGTACCATGTTTTACCTTTTTGAATTTTGTTTGAAAAATATGTGGAATTGTAGCCTAACACAAAAAATTTTGAGCCATAGTTTCTATGACTAAAAGCTTTATGAATTGTTTCTTTTAAGCGGGTTTTTAATTTGTCATGCCGGTAGGCGTGCGCTGTAATGTCGCACCATTTGTTACATATATCGCGCAATTGTAGCTCCTGGAGCAAGTCTGGTAATCTAACCTGATTTCCAAACCGTGGTGTATATTTAAGCTATATTCAGCGCGCCGTTATGGTACGCGATAGTCACAAAATTGCGAAATAAAATGTAATTCGCTCGGAAACCCCGTTTTCAATTGTGATCGAAAATTTAAGCTTAAATCTAAAAATATTTTGCAATCGGAAGCGGTTATGTTGTCTGGAATCCCGATGAATAATCATAAATGGAAGATCCATGTTTGCAGCAGTACTGTAGTAAATTGTGCCAATTATTTAAGTCCGAAGACCAAACAACCAATTATAAAAAAAAAATCTCTGTGTCACAACCCATATTTCCAAAATATGGTGCTTATTTAATATGCCCATTCCTGACCCCTTTGCATAGCAAAATCAATTGTTATACCCCATCACAAGGTTAATGGTCAATACAGTTGAATGAATGAATACGTCCTTCACTTTTTCTACGGAGATTTAAAATTACACTGTCGTCATAAGTTGATGACTTGAACTTTTTGTAGCAATTTTGTTGTTTTGTTTTCATCCAAAATTTATCATATATCCGGACGGAATTTTTACTTACAAAACCCTTAAAGGACCGGCATCTGCATGCATGGTGGCAGCAACACACATAAAAAAAAGAAGCGGACGTCAATCTTGTCGCTTTCAGTTGTGTTCTCTGTAGCTGCAATAATGTAGCTCCTGTGACAAATTTGTGTCTCGGCAGAGCTACAACGCGGTCCCATTCGTCACAATGGAGCAAAAAAAAAAAGTTGCAGTTGAAACATAAAAACTCACTATTTACGCTTCAAACATTTCATTATAACTATTACTGATGATCCCAGTCCTTGTTAAATCGGTTTGGCTGAGAAATATATGCTTTTCAAAGGTAGCAACAACCTTGTTCAAATTTATCGATCATTTTCCATAACCGGAAACTACGGAAGGCGGAGCCTTTCTAAATATGGTATTTCTTACTACACGCTGATGTAAACATTCACGCCTAAATCGCCAAATATGGTATCGACATCCAAATAGTGAGGCCGGAAATGACGAAATTCAAAATGTTCAGAGAGAAGATTTTTATTTTGTGGGAATTACATTCTAAAATACTGGTAGGTGATAAAAACTTGTTATAATAATGGACAAAAGGAAAGGTTATGTCTTATTGATAAATGCAGGCGTCAGAAGCTCTGTAAACGAGCGCAAAAAATCTCGGCGGCTGCTCCATTACGTGTAATGGCATCCCGTTATAACCCTTGCGAGCATTTAGGATTTTATTATTAGAACTATGTTCTCTGTGACGTATGCATTTATACTGTAACCGTTTCTTATCGTTCGCTCAACATGAATTGGATACCAGAGAAGGCTGTATGAGATTCATGACTAAATAACACTTACATGTAAATTTATTTGACCCCTTTACTATTCAAAATAACACGATTGCAGGATAGATATATCACTTATATCCCGCTTTATTTACACTTAGCCGGTTATCTTTTATAGTATCTATTACACCACTGATGGCTCGAACACACGATCTATTACACCACCGATGGCTCGAACACACGATCTATTACACCACCGATGGCTCGAACACACGGTCTATTACACCACCGATGGCTCGAACACACGATTTATTACACCACCGATGGCTCGAACACACGATCTATTACACCACCGATGGCTCGAACACACGGTCTATTACATCACCGATGGCTCGAACACACGGTCTATTACACCACCGATGGCTCGAACACACGATCTGTTACACCACCGATGGCTCGAACACACGATCTGTTACACCACCGATGACTCGAACACACGATCTGTTACACCACCGATGGCTCGAACACACGATCTGTTACACCACCGATGGCTCGATCACACGATTTGCTACACCACCGATGGCTCGAACACACGTTCTATTACACCACCGATGGCTCGAACACACGATATATTACACCACCGATGGCTCGAACACACGATCTACTACACCACCCGATGGCTCGAACACACGATCTATTACACCACCGATGGCTCGAACACACGATCTATTACACCACCGATGTCTCGAACACACGATCTATTACACCACCGATGGCTCGAACACACGATCTATTACACCACCGATGGCTCGAACACACGATCTATTACACCACCGATGGCTCGAACACATGATCTATCACACCACCGATGGCTCGAACACACGATCTGTTACACCACCGATGGCTCGAACACACGATCTATTACACCACCGATGGCTCGAACACACGATCTATTACACCACCGATGGCTCGAACACACGATCTATTACACCACCGATGGCTCGAACACACGATCTGTTACACCACCGATGGCTCGAACACACGATCTATTACACCACCGATGGCTCGAACACACGATCTGTTACACCACCGATGGCTCGAACACACGATCTATTACACCACCGATGGCTCGAACACACGATCTATTACACCACCGATGGCTCGAACACACGATCTATTACACCACCGATGGCTCGAACACACGATCTATTACACCAGCGATGGCTCGAACACACGATATATTACACCACCGATGGCTCGAACACACGATCTATTACACCACCGATGGTTCGAGCACACGATCTATTACACCACCGATGGCTCGAACACACGATCTATTACACCACCGATGGCTCGAACACACGATCTGTTACACCACCGATGGCTCGAACACACGATCTGTTACACTATCGATGGCTCGAACACACGATCTATTGCACCACCGATGGCTCGAACACACGGTCTATTACACCACCGATGGCTCGAACCCACGATCTATTACACCACCGATGGCTCGAACACACGGTCTATTACACCACCGATGGCTCGAACACACGATCTATTACACCACCGATGGCTCGAACACACGATCTATTACACCACCGATGGCTCGAACACATGATCTATTACACCACCGATGGCTCTATCACACGATCTATTACACCACCGATGGCTCGAACACACGGTATATTACACCACCGATGGCTCGAACATACGATCTATTACACCACCGATGGCTCGAACACACGATCTATTACACCACCGATGGCTCGAACACACGATCTATTACACCACCGATGGCTCGAACACACCGTCTATTACACCACCGATGGCTCGAACACACGATCTGTTACACCACCGATGGCTCGAACACAAGATCTATTGCACCACCGATGGCTCGAACACATGGTCTATTACACCACCGATGGCTCGAACACACGATCTATTACACCACCGATGGCTCGAACCCACGGTCTATTACACCACCGATGGCTCGAACACACGATCTGTTACACCACCGATGGCTCGAACACACGATCTATTACACCACCGATGGCTCGAACACACGATCTGTTACACCACCGATGGCTCGAACACACGATCTATTACACCACCGATGGCTCGAACACACGATCTATTACACCACCGATGGCTCGAACACACGATCTATTACACCACCGATGGCTCGAACACACGATCTATTACACCAGCGATGGCTCGAACACACGATCTATTACACCACCGATGGCTCGAACACACGATCTATTACACCACCGATGGCTCGAACACACGATCTATTACACCACCGATGGCTCGAACACACGATCTGTTACACCGCCGATGGCTCGAACACACGATCTGTTACACCACCGATGGCTCGAACACACGATCTGTTACACTATCGATGGCTCGAACACACGATCTATTGCACCACCGATGGCTCGAACACACGGTCTATTACACCACCGATGGCTCGAACACACGATCTATTACACCACCGATGGCTCGAACACACGGTCTATTACACCACCGATGGCTCGAACACACGATCTATTACACCACCGATGGCTCGAACACACGATCTATTACACCACCGATGGCTCGAACACATGATCTATTACACCACCGATGGCTCTATCACACGATCTATTACACCACCGATGGCTCGAACACACGGTATATTACACCACTGATGGCTCGAACATACGATCTATTACACCACCGATGGCTCGAACACACGATCTATTACACCACCGATGGCTCGAACACACGATCTATTACACCACCGATGGCTCGAACACACCGTCTATTACACCACCGATGGCTCGAACACACGATCTGTTACACCAACGATGACTCGAACACAAGATCTATTGCACCACCGATGGCTCGAACACATGGTCTATTACACCACTGATGGCTCGAACACACGATCTATTACACCACCGATGGCTCGAACACACGGTCTATTACACCACCGATGGCTCGAACACACGTCTATTACACCACCGATGGCTCGAACACACGATCTATTACACCACCGATGGCTCGAACACACGATCTATTACACCACCGATGGCTCGAACACACGATCTATTACACCACCGATGGCTCGAACACACGATCTATTACACCACCGATGGCTCGAACACATGATCTATTACACCACCGATGGCTCGAACACACGATCTGTTACACCACCGATGGCTCGAACACACGATCTATTACACCACCGATGGCTCGAACACACGATCTATTACACCACCGATGGCTCGAACACACGATCTATTACACGACCGATGGCTCGAACACACGATCTGTTACACCACCGATGGCTCGAACACACGATCTATTACACCACCGATGGCTCGAACACACGATCTGTTACACCACCGATGGCTCGAACACACGATCTATTACACCACCGATGGCTCGAACACACGATCTATTACACCACCGATGGCTCGAACACACGATCTATTACACCACCGATGGCTCGAACACACGATCTATTACACCACCGATGGCTCGAACACACGATATATTACACCACCGATGGCTCGAACACACGATCTATTACACCACCGATGGCTCGAACACACGATATATTACACCACCGATAGCTCGAACACACGATCTATGACACCACCGATGGCTCGAACACACGATCTATTACACCACCGATGGCTCGAACACACGGTCTATTACACCACCGATGGCTCGAACACACGGTCTATTACACCAGCGATGGCTCGAACACACGATCTATTACACCACCGATGGCTCGAACACATGATCTATTACACCACCGATGGCTCGATCACACGATCTATTACACCACCGATGGCTCGAACACACGGTCTATTACACCACCGATGGCTCGAACATACGATCTATTACACCACCGATGGTTCGAACACACGATCTATTACACCACCGATGGCTCGAACACACGATCTATTACACCACCGATTGCTCGAACACACGGTCTATTACACCACTGATGGCTCGAACACACGATCTATTACACCACCGATGGCTCGAACACACGATCTGTTACACCACCGATGGCTCGAACACAAGATCTATTGCATCACCGATGGCTCGAGCACACGATCTATTACACCACCGATGGCTCGAACACATGATCTATTACACCACCGATGGCTCGAACACACGGTCTATTACACTACCGATGGCTCGAACACACGGTATATTACACCACCTATGGCTCGAACATACGATCTATTACACCACCGATGGCTCGAACACACGATCTATTACACCACCGATGGCTCGAACACACGATCTATTACACCTCCGATGGCTCGAACACACCGTCTATTACACCACCGATGGCTCGAACACACGATCTGTTACACCACCGATGGCTCGAACACAAGATCTATTGCACCACCGATGGCTCGAACACATGGTCTATTACACCACCGATGGCTCGAACACACGATCTATTACACCACCGATGGCTCGAACACACGGTCTATTACACCACCGATGGCTCGAACACACGGTCTATTACACCACCGATGGCTCGAACACACGATCTATTACACCACCGATGGCTCGAACACACGGTCTATTACACCACCGATGGCTCGAACACACGATCTATTACACCTACGATGGCTCGAACACACGATCTATTACACCACCGATGGCTCGAACACATGATCTATTACACCACCGATGGCTCGAACACACGATCTGTTACACCACCGATGGCTCGAACACACGATCTATTACACCACCGATGGCTCGAACACACGATCTATTACACCACCGATGGCTCGAACACACGATCTGTTACACCACCGATGGCTCGAACACACGATCTATTACACCACCGATGGCTCGAACACACGATCTATTACACCACCGATGGCTCGAACACACGATCTATTACACCACCGATGGCTCGAACACACGATCTATTACACCACCGATGGCTCGAACACACGATCTATTACACCACCGATGGCTCGAACACACGATCTATTACACCACCGATGGCTCGAACACACGATATATTACACCACCGATAGCTCGAACACACGATCTATGACACCACCGATGGCTCGAACACACGATCTATTACACCACCGATGGCTCGAACACACGGTCTATTACACCACCGATGGCTCGAACACACGGTCTATTACACCACCGATGGCTCGAACACACGATCTATTACACCACCGATGGCTCGAACACATGATATATTACACCACCGATGGCTCGATCACACGATCTATTACACCACCGATGGCTCGAACACACGGTCTATTACACCACCGATGGCTCGAACATACGATCTATTACACCACCGATGGTTCGAACACACGATCTATTACACCACCGATGGCTCGAACACACGATATATTACACCACCGATTGCTCGAACACACGGTCTATTACACCACTGATGGCTCGAACACACGATCTATTACACCACCGATGGCTCGAACACACGATCTGTTACACCACCGATGGCTCGAACACAAGATCTATTGCATCACCGATGGCTCGAACACATGGTCTATTACACCACCGATGGCTCGAACACACGATCTATTACACCACCGATGGCTCGAACACACGATCTATTACACCACCGATGGCTCGAACACACGTCTATTACACCACCGATGACTCGAACACACGGTCTATTACACCACCGATGGCTCGAACACACGATCTATTACACCACCGATGGTTCGAACACACGATCTATTACTCCACCGATGGCTCGAACACACGATCTATTACACCACCGATGGCTCGAACACACGATCTATTACACCACTGATGGCTCGAACACACGATCTATTACACCACCGATGACTCGAACACACGTCTATTACACCACCGATGGCTCGAACACACGATCTATTACACCACCGATGGTTCGAACACACGATCTATTACTCCACCGATGGCTCGAACACACGATCTATTTCACCACCGATGGCTCGAACACACGATCTATTACACCACCGATGGCTTGAACACACGATCTATTACACCACCGATGGCTCGAACACACGATCTATTACACCACCGATGGCTCGAACACACGGTCTATTACATCACCGATGGCTCGAACACACGATCTATTACACCACCGATGGCTCGAACACACGATCTATTACACCACCGATGGCTCGAACACACGATCTATTACACCACCGATGGCTCGAACACACGGTCTATTACACCACCGATGGCTCGAACACACGATCTATTACACCACCGATGGCTCGAACACACGATCTATTACACCACCGATGGCTCGAACACACGATCTATTACACCACCGATGGCTCGAACACACGATATATTACACCACCGATAGCTCGAACACACGATCTATGACACCACCGATGGCTCGAACACACGATCTATTACACCACCGATGGCTCGAACACACGGTCTATTACACCACCGATGGCTCGAACACACGGTCTATTACACCAGCGATGGCTCGAACACACGATCTATTACACCACCGATGGCTCGAACACATGATCTATTACACCACCGATGGCTCGATCACACGATCTATTACACCACCGATGGCTCGAACACACGGTCTATTACACCACCGATGGCTCGAACATACGATCTATTACACCACCGATGGTTCGAACACACGATCTATTACACCACCGATGGCTCGAACACACGATCTATTACACCACCGATTGCTCGAACACACGGTCTATTACACCACTGATGGCTCGAACACACGATCTATTACACCACCGATGGCTCGAACACACGATCTGTTACACCACCGATGGCTCGAACACAAGATCTATTGCATCACCGATGGCTCGAGCACACGATCTATTACACCACCGATGGCTCGAACACATGATCTATTACACCACCGATGGCTCGAACACACGGTCTATTACACTACCGATGGCTCGAACACACGGTATATTACACCACCTATGGCTCGAACATACGATCTATTACACCACCGATGGCTCGAACACACGATCTATTACACCACCGATGGCTCGAACACACGATCTATTACACCTCCGATGGCTCGAACACACCGTCTATTACACCACCGATGGCTCGAACACACGATCTGTTACACCACCGATGGCTCGAACACAAGATCTATTGCACCACCGATGGCTCGAACACATGGTCTATTACACCACCGATGGCTCGAACACACGATCTATTACACCACCGATGGCTCGAACACACGGTCTATTACACCACCGATGGCTCGAACACACGGTCTATTACACCACCGATGGCTCGAACACACGATCTATTACACCACCGATGGCTCGAACACACGGTCTATTACACCACCGATGGCTTGAACACACGATCTATTACACCACCGATGGCTCGAACACACGATCTATTACACCACCGATGGCTCGAACACATGATCTATTACACCACCGATGGCTCGAACACACGATCTGTTACACCACCGATGGCTCGAACACACGATCTATTACACCACCGATGGCTCGAACACACGATCTATTACACCACCGATGGCTCGAACACACGATCTATTACACGACCGATGGCTCGAACACACGATCTGTTACACCACCGATGGCTCGAACACACGATCTATTACACCACCGATGGCTCGAACACACGATCTGTTACACCACCGATGGCTCGAACACACGATCTATTACACCACCGATGGCTCGAACACACGATCTATTACACCACCGATGGCTCGAACACACGATCTATTACACCACCGATGGCTCGAAAACACGATCTATTACACCACCGATGGCTCGAACACACGATCTATTACACCACCGATGGCTCGAACACACGATCTATTACACCACCGATGGCTCGAACACACGATATATTACACCACCGATAGCTCGAACACACGATCTATGACACCACCGATGGCTCGAACACACGATCTATTACACCACCGATGGCTCGAACACACGGTCTATTACACCACCGATGGCTCGAACACACGGTCTATTACACCACCGATGGCTCGAACACACGATCTATTACACCACCGATGGCTCGAACACATGATCTATTACACCACCGATGGCTCGATCACACGATCTATTACACCACCGATGGCTCGAACACACGGTCTATTACACCACCGATGGCTCGAACATACGATCTATTACACCACCGATGGTTCGAACACACGATCTATTACACCACCGATGGCTCGAACACACGATCTATTACACCACCGATTGCTCGAACACACGGTCTATTACACCACTGATGGCTCGAACACACGATCTATTACACCACCGATGGCTCGAACACACGATCTGTTACACCACCGATGGCTCGAACACAAGATCTATTGCATCACCGATGGCTCGAACACATGGTCTATTACACCACCGATGGCTCGAACACACGATCTATTACACCACCGATGGCTCGAACACACGATCTATTACACCACCGATGGCTCGAACACACGTCTATTACACCACCGATGACTCGAACACACGGTCTATTACACCACCGATGGCTCGAACACACGATCTATTACACCACCAATGGTTCGAACACACGATCTATTACTCCACCGATGGCTCGAACACACGATCTATTACACCACCGATGGCTCGAACACACGATCTATTACACCACTGATGGCTCGAACACACGATCTATTACACCACCGATGACTCGAACACACGTCTATTACACCACCGATGGCTCGAACACACGATCTATTACACCACCGATGGTTCGAACACACGATCTATTACTCCACCGATGGCTCGAACACACGATCTATTTCACCACCGATGGCTCGAACACACGATCTATTACACCACCGATGGCTTGAACACACGATCTATTACACCACCGATGGCTCGAACACACGATCTATTACACCACCGATGGCTCGAACACACGGTCTATTACATCACCGATGGCTCGAACACACGATCTATTACACCACCGATGGCTCGAACACACGATCTATTACACCACCGATGGCTCGAACACACGATCTATTACACCACCGATGGCTCGAACACACGGTCTATTACACCACCGATGGCTCGAACACACGATCTATTACACCACCGATGGCTCGAACACACGATCTATTACACCACCGATGGCTCGAACACACGATCTATTACACCACCGATGGTTCGAACACACGATCTATTACTCCACCGATGGCTCGAACACACGATCTGTTACACCACCGATGGCTCGAACACACGATCTATTACACCACTGATGGCTCGAACACACGATCTATTACACCACCGATGGCTCGAACACACGATCTATTACACCACCGATGGCTCGAACACACGGTCTATTACACCATCGATGGCTCGAACACACGATCTATTACACCACCGATGGCTCGAACACACGATCTATTACACCACCGATTGCTCGAACACACGATCTATTACACCACCGATGGCTCGAACACACGATCTAGTACACCACCGATGGCTCGAACACACGATCTATTACACCACCGATGGCTCGAACACACGATATATTACACCACCGATGGCTCGAACACACGATCTATTACACCACCGATGCGGTTCAATTTGTTAATTTGTAAAAAATAACAACACAAATTTATCTTTAATGAATAAACAATGTATAAATATAAAAGCATATAGTCAACATATTTTACATGAGGATACTTTGTATAACATTAACAGACAGAAATATAAAACGGTTTGTGCAGAATTGCCATTCATCAAAGACATCTTCGACAGATTAGCTATGATTCTTTATGGAATTTGTTATTTTGTGAAACTGCCTTTTTGTTTGTTTGTGTATGATAATTGTTGTTTGTATATGTGTTTGATCCATTTTTTGTTTGTTTGTAACCTTTGACCCTATATTGGGCGTAAGTTGTGCTAATAAAGAATTGTTATTTAATTGTTATTTACTTTATTTGCCATGCAATATTCAAAGAGTACATGATCAAATTAGGGACTCCCACTAGCCTTTATTGGGTCGACACGTGTAAGTTGCTGTTTACATAAGATTGTATGAATATTGACACGAGCAAGTTAAATTAAGGAAAAAGAGATGAAATAAAAAAGAAATTTTATTGAAAATAAACATGTAAGCAGAAAGTTAAAAAGGTGGGGGATGGTGATAATTCCGTGTCACGGGCGCCAACAGATCTCCCGTACCAGAAACAGACAATTAACAATTCCATTTAAACAAAGCTTGTTGATGAGCTTCATAGTGCTTATAGACTGTGTACATAAATTTAAACACTACGGTTTCATCTTTTACTGGATGTTTTATTACATAATTGTCCGACATTAAAACCTTTTTTGTGTATAATTTACTTTGGCGGACCCCGGAAGTCAGATACTGTAATAATCAATGCGCATGACCAATAATCTTTCATTTCGTTACGAGGACCCGGGTGGCTCAATGAGTTAGGTAGTTGGATTACCCAACAACTCATACAAGCCTATCACCAATACGACGTAGGGTTCGCGCCCGGCTTTGTATATTACAAAAAAGGTGCACTCGACTCGCAGCCGCAAGTGATAATGTTACTATACCAGTTGCTTGCCCATGGTCGGTGGTTCTCTCCGGGTACTCCGGCTTCTTCCATCACTAAAACTGGTCGCCATATGACGCCATGATATAGCTGAAATATTGCTGAAAGTGGCGTTAAACACCAAAAATCAATCAATCAATCAACCAATTCATGCGTATATGACAATAAAAGGGTTAGGGTCCGCTAAAGTAGAAGTACTCCGCTTTTTCAAAATGACTATCCTGCTCAAAATCCTACTTTCATCTCTCTATGATGAGCAGGGATAACATAAATTACTTATATGTCTGACGGAAGAGGTTGAACAATTACTTATATGTCTGACGGAAGAGGTTGAATATGCAACTCATTGTTTTGTTTTGATTTCGCCATAAGTACTGAAAGTATCCGAACATCCCGGTATTTAATAATTGATTAATATGAAGATTAATATGAAGCCAGCAGGAATCATCTGGATTTTACCTCGATTTCAATGGAAAAACATTTTGCCATCAATATCTGGTGATTTCCCTGGCTTTAAGCTCTTGATAGCTCGCTCTATTTCTTCCTCTTTAATTGGCGCAATTTTCAATTTTTCCTTTTCATTCTTTTCTATAATGGCATTCTGTATATGTGACAAATCGTATTTTTCGTAATCAAAATCTTGTTTAAAATCCGGATTGGAAAGATCTTGGAAGTATTTTTGCCACAAAGCCAGGATGTCTTCATGAGTTTCTGCTACTTGGTCGTTGTATTGAAGAATTCGAGTATGTTGTATGTCTACAGATCTTTGTCTTCTTAGCAGATAGTGAAATAATTTGGTATCAGAGGATGACGCTGTCATGATATTTCTTGCCAAGCATTCTCTCTGCGATGCATATGCCTGTCTTTGAGCTTTCCTTAAGAGTCTTTTTGCTACCATCAGTTGTGATTTTAGAGGGTTCTCTCTTCTCTTTGGGTTTCCTGCACTGGTTATATTTGATTTTTGCATTCTTTGTAGCTTCTGCTATATTATTATTCCATATAGACTTCCCTGTTGGCTTTCTTGTTGTAGACTTGCGATAATTTGGTATAGTTTTATCGCATGCAGTGTGTATAAACTCTTCCATGGCTATACTATCCTCTTCTATATTTCTAATGGAGTTCTGAAGAACTTGAGCTACACCATCCGTGATTGTTGACTGGTAGGTGTTTAGGTCACATTTTCCCCATTTTGTTTTCACTATGGTGGTTTTTGGTTTATAGGCTCTTCTTACCAATTTTCTTTTTATTTGAGCTATCACTGTAACATGATCAGACGTATTTTTGGGATCCATATCCATAATCTCTACTTTTTTAAATATGTTCTTACATGTTGAAATTATGTAGTCCATTTGTCCTGATGACTGTCCGTTATGGTGGTAAAATGTACCTTTCTCTGGATAATGTATACTTAGGCCTATCCTATTCTCTAGAAGGAATTATTTAAAGAGTGGGTCATGACTTGTCTTGTCTCGGTGTGCGGAGCCATTCATATCATCACATATAACTATTTCATGTTTATTTCTATATTTCTCTATTACTTCTGTCAGTTGTGATATCATATCTTTATACTCGCAGTCCATTTCTTTGTTGTCTGATGGCATATATACATTGATCAGGCATATTGGTGATGCATTAGTGTCAATGTATTATTTGTATTCTACTATTTCCTTCATCCATTACCTTTATCTTATCGTCTATCTCTTTTTTCCAGAAAATAGCAAGTCCTCCATACCCTCTCCTTGCCACCATGCTTAATTCTGGGTAGTCATCATCCACACTTTTTGCTACAACAGTCATATTTGAATCAATATTTTGGAGGAAATTCTGTTCAGGTTTAAACAGCCAATGTTCTTGGACACAGCATATACATTTGTATCTAGTTTGTGTAGGAGCTGCTTGAGATATATCCTATTCCCTTTTACACTTTGTACGTTGAATGTTCCTATAGTGATTTCCGTCGCTTTTTCCTCGCTATTGGGCCTATCTCTAAAAAATGGTTTTGATAATTATTATTCTGCGATTCCTGATTGTTTTTATCCTTTGTTATCCATTATCTGATCACAGCAAAATTCTTTCCTTTCATCTAGTCTATGCTCCTTTACTAGATTGAGTTTCATTTTGATGTTCTTCTGTTACCAGCGAGGCGTCCCCACTAGATTGAGTTTCATTTTGATGTTCTTCTGTTACCAGCGAGGCTCCCCACTAGCATATGATCTCAAAGGCTGTAGTGATGTTGTTGCCACCAGCGAGGCATCCCCACTAGATTGAGTTTCAATTTGATGTTCCTCACTAGTACAGGGACTCTTACGAAGTGGTGTTGTTTCCGCCAACGAGGCGTCCCCACTAGCTCGAGTCGAGTGATCATGTTGCATTGTTACCAGCGAGGCGTCCCCACTAGCTCGGGTTGAGTTATGTAGAATTGTTGCTATCGAGGCGCCCCCTGCTTGTCTTTTTCTTTACATCTTTCCTATGTGGACTATGTGATATTGGTACTAAGGGTCCATCATTACTACTGTTGTTAGCACTCATTGATACATTGTCTGATCTGGCTCTCTAATAATTTATTGAGTTGTGAGCAATTCCCCTTGTCATCCATCATTACTGCCATATCTTGTAGATGTAGTACACATTGTTCTCTACCGTGCCCATTTACTTCGGCTCTGCATGTTGTGTGGTACAAGTTTATACGGTACTGTTTTTTCTATTTTTTTTTCGGAAATGCTAATCATTGATTGGTCAATTACATAGTGTGATGTCACTCCGAACGAGAACAACAAGATTGATATATTTTACCACTTGTTGATCAATTTTCGTTGCCATAAATATTGTTCTTCTCTTTGGGAAACACCATCTCATTATGTATATAATAACGTACAGATTCTGATTACCCTTTAAACCTTTGTTATCTTCAAACTCTTCTTATCCCATAATTATAGACGCCATTTGCCGCTGCCGATTTATTATAAACATGACATCATATCTCAAATACACAATCGCAATATTTAAAAATATACAATTATGGCCTTCATGAGAAGTTAATATCCATAATTATTAAATTGAGAAAGGGTTATAACTCTTTCGAAATTTAATAATTATGGATATTAACATCTCATAAAGGACATAACTGTATTATTATACTGAACTAATATGAGGGAAATAACTAGTTATTGGTAGGGAAAACTAGTTATTGGTTCGACGTGCAAAAGCGCGCCAATTTCAAATAAGTTATTTTGTGCTACGTGCAGATTCCCTCACAGTTATTTGACCTACGTGCAGTTTGCCGCGGCAATAAAGAGTTATTTCTTGTTCCATGGAATACAACTTTAAAATATCTTAATTATTTCTTGCTTGGTTTCTAAAGTAAAGTATAATAATAATAATAATAATAATAAAAATAATAAAAATAAAATTTGCGTGTGACAATTTCGGCACTGTCGGGCTGAATGAAAATATAGCCCAATAAAAACCCGTCATTGCAGCGGGAAAAACACGCTACCAATGCGTTGTCTTCATTAATGAAATACGCCCAAGAAAATAATAATTTAATTCTAATTCCCTCCGGTCAAACGAATAAAATTATATTAGTAAGATAAAAAAAAAAATATTACTCAAAACAAGCATTTGTATAGTTCTACTATTTATTACAAATCCTTCCTCAAAATAAAAGTTAGATACCCCGCAACGAACCACTCATCATAAGACTTATCTGTTTTCCTGTGATCGACAAATTTATAATGATGAACAAGCGATATCAGAAATTGAACCAGGAAGTATTTTGTCTGGTTTTCGTTTTCATCATATTGGTTATCTCAACATTACTGATCAGGGCACCAGGATATCTGAATGGCGGAGGAAGACAGACGAAAGCAAGTGATTTTGCAGACAATTGGGAATGCATTTCGTTAATTACACATCTTGTTAGAAATACCGAAGGAACAGAATGGTTTTTGAATCTCTAGTCGTTGATCTGATCAACAAATTCCTTGGCGATTATGTCGAAAATTTGGACAGGTCCCAGCTGAAGTTGGGTATTTGGGGAGGTAAGATTTTAGAAAAACCGGTGTTCGTTGCTCGTTTTGAAAACTGATGCTGAATGATGCAAATGCGTGTATGATGCAAATACACATGTACGTGTTTGATGAGAATCACTTTGTTATGTTGGAAAATGACCACTGACTTTAAACATGAATTTTGGCACATGTCATGATGAAACTGAAAGTAGAAAATTATTTTATGATTTGATTTGATTTTTGGTGTTTAACGCCACTTTCAGCAATATTTCAGCTATATATCCCTGTGGAACCAGTAATGACGCACCTAAGCAGATAATTGTTTGTTACCGTTTGACGATAGATTGTTGTTTTAAAATTTCTGCATAAATATAAAGAATTTATTCTTTTCTATCGATTTACAAAATGTAATTTGCAATATGATTTATAATTATTTTGTTTTTATGCCATTTTCAATGTTTTCTTGGTACACAGGTAATATGTTTACATTTTGTTCAGGGACCGGAAATGATGCACTCGTATTCTATCAATATATTATCACTAGAGACAGCTTACCTTGCTAATCGAAAAAATGCTTCCATTTGAAACCACTGTCTTCGACGAATGTCCAGAGTTGTAAAATCCAAACAACAACATCCAAATTAACAACTTAAATGTCAAATCCAACAGCACTATCCATAATGAACGTCCACTTTTGTAAATTCACAAACAATATTTGGTGAAATCTATTAATTAAATATTTTACAGAGCTCCAGATAAGCTGCGTATTTGCATTTTTTACGCTATAAAAATGAGTAAAAACGCATGTATTATCAGATCAGAGTGTACACATTACGCATGCATATTGCTGTGTAAGCAAACTTTCCAAATTTGGAGCGTACGTGTTTGCTGTTAGCGATAATACAGTCGTGTACATTAACAATACATTTTTGTCTTTGAGAAATTCCCCGTAATTACTTCCTTTTATACTTTTCGAAGGAGAGAACGTATACATCCGAGGGGTACCGAATGTTTGCCTTTCCAAGCATCGATGTCAAAAGGGATCTGATTGGATGTTTACAATAAATCATCCAATCGCGGTCAATATTACAAATAAATGTGGTGCTCCTTATAACTTATAAGGAGTGGTTTATGTAATAAGTAAGAACTAAAACGAAAGTAAATTTGGGAACACGTTCATTGAAAATGAGCAAGAACATGTTTTTCTAAACTTCTATTGTATTTGAATGTAGTACTTATGCAAATAGCTTGTCAGGGTGTGGTGTCAGTTATATTATAAGTAAACACAGGACAAAATATTTACAACATTTTATTAATAAACATGACACAATTGTGTCAAATTAAACATTTCACTTGCATCCTGTGTTTATTGAATAACACTTGTGTCAAACAATTTTAAAAGTGTACATGTAAGCAATCTTTTCTGAAGTAGAGAGTACAACAGTGCAAAGGAAATATGCAAATACCCATCATTTTCAAAAGTAGGGGATAATTACCCTTTGGACTTGAATATTATCTGGAGCTCTGTTTTAGAAATGTTTAACATGATATATTTTAAATACTGATCAGTGAAAAATGTCATAACTGTATTAAAATAATTTTCAGTTCTATTCATTAGTTCTTAATTGCTCTAAAGAAAAGATTTACTTAAACAGTTCTTAATTCCTGTTTGCCATATTTCGTTATATTCATTGAAAATCATATAAGCGATTGTCACACTTTGACAGTGAATATTTTTTTGGTACGGTATGCTCACCACATGACAGTCACTTGACCTGATTTGCCCACGCAGCCTGTCAGCAGACGGAAACTTTTGACAACACTTTGAAGGGTTTCAGGCTAATCGTGGGTCTAATTTAGTAAAAGATCTTTTGGACGTAAGGAAAAATGGCAGTTTTATATGGATAACAAAACTAGATGATTTCTTACCTTGTTGATGGGTGATTTCCACATGTTGTGGGATACAACAGTGAACACTGCCGTCAACGTGAAGAAACCTCAAACCTTTTGATGTCATAGGTTTTGCGGTTCATAAATAAAACCTGAATGCATCTCGGTGCGTCATTTCTGGTCCGTATCAAAATAGGTACCAGCACGATATATCATGGCGACCAGTTTTAGTGGTGGAAGAAGCCGGAGAGAACCAGCGACCATGGGCAAGCAACTGGTAAACTTTATCACTTGCGGCTGCAAGTCGCGTGCACCCTTTTTAGCTCACCTGGCCAAAGGCCATGTGAACTTTTGGCGTCTGTCCGTCTGTCGTACGTTGTAAACTTTCATATTTTAATCTTCTCCTCAGAAACCACTGGGCCAATTGCAACCAAACTTTGATGGAATGGTCCTTGGATGACCCCCTTCCAAAAGTGTGTCCGGTGATCCCGACTTCCAACCAAGATGGCCACCAAGCTAAAAATAGAAAAAAGGGGGGATGAAATTTTAATTGTCCATTGCTGCTTTAGTATAAGTCAAAATGAGCTCAAATTTTAACTGCAGCTACATGGCAAGGAGTAGTTTAACATGTATTCTGGGTTTTTCTGTGAGATTTTTTCAGCCAGTTTTTTCCATTTAGGAATATTATGAGATAAAAATCACATCAAAATCTGTTGCTCAGAAATTTGAGTTGAAATGATCTTTATGTGGCCCACTTTCAAAATTATGTGTAACACCCCGATTTTCTATTAACTTTAGATGTAAAATTGAAAACCAGGTAAGCGATTACAGACTCTTGGGAGCCTCTAGTTTGTAATTTCCAAAGCTAGGTGCGAACCCACGCCATATTGGTGATAGGCTTGTATGAGTTGTTAGGTAATCCAACTACCTAACTCATTGAGCCACCTGGGCCCTCTGGTTATTACGTATATTATGAAAATATTATTTGTATATTTAAATTTTCATGGATTTCGTTGTTCACTAATTATAATTATATTTATCTGAATGAAATTGAAATATGTTTGATCTAAAGCTAATACTAGGTTGGTAAGTTGGTTTATGGTGCTTAACGCCACTTTCAATAATATTTCAGTTATATCATGGCGGTAAGTTTTATTGATGGAGGAAACCAGAGTACCCGGAGAAACCACCAACCTGTCACAAGTCACTGAACAAACTACTGTCTACAAAATGTATCACAGTCATACATGTAGTTGTAAGGTCACATGATGATACTGACATCTACATATTGTCCCAAGCACTTGTACATGATGTATAGTTTGTTTGTGTGGGCGTACAGGTACAATTTGTTATCCTTGAAGATATAAATGTTCATCAGCAAACAAACAATGATCTGATCAGGACATCCATATTTTATTTATTTTATGTTCACTGAAACCTAACTAAAGGCCCTATGTACCATTTCACTATTAGGAGGGGAGGGGAGGGAGGGGGGGGGGGGAGTGAGGGTGTGTTTTTTCCCTGTGCCAGAAATTGTTTATCACAAAAAACTAAAATCAGATTTATTTTACATGAAAAAAAGAAGTAATTTTTGTTCAAATTTTACCAAATTTCTGTTTGTTATGAGCTGCAGAGTCAGATTATTGATTATTTACATCTTTAAGGCCAGGATATTTTTTTCTAATAAATTTGAAGACAGAAAAAAACCCCAAAACAAACAAAACAGCCCCCTCCCACCAAACAGTTAAATGGTTGTTCCTTAATAAGCCAACAAAATTGATCATACCATAAAAAAATTATCAAAATTAATTCAAAAGCTTTTTTTCTACCTTAGTCATTTTTTTTAAATATCTGAAAGAGTCCATTATAGTCTTTATCTATGCCATCAGTACCTATCACCACTAACGTTGTGAGTTTGAATCCTGCTCAGGTGAGAATTACTGGATACAAAGCTATGTGATAAAGTTTGTAAGTGACTTGTGGCAGATCAATGGTTTTCTCCAGGTTCTCCGGTTTCCTCGACTAATAAAACTGGCTGCCACGATATTGATATAGCTGAAATATTGTTGAAAGTGGCATTAAGCATCATAACCCTAAGTCCCTAACCCCTAATTTGCCTGATTAAAATCACACCTCTCACTTGCTCTCCGTTAATGATATTTTGTGGCGTGGTAGATCCAGTATGTCACCATCCAATGAAAATGTCACTTTAATGACTATGAAGGGGTTGTAATTTAAAATTAAGCTGGTTTTTTTTGCTACGAGCAAACTGATTGTTCGAAAAATGTCACATTCCATATTATATCATTAAATATTCATGACAAGGTCACTCTCGTGTGACCCGTAATGTGGTTTCCTCAGATCATCGTCACTAACGTTGTGAGTTTGAATCCTGCTCATGGCGAGGTGTACTCGATACAACATTATTTGATAAAGTTTGTCAGTGACTTGCGACAGGTCAGTGGTTTTCTCCACCAATAAAACTGACCGTCACTATATAACTGAAATATTGTTGAAAGTGGCATTAAACACTATACCCCTAACCCTAACCCCTAAATGCCATGAAATATATTAATGTAAATCAAAGGGTGGCATGTGAGAGGTGGAATTTTAATTTTAAGATTGTAATTTGCAAATGTCCCCACATGTACCCTTATTTGATTTATAGCAAACAGGTAAACAGGTATATTTTTAAGGATTGCCTTTTTTAATCACTTGTTACAACCATAATAGATACATGTATTTACTTTAAACTTCAAATTTTGTCTTCTTCTGCTGATAAAATTTGAAAGATAAATATTTTTTATTTGATATAACAAAATTGCTTTTAACATACATGTAGGTCAAAATCTGACTGTAGCTACATATTGCGCAATGGTTAATCAAGTAACTTGAAATGTAGAACAGCAATAAAAACGCTGAAAATTTGAATTTACTGGTTCGAATCAAATTCTAGATTTTATTTTTATATACAAGGTAGTTCTAAATAATAATTGGAAAATTTACTGGTCCAAATAAAGTTTTACTGGTCTTGGGTTGGAGGACCGGTGCTCATCATGAGGACTGTCACAATGATTACCGGTATTCAAGCAATTTGAAATTTAGAATAGCAATACAAATGTTATTCCTTTACTTTAATTTGTGTAAAGTGTAAAGTTTGATAATATCTCATGTTCTTTATATACATATCCTAAGTTTCTTTCTTACTAATCTATTAAGAGTTCAGAATCCCCTCTCCCCCTCCCCCAATTGCAAAAAAAAGAGAAAAAATGTTAGCTACTTAAAAAACCTACTTTACAAATAATAATCTGTTGTGTAAGCAAATTTGTATTAAGAATAAACAGGGACCGCCATGGCCGTGATCGTATGGTAGTTGGATTTACAACTACCTATGCACCACTGATGTTGTGAGTTCAATTCTCCATCAGGACGAGGTGTACAACATTATGTGATAAAGTTTGTCAGTTACTTACGACAGGTCAGTGGTTTTCTCCGGGTCCTCTGGTTTCCTCCACCAATGAAACTGACCGCCACGATATAACTGAAATATTGTTGAAAGTGGCATTAAACACCAACAAACAAACAAGCATATTAAGAATAAACAGGCCAGGTGTTTGTCTATTGCAGATGTACATGTATAAATTAAATTTAAACAAAATTAAAAGTGTGTCCAGTAGCATTTTTCATGAATATCTTATGCATCACTCTTTAAAATTAGGAGGTACCAATTCCCATTTTTTCAAAGTGGATAAAAAAGTACCATCTGGTACTGCCCATTTTGGAATGGCATGCATATACTTTTTTTACTTATTTTACTTTCTCAAAAATAATTAATAACAGGAACATTTTTTGTTGGAAAGTCCATCCTTAAAAATAATTCGTTTTCTGTTCCCATGACTCACAATTTGAATAGTTGGTACCAGTAGGCATATTGTAGACAATTAATTTTTTTCTTTTTCTCCTTCAAAAATTGTAAAAAAAAAAATTAAGTACCCCCCCCCCCCCCCCCCCCCCACAAAAAAAAAAGTTTTCTTAGTCGATAACTCTGATAAATTATTTTAGGTTGGTGGGTATATTTTGGTTTGTTGGACAGAAATAGTAAAAAGTCCCCCCATTTTTTTTTCTTATAAATGACCTATTAAACCCTGCAATTTCTATTCCTGTTGTAGGTTTTTTTTTTTTAGAAGAAATATTGCAAATAGATATCGTCAATAATTTTTTACTATTACGTAATACATGTAATTATGTACAAGAATTTTTTTGCTGATCGTGAAAAAAACCAAGCAAAATGCAGTGCATTCATTTTGTATCATTTGCACCAGGGGGGAGTCTACACCAAACAATCTAGGAAAATATGTAATAATAACTATGATAGGGAGAATCAATTGCTAGTAATTGTAGAGAGATGATTATATTTGAAGTCTCTGATCTGACAGGGCGATATTACTCATATTGGCATATATGTTATGCAACAGTTGGATGTGATAATGAATATTATATTACATCTTGATGTTATGTATTGTTATTACCAGTGTGTGAAACTAAATTTTGTGGTACAGTTCGTTTGACTTCTATAAATATTCAGAAAAAAATTCTTAAAAATCCAGTTTTCAAATCAACAATTTTTTTTCTAGATGTATATTAATATATGATACGAACTCTAACAATTAATTTCAAAATTTTTGGTTCATTATTAAAAAAGTTATCAATTGGGCCTCTACATGTATGTTAATTATATTTTCTGAAGTGTACAAATTTACCTTCAAGTGAGTTAAAAAAACAGACTATACCAGTGTGTGAAACTAAATTTTGTGGTATCATAGACCAATCTCTATTTTACATAGACCTCACTGTACATTATATACAAAGCTTTGAAAATTTGACATAGACCAACTTGATTTTACATAGACATTGTCTATAGGTCTATCACTTTATATAAAAAAAATTTGAAAATTTGACATAGACCAGTGAAATTTTACATAGACATTGTCTATAGGTCTACCGCTAATTTCCTAATTTCGCACACTGGTTATTACATACATGTATCATATACATGTATTTCCTGTACGATGATATAAATACACCGTAATATAAATACACTGTTACAGGAACAAATACCTTTTCTAATTAACACAATTACAAGTTGCTAATTAAATATATTGATAAACAAATGTTCATGTCCATCTATACAGCCCAGGGCAAAGTAGACCGCATTTGGACTTTTCCTTGCTAAATAAATACAGTGAAACCTGCCCATGTGGTCACCTCTATTAAGCAGTCACCTGTGTTAAAAGGTCACCTTTTTAGCTCACCTGACCCAAAGGGTTAAGTGAGGTATTGCCATCACTTGGCGTCCGTCGTCCGTCCATTAACTTTTTCATATTTTAATCTACTCCTCTGAAACAATTGGGCCAAATGGAACCAAGCTTGGCAGAAAGCATCTATATAAGGTCCTCTATAAAGTTTCTTCATTTCGTCCCATTCCGCCAACAAATATGGCTGCCAAGGGCATTTCTTGTTTCTGATTGGCTAATGTTAAAAAAATCTTCTCCTCTGAAACTGCTCGGCCAAATGGAGCCAAACTTGGCAGGAAGCATCTATGTAAGATCCTCTATAAAACTTCTTCATTTGGTTCCATTCGGCCAACAAACATGGCCGCTGTTACTAAAAATAGAACATATGGTAAAATTGCACATTTTTGGTAATAACTCAAAAACCGTTAATAATATCAGAAATCTGACATGGGTAAAAATGATCAGCACGGCAAGATCTAACTACCCTGAAATTTTGAAGAAAATCTGATTACTTATCTTGGAGTTATTGCCCTTTTTTTCATCAAATTTTCAAAATTTTAATACTTTTCGTTTTTTATTTCAAAAACTATAAGTGATAGATGTTAAGTTTAAACAGCAATATGTCAAGATCTACCTAGCCTGCAATTTTAAAGTAAATCTGATTACCCATCTTGAAGTTATTGCCCTTTTTTCATGAAATTTAAAAAATGTTAATACTTTTCATCCTTTATTTCAAAAACTATAAGAGATAGATGTTAAGTGTAAACTGAAAACATGTTCAGCTTGTCAAGATCTACATGCCCTACAATTTTGAAGTAAATCTGATTACCCCTCTAGGAGTTATTACCCTTTTTTCATCATTTTTTAGCCCACCTTGCCCAAATGTGAGGTATTGCCATCACTTGGCGTCCGTCGTCCGTCCGTTAACTTTTTCATATTTTAATCTTCTCCTCTGAAACAACTTGGCCAAATGGAACGAAACTTGGCAGTAAGCATCTATATAAGGTCCTCTATAAAGTTTCTCCATCTCGTTCCGTTCCAACAACAAATATGGCCGCCAAGGACAATTTTTGTTTCTGATTGGCTAATGTTAAAAAAATCTTCTCCTCTGAAACTGCTTGGCAAAATGGAGCCAAACTTGGCAGGAAGCATCTATGTAAGATCCTCTATAAAGCTTCTTCATTTGGTTCCATTCGGCCAACAAACATGGCCGCCAAGATTAATTCCCTTTTCTGATTAGCTAATGTTAAGCAAATCTTCTCCTCTGAAACAGCTTGGCCAAATGGAGCCAAACTTGGCAGGAAGCATCTATGTAAGATCCAAACTTGACATAGATGGTCCCTGGGTGTGTCCCTTTCAAAATTGTGTCCGACAGCCCCATCTTCCATTCAAGATGGCTGCTGTTTTTTAAGATAATGATTATCTCCCTTTGAGATTTCCTTCAGTATCATTCTATTGTCAGGTGAGTGATACAGGCTCAGTGGGCTGAGCCTCTAGTTCTTGTCCTGTCATAGAAAATTTCATATGAATTGAACCTCTTTTAAGAGGTCTGTCTTACATTTGTATAAGGCCACTTTTTCTGTGTCCAAATGGTGACCTCTTAATACAGGTTTGACTGTCCTTTATAGTGGCATTTGCGATAGTGCCTACCGACAAAATTTGTGAGCGGAGCTTATCATCAAAAATCCCCGTTGGTATTAACAGCATATTTATGAAACTATGTGATAATGTCACATGACCTAAACCAATGTGACATATCTCAGAAATTTGAATTTTTGAAGAACATTTTTTAATAAGACTGAAACTTTTGTAGGGGGGAACACTAATAACCATGCCTGTCAAATATTTTAATCCAAAAGTAACTGTGAAACTATGTATCATTGATTTTTCCTCCTCGAGGTAAAAAACAAATGAACAATCTGAATGTTTGCTCCGCCCATAGCTATTTATACATTGATAAACAAATGTACATGTATAGTCTATTTGACCTCTGACAATAAATTTTCCGGAAAAAAGTTTTCAAATCAACAATTTTTTTTAGATGGAAACAGTGGAACCTGTCTAATCTGACACAGCAAGGGTCCAGGGAAATGTGTCGGATTGTACAGGATGTCAGAATACTCAGGGTTTTAATTTAAGTTAACAGAAATTTGTACAAATTTAACAAGAAATAGAAATTTTCCAAGTAGGACGGCTTAAGTAATTAGAACAATTATACAACTACATGTATCAACTCATACAAGCCTATCTGTATCAACAATACGGTTTAGGTTCGCGCCCGGCTTTGTAAATTACAAAAAAGGGTGCACTCGACTCGCAGCCGCAAGTGATAAAGTTTACCCATTGCTTGCCGATGGTCTGTGGTTCTCTCCGGATATTCCTGCTTCTTCCACCACTAATACTGGTCACCATGATATAGCTGAAATATTGCTGAAAGTGGCATTAAACACCAAAAATAAATCAATATACAGTATTTGATATTGAATTTATATCACACACAATTAATATATTGAGGACAATTTATTAATATCATATGTCAGATAATAGTTTGTACGAATGTCCTTTAATATTCAATAATGGTTTTACAAAGAAAATGAAAACTGTTAACTGTAAAAGTTTAATTATATTCAGAATTATTCTTAGTAAAGTTATTTTTAACCCTAATTAAAGAGCCTCAAATCACCTGCCAAACAACAAGTTCTAATGATTATTTATTTGTGTACACAAAAACCTGTCGGGGACTGTCATAATCGTATCGTTGTTGGATTTACAACTACCTATGAAATCAGTGCCTATCACCACTAAAGTTGTGAGTTCGAACCGTGCTCAGGCTGGGTGTACTTGATACAACATTATGTGATAAAGTTTGTCAGTGACTTGCAGCAGGTTTGTGTAAACACCGACCTGTCGCAAGTCACTGACAAACTTTATCACATAATGTAATGTACCCCTTGCTCTGATCGAGATTCAAACTCACAACATCAGTGGTGATAGGCACTGATTGCATAGGTAGTTGTAAATCCAACTAACATACGATCATGGCTACGATGACCCCTTGTATCAAGTGGAAATTTTAAATCTTAATTAAGATTTTATGTTACAGTTTTAACTTGGGATTCTGTTTATATTTTTAGGAGATGCCGTTTTACGAAACCTTGACTTAAAAGAAAGTGCTTTGGTAAGTTTATTCTGATACATATGTCAATCTGATAGTCATTTGCATATCACATGATGTAATTAACCAGTCAGTGATCATCAGTAGCATTCATGATGAAGATAAAAAAAAAGGTTTGGAAGTCAAGCCAAGCATAATCCTCAGGATTCTACATAAACGATAAATATAGATTATTACATGGCAGGGTTCTCAAAAAGAATTGAAGTAGGAGTCTCAATTTATAAAGTAGGGGGAGAGTTGAGTGCCGGAGGCACGAACCGAGCGCCACAGGCACAAGTGGGGGAGAGCCCGAGAGGGGGGTTTCCCCCCTCTCTGGTAGGCAGGGGGGGGGGGGGGGGGTATGCCATTGAATTCTCCTAAAAAATTTGGTACTCTGAAAGGCATTTTTTTTTGTAAAATATACTACAATGTTGTATCAGTGGCAGCTGGTGAAAAACAACGTTATACAAAGCAATTTTCCAGGCAACTTTCATGACAAAATCAGCCTCAGAATATCTCTTCTGCAAGAAGAATTGAAAAATGTTGTAATATATAACTATAAATAACTAGAGGTTTCAAGGAATGTTGGCTTAAATCCAGTCCCAATGAAACTTAACTTTTTTTGACCGAACAGAAGGTCCCGTGTAGATAAAAATTTCACTTGACCTTCAGTGCTTCCACGTGACCTCCTTTCTTTAAACATTTTTTTTTAAATTCACAGGACACAATGTCTAGTAATCTTTTCGTAATCATCAATGACATGAAAACAATATTTTTGACTTGCAACAAAAAATAGGAGCACGAGTGATGCTACCAAGCATAATAGTAACGTTCTCGCTTTGAAAATTATCCGAAAACTTTAAATGACCGAAAAAACGTTAAATCTTCATCGATTTCCTTGCTTGTTTTTACGTTCCATATAGGGATGTCCCAGCTTTTGGAATGTGATGACTGCGCATCCTTCATGAGCAAATACTCCACTCGGAACGCTTCGCGCATCTATATAGTAGAACGAAGGGAAGTCCGAAATGACAAATGTTGTGTAGTAGAATGTCCGGAGTTCCCACCGTGATGTCACCGGGAGTTAGATATATTTAGAAAATGGTGGATTTGTTAGTGTTCGGTTGATTGCAATAGTAAAAGTAATTGATTAGAAGATATAGATCAACAAAACGCGATAACGACAATTCACATAAACATAAAAATTGTTGGGAAACACATGCTTGATAAAGTTTTAACCGGCGAAAATGTGAAAGTAAACGGTGAAATCGCCGGTCGCCGGCACATTTTGAGAACCCTGCATGGCATTTTTCATATCATACCCTTTATCAGCCCTCTAGGTCATGATATCAACCAGAGAGCTAACATGTTATGATATGTTTATCATATACAGTTGACTCTCGTTATCTCGAATTCGATGGGACCATGGAAAACATTCGAGTCAACCGTAGTTCGACTCATGAGGAGCTACGAAGATACCGGAAGCGTGGTTTGTTTAACAACGAAAGGGAGACAACTCGAGCGAAATTTTGAAGAGCTAAAACCAGCATCGCATGTCCCTATTCTCGGAACGATTTTAAACATATTCGATGTTTTTGTTGCTGTTTTTTTCTCTCCGTTAAATTCTTTGAATCTTGTGAAACGACTGATAACTTCTAGATATCTTTTTTTGTGTGAATGAATATGTTTATCCGTTTTGTTTATGTTTTTTACCTGTTGCATTGTCATTAAACTTCACCCATCATGACGTATTTTTCTTTGTGCAATACTGTTTATTTACAATAAATGGTGTGTTTTTATTATTCAATAAAGTGTAGAAGAAAACTATTCTTCTTTAATCAAAATTAATTTCCGACAAATAATTCAATAGATAAAACGTTTCCTTTGTGTACTTTTCATAATCATTGATGTATGCCGACCCAAGCACACTTATTATATGAATCGATAATTTTTTATTGTACGCATCTAACCTGTGTCATAATACCAAGCCAATTAAAATATTATCACTAATTAATTTGACAGATTGTGAAATAAACATGTGAAATAGCCTAAGGTAAAAATGTCAAATTCAATGACCGGATGTTTCACCTGTGATCCGATTTTAATCCTAAGGTAATACACATGTTTTGACAGGTAAATTTGACTTAACGAATGTAAATAATATGGCTTTCTACATCTCGGGACCAAAACTTTTATTCGAGACAACCGAAATTTCGACTCATCCGAATTCGACTCAACAGGAGTCAAATTATATATAATAACACACAACGATGTTCGGGACTTTGATAAAAATTCGACTCAACCGGAAATTCGAGTCAACCGAATTCGAGACAATGAGAGTCAACTGTACTTCAACAGAGTTTTCGTGGCGTGTAATAAACATACGAACATTGACGGAAAGACATGTAATAACATTCCGGAAGCAGTTAATAAACTTGCTTTATCAACCCGCTTGGGCCATTCTTGTGAAACTGGGTGAAATAAACATAATTCTGATTAGTAGTCTGAACAAAACTCAAGATTTTATCACAGGGTAATATTTTAGCTATATTATCTACAAGTACATTTTGTATATGATAATGTTGATTATTTGATATCTATCAACAGATGTTAAATGTAGTAGTTAGATTTGCTTCTCCTCCTTGTTGACACTCAGGCGAGGTGTATTCGATACAACATTATAAATGTGATAAGAGTTTGTCAGGTCGGTGGTTTTTTCCGGGTACCCGTATTCCTACACCAATACAACTGACCGCCACGATATAATTGAAATATTGTTGAAAGTGCTTTCAACACCATAAACATAACCTCTTCTGGTAGTACCCTGTGCCTTATGTAGAAGGAAGCACAACCCTTTTATGATAAGGCCAAAAAAAAATATATGTGTGTTTACTGTCACATGTCAAAACTATCGGCAAAACCGGAAATAGTCGTGCCCGATTCCGGTATTTCATTTTCGAAATTTCCGCTAAGCGTCATTTTTTTTATGACGAGTTACGCAGTTTTTCTACCTTCTTTGCTCTCAATTTCGACAAAAAGCTAGCGGTTGAATAAATGAAACATTGCTGCTGATTAAACAACATAAATGATTATCCGAATTCTGTTAGCAAAAATTAGGGTGGAATAATTGCCGATAAAAAAGGTTAGGGTCGGCGGCTGAAAAATAGGGTGGGTCGGGTGACCATAAACACACATATTTTTTTTTTGGCCTAACCAAAGTGTTCTTTCATAATTAACACTAGGCTAATTATCCTCTGCAAGAAAAATCCGAAAGTTGCAGGACACAGTCTAAACATGTCGATAATGGAGATTTTGACAGGGGTGTAGATGGTTTCAGCAATTTATTTTCTAACCAGAATGATCCCTGAGAGCACTGGTTCTATTTAGAAAATGTGTGTTATAGTCTTATCCACCATACCAGTCTTTGCCTTAATTTTCTCCCCTCTCCCTCCCCCTCCCTACTTGCAAGAAAGCCAAATTTAGATTATTTTTTTTTATTAAAACGAAATCTTTCATAATTTTCACTTGTCCGAATCCAGTTTTACTTTTCCCAGGCTTCGGGCAAGTAGGTTAGCATGAAGACTTCCATTTACATTTTTTTCTCAATTTTTTTTTCTTGGTTCAGAGCATTGCAGACTAATATGAGCCTCTAGTTTTATCCAAATTCTTATGGTGATGTTAAAGTACAATTTACTCATCAATAATTGACTACTTTATTGTTGTAGGATGACCTAGATCTACCAGTGAAGATCAAGGCAGGTCACATAGGTTAGTATTGGTAACCTTTAATCTTGAGGTCACATAGGTCAGTATTGGTAACCTTTAATCTTAGGGTCACATATATAATATAGGTCAGTATTGGTAACCTTTGCTCAGTTAGAGTCTTGTAGGTTAGTATTGGTAACCTTTAATCTTAGGATCATGTAGGTCAGTATTGGTAACCTTTAATCTTTGGATCATGTAGGTCAGTATTGGTAACCTTTACTCCATTAGGGTCATGTAGGTCAGTATTGGTAACCTTTACTCAGTTAGGGTCATGTAGGTCAGTATTGGTAACCTTTAATCTTACAGTGTGGGAAACGTTTTTTCTCTTATCTCGCCATTTTGGCTATAGCTAGTTGCTTCAAAATTGTACTCGCCATATTAGTATTGCACTTGCCAAGATTGGCCAGTGGGTAGATATTTCTACTTGCCAATTGCTGCAAAATTCGACCATATATATATAAAGTCCACCCAAACCCAATTTTATTTGATATCATCAAGTTTTACTCTACCGAATCCATATTTAAGATAATCTGAATCGTTTGTATTGAACTTTGGGAGGTATACATTAATTTTATTTGATCCCGGTTCGGAATAGGACGCCATCTTTTAGCGTTTTCTATCAATAAGAGAAATCAATATGGCGGACGTGAAGCATTGCACTGCTAGTCCTATCAACGATTTTGAAGGATTTCTTCACATCTTTTATTGTCGAATCAAAAATTTTACGGAATCATTGACTGAGAAACTACTTCGTCAAGTTGGTTGACAGCCTGAGGGACGAGTGCAAAATAATCGGAACTCGCCTTACGATGTTCGGTTGCTGGATTGTCGAGTTCTTACACAAATGTACTCGCCAAATTTTTTCTCTTCTCGCTTTTGGCGAGTTGGCGAGCAGTGGTTTCTTTCACTGATCTTAGGGTCATGTAGGTCAGTATTGGTAACCTTTAATCTTAGGATCATGTAGGTCAGTATTGGTAACCTTTACTCTTAGGGTCATGTAGGTCAATATTGGTGACCTTTAATCTTAGGGTTACATAGGTCAGTATTGGTAACCTTTACTCACTTGGGGTCACATACAGGTAGGTCAGTATTGGTAACCTTTAATCTTAGGGTCATGTAGGTCAGTATTGGTAACCTTTAATCGTAGGGTCACATAGGTCAGTATTGGTAACCTTTACTCTTATGTCATATATAGGTTAGTATTGGTAACCTTTACTGATGGGGTCGTATAGGTCAGTATTGATAACCTTTAATACTAAGGTCACATATGTCAGTATTGGTAAACTTTACTCACTTAGGTCCATGTAGGTCAGTATTGGTAACTTGCTCACTGGGGGTCATGTAGGTCAGTATTGGTAACCTTTAATCTTAGGTCACATAGGTCAGTATTGGTAACCTGTACTCATTTAGGGACATGTAGGTCAGTATTGGTAACCTTTAATCTTAGGGTCATGCAGGTCAGTATTGGTAACCTTTAATCTTAGGGTCATGCAGGTCAGTATTGGTAACCTTTAATCTTAGGGTCATGTAGATCAGTTTTGGTAACCTTTACTCACTTGGGGTCACATAGGTCAGTATTGGTAACCTTTACTGATGCCAGATGGGGTCATGTACAAATGTAAGTCATTATTGATAACCTTTAATCTTAGGGTCGCATAGGTCAGTATTGGTAACCTGTAATCTTAGGGTCATGTAGGTCAGTATTGGCAACCTTTAATCTTAGGGTCATGTAGGTCAGTATTAGTAACCTTTTCTCACTTGGGGTCACATAGGTCAGTATTGGTAACCTTTACTGATGGGGTCATGTGGGTCAGTATTGGTAACCTCTACACACTTGGGGTCACATAAGTCAGTATTTGTAACCTTAACACTGGGTAAGATACCTGTATGTACGCAATGCCTTTTTTTCCATATAATTTTGATGCAGTTATTTCTTTAAATTGATTGTGACAAGGGCATAACTTAGTATTTTAATGGATTTCCTCCATCTCATATGGTTTTCAAATTAAACATGATTGCAGTAAAACTGGTGCAGGAGGAAGACCTTGTTGACTTCATGTGGGTGCATCATGCTTGTGCACGGTATAGCCATAGGCATAGCCATTTTGTTAATTATGGCGTCAATACATGTATTTAAAAGGGCTATTTGTAAGAAATGGAATTTATAAAAATTAAGTCCAATGGTATAAATTTGTATTTGGCTAATGGACTATCACTAGGAGTAGAGAATGAGATATCATTAATGATTACTCTATCGTTGCCATGACAACCAGAGCTAATTTATTTTGTATTTATATTGATTTGATAATTGTCTGTACATTAATTAATTACCCTTTTTGTGTTGATTCACAATAAAAGCAATAAAAAACATAGATATCTAATTTAGTGTGCATGACATATTTCTGGAATACCAGGTAACCTTTAACCTTTTGTCATTTACACTCAAAACTGGAAAGTCAAATAATCTAAAAGTCTTCGGGAGCAAGAAGACCAAAGAGCTTAAACAGGACAACCAATATCTGTTAATGTCACCAATATCGAATCCTGCTCAGACCAAAAAAAAATATGTGTGTTTAGAGTTTCATCCCTAAAAAAAATAGGGTAGGTAGGTAGGGAATTTTTTTTTTTCAAAATATTTTTACATTAAGTTAATGTGGAAGAAATCCAAATTTAACGGTGCTTAAGCCAAAATGACCATAAAAATGTTAGTATAAACACACATATTTTATTTTGGCCTCATTGCGAGGTGTACTCAATATGACATTATGTGATATTTGTCAGTGACTTAACGACAGGTCGGTGGTTTTCTTCGAGTACTCCAGTTTCCTCCACCAATAAAAATGATCCCCATGATATATCTGAAAAAACTGTTTAATTTACAAAAATTTACCTACAAGAATTCTTTTTTCTTAAAAAATGAAAAGTATTTTTGTTTTATTTCTGGACATTTCCAAGTTCCATTGTTATTATGTATCTTGTTCCAAATTTTAACGCATTTAAAAAAAACAAAAAAAGAATTTCGAGACCTACCTACCCATGTTAAACACTTATTGGTCGTTTTTGGCAAACTAACATTTTGTTAAGGGTAGCCTCACATATTTTAATTTATTTAATTAGCAATTACATAAGAGGTTAAGAAATCTTGTTATTACCATATGAGTGATACAGGTTCACAGTCCTGACGATGAGGACCAGACCTCCGGCCCAAGACGAGTAAAACTTTGTTCGGACCAGTAAATGTTTCAGTTTTTATTTAGAACTATATAAAAATGAATTCAAGAATTTGATTTGGACCAGTAAATTCAAATTTTCATTTCGAGCATTGGGCTCATGTGAGCCTCTAGTTAATTATATTTCTCTTCTATTTCTTATAATATGAGTGGCTCCACTTGCAAATATCAACAGGGATCAAATTTAACAAGGGCCCAAGACAACTGAAATTTGTAAATTTTCAGACAGTACTCAGTAACCCAGCTGGTTAATGAAATTTTGTATATTTCATGTCAGGGCCCAGGTCGCTCAATGAGTTAGGTAGTTGGAGTACCTAACAACTCACACAAAGCTATCGCCAATATGACATGGGTTCGCGCCCGACATTGTAAATTACAAAAAAGGGTGCACTCGACTCGCAGCTGCAAGTGATAAAGTTTACCAGTTGCTTGCCCATGGTCGGTGGTTCTCTCGGGATACTCCGGCTTCTTCCACCACTAAAAATGGTCGCCATGATATAGCTGAAATATTGCTGAAAGTGGCGTTAAGCACAAAAAAAATCAACCTATGTTTCATATCTGTTTCTGGGTGATTTTCAAAAAAATTAAGACTTTTCATTTTCAGAGAATAATTTGAATATTAAATGATATGAAAGAAAGGTAAACATCTTAAAACAAGCACAATGGTAACAGTTATCTTCATGCAAAGTGTCACGGAGATTGCTCTTCCGGTTAAAAAGTTATCCTTTAAAAACAGGTCAAATTTGTCAGGAGTGTGACATTTTAGCGTGACAAACTTTAAATTGCCTTAACTTACCTTGATGATAAAAAAAATAAAATAAAAAATATATTAAAGAAAGATGGTATTCTATAATTTCGTACCATTTTACTTCAAATATCTAGATGTTTTGTGACCCTATGATTATGCGACAAAAAATTATTCTATTTTTTAAATTAGTGTACATGAATAAATTTGACTTGGAAAATTGTACAAATGTCAAATTAAACCTTGATAGTTTTTCATTGTTGAGACTAATTAGTTCAGAAAAGTCAAAATATGTTGTAAAAAAACATTAGTTATAATAATTTAGTAGTATTAGACGGGATGAATATGATAGTTGTAAAATTGGGCTTGCATAAGGAGAGACACAAAAAATGTCAGGAGTGTGACATTTTATCTTAGTTGTATAGTACTATGTTGTATGCTTTAATAGTTCACAATTTTCTTTATTTTTCAAAAGCTCCAGACCCAATCAAAGAAAAAAGTTGGAAATATCTCTGATATATGACATATCATAGCTAGGAAATCAAAATAACTAATGTCAGGAGTGTGACACTTTTAATAGGCATATCTTTTAAATAAAAAAATAAAATAAACCATGCTTCTACAAACTTCCACAATGTTTTCAATTTAATTACATATATACAATAAGTAATAATTGTAGTATTTTTGTATATTACATGACACCTTTCTCATAATAAGTGATGATAAAGGGTTATATTTTCTTAAAACATGTCAAAATATGGATTTTTTCTAAATGAAAAATTGATGTATGTTGCTTTAGATAAACAGAATACTTACCTTAATATATCTTGCCTTTCATAAAACATTTTCATTCTTTTGATATAGCATTTTTGAAAATTTATCAATAATTTTTCATTCAACAGTAATATGTCACACTCCTGACATAAAAACATTAAATGTCGATTGCAATTGCAGTAGGAAGTTTTTTTGCAGAGTAAATTATTGAGAAACATGGGGAAACTAATTTGAAAACCACTAAAAAGTAATTTTATACTAAGAAAATATGATCTATTGCTAGTTTTAATAAATTTCAAATCCATTTTAACCATTTTTGATGAGATAAATTCCTAAAGGGCAAATAATTAGCACACTAATTCATTAGAAAAAACCAAAACATAATTTTGAATCTTCTTTTAATATTTACTGTTAACTGTAAGAAGTATAACTTTTAGTTTGGAAAAAATGAGTTGGTTATATTATTTTCAGCTCGACATGTTTATTTTCGAGAGGGAGTCAGGAGTGTGACAATTTTATTTAAGAAATAGATTATTTTGTAAGCATATAGCCTCCATAAAACTGCTTGTAATTGTCTCGGGGTATTATTTAATTCTCAATAAGCACTATACTCTTGAAAAGATGTATAAATGGTTGAAAATTGAGTTGTCATTTTATATAATTATGATAGTATTACTTAGAATATGATAAAATATGATTGAAATAACATCATAATAATGCAAAAAAGAAATATATTCAAGGGAAACCTTTTTTCAGTCAAAATAGATTATGTACTACTACTTAAAAAAGTTATTGTGACCAACAATGATTGCACTTAGCTTGATATTTGGTGTATTTATCTTTTAGAAAAATGTGTCTGGAGTGTGACAAAACATCAAAAATTGGACAGTATTTTCATTTGGTTACCTCTAGTTTTTACCACCAATGATCAAGTTAACTTAACTTTTGTTATATTTATTAGGCATATATAAATAATTGATTTACAACTATTAAGCCTCATTAGATCATATTTGTTATGCTTGTATGAAAACTTTAATTACCAGATTATTTTAAATATACAGTAAAAATAGTGTTTCTTTGATATACTTAAACTGTTTTCTCATGATATGTACAAAGTTTGGTACCAAAATGTGCCTTTTTCATATCATTATCAAATGGAAGTAAACTTAGGTCTTTTACCATACCCAAAAGAAAATGATACCTCTGAGGAAGTAAGTCTGTATTTGTTATCATTTTAACACTGTGTTGCTAATAAAAGTTGGAATTTTTTTTTTCTTCATATATTGCACTAAGCAACTGAATCTGAAAAATATATCATATTGACATTATTTTACGACCAAAATTATGTCAATTTGTCCAATTTGAAATTTCACCCTCTATGTCACACAAAGTCTTCATTTTTTTGAAAATCACCCTTCTGGGATCTAAGAATTTTTGCTGGGCTAATACTTTTGTTATTTTAGGGGCCTGACAATTGATCAGCTACACCTTATTTCAGTGGCAATACCAGGGTCCGTCTTGGTTGTGATCGTATGGTAGTTGGATTTACAACCACCTGTGCAATCGGTGCCTATCGGTACTAAAATTGTAAATTTGAACCCCGTTCATGTCGAGGTGTACTCAATACAATATTATGTGATAAAGTTTGTCAGTGACTAAAGACAGGTCGGTGGTTTTCTCCGGGTTTTACGGTTTCCGCCATGATATAATTGAAGTAGCATTAAACCTTATAAACCAAGCAGCAGCAATACCTGTTAAATAAAGTTGATTCCACAATTAATTGCATGGTTTACGGAATTACATATGGGCTTGGTGGTCCTAGTGAAAAGAATGTCAGTTCTCATTAATTTTCATTCTGCAAAACACCAAACTTGTGTTTAAGTCCTTTGCAAAATTTCCCAATATTTTGACGGTCATGTCAGACAGGACTGACTAATTTCGCAAACTATGTTTGATGATATTCCATTTGATAAAATTTCTGTTATTTCTCACCCTTGAATATTATTATTAAAATGATGGATTTTTTCCCCGCGGTCAATAAGCATGAAATTTTCACAGCAGGAATCACACCTGGATTATGACTAAGAATCACTCATCCATGAAAGTCAATTGATATAAATACAAGGTAAAAATGTTGCAATCTGTCATTATAAAGACTACTGTTAATATGTAATAAAAAAAATGTCAGAAAAAAGGTGGCTTATTGTTGAAGGTCAGCCAATAAAGGAAAAAGATGCATGCCATACAAAAAGTGCCTCTGTTTTTGTTTGTTTGTTCCAAAGGTGATCTCTTAATACAGGTGTAACTATTCAGTTTTTAGTACAACATGTGTTTTCATGGGGATAATATAATCAACTCTTAACATTATTATACATCCTAATCTTATGGTACCTTTTTTTCGTAATGTTCAAACTTGGTTTCTCAAAATCCTGACCCCCCACCCTCTGATTGATATCTGTTGGACAACATTGTTTATTATTAAAACTTAATTTATATATATATATATATATATATATACGTCTGAAAATTAAACCAAACAGTGTTAGAATTAGATTTTATAGCTGTCAAATTTTTGTTCTTCCCTCGACGGGATTTGAACCCACACCATTGTTACACTGCAGCACCATTCGCTTAGCCTTACGTCCAGCGCCCTAGACCACTCGACTACATCCACTCCCTATATATAAAAGAAATTAGTATAAAAAGATAAAAAAAAACATTGTACCTGAAGATCTGCAACAGCAGTGAAAACGTTAGTACAAGAATGTTATGAAAAATCCATTTTGTTCTTTTTTTACTAATTTCTTTTATATGTACCAGCATACGGATTTCATTTGACTTTTTAATATATATATATATATATATATATACAAGTCTAGAAGATTGTGCAACGATACCGATAAAGATGTTACAAAAAATATATTGACAAAATTTTCGATCAACAAATGACGTTCCTCAGTGTCTATCAAAGTTATACTGAGTTTGTAAAGATAAGATGGTATAAATACCACTCACTAAATAGTCAGGTGACTATATATATATAGAATAAGGGAATTTTAAAGGTTGAGACAGACATTGCTAGTTTCGTAGAAAGTCTGATATGATGACTTAATATTATTGTGGATCAATGTCAGTTCAGTGATCCAGACTTATCAGCGGTACACATCAATGGGAAAATGTCCAATTTGTCGATAAATATTTAATATTTCAAGTTCCCATATGAGGTCTGTCACATAATAATATTCTGTAGTATACTACATGTAGTTAACTTGCTTGTCTTGGACGTATAGAGGGGACTGTCATGATCGTATGGTAGTTGGATTTACAACTATCTATGCAATCAGTGCCTATTACCACTAACGTTGTGAGTTCAAATCCTGCTCAGGTGAGGTGTACTCGATACAATATTATATGATAAAGTTTGTCAGTGACTTGCGGTTTTCTCTAAGTACTCAGGTGTCCTGACCGCCACGATATAACTGAAATATTGTTGAAATTGACGTTACACAACATAACCATAACACTAGACCCCTAGAGATCATGGATTCAAATCCTAGTCGTGTCAAACCAAAGACCATAAACTTAGTATTTGTTGCTTCTCATGGCGAGGTGTACTCGGGTTTTATCCACCAATGAAACTGACCACCAGACTTCACATATCAAAGGGAAAATGTCCAATTTGCCAGTAAATATTTAATATTTCAAGTTCCTGTATGAAGTCTGCCACATAACAATATTCTGTGGTATAATAGATACAGTATGGTAAATCGTGGGTTCAAAACCTGGTCATGTAAAACAAAGACCATAAACTTAGTATGTGTTGCTTCTCCCCTAAGCACCCAGCATTAAAGGACAAGAGCAAAGACTGGTTGTCATGGAATCAAAGTGGAACATCATGTCTATCTGTATAGAGTGTTTTTTTCAGTGAGCTAGAAGTATAAAACTCCAACTAAGCTCTAAAGCTGACATCATCATCATCATCTCATTGAAAAGTATCTTGTTCTAACCATCATTCATATTAAAGAAACCGGTATAAGGTACTATAAGGTACCGGTATTCAATGTTTTTTACCGTAATTAACAAATGTACAGATTTAAAAAAAATAGATTATGAATTAAAAAAAACAAACAAACAAACAAACAAACAAACAAACCAAAAAACTTGTTCAGAAGAAAAATTACTGAGATAGCGTTAAATAACAATCACTCACTCAATTTGAATGTTAAACATGCTGAAGTTTTTGTTTATTTTTAGGAAGCTTAACCCTAAAGATACCATGGAAGAATTTATACACAGAACCTGTGATTGCTTCAATAGATGGTTTATATGCCTTAGCTGTACCTAAAGTTGGTAAGAATTATTTTTATATGTGATTTAGGCATTTTTCGACTTGCGACAGGTTGGTGGTGTTCTCCGGGTACTTCGTCTTTCTCCACCACTAAAGCCGACCGCCACGATATAACTGAAATATTGTTGAAAGTGATGTAGAACACCATAAACAAACAAACAAACATAAATTACTCATTTGCCCAAGATATGAAATTATTCGTAGTTCAGAGTTCAGGCAACTTTAGTCATACATTTTATTCTTTAAAACTATTTTTTAACAGCTATATAGAGGGCCCGGGTGGCTCAATGAGTTAGGTAGTTGAATTACCTAACAACTCATATAAGCCTATCACCAATACGGCGTGGGTTTGCACCCGGCTTTGTAAATTACAAAAAAGGGTGCACTCGACTCACAGCCGCAAGTGATAAAGTTTACCAGTTGTTTGCCCATGGTCGGTGGTTCTCTCCGGGTACTCCCTCCGTCTTCTTCCACCACTAAAACTGGTCGCCATGATATTGCTGAAATATTGCTGAAAGTTGCGTTAAACACAATAAATCAATGTAAATCAATCATTAGTTACTTTTTGTTTATAACAGCTGTAAAGTACAATGAGGAAAAGGAGGAGAAGTCAAAACAAGAAGCAAAACAGAAGAAACTTCAACAGATTGAAGATGCTAAGAAGCTGGAGGCAGAAAAAGGTATGATATATGTATATAGGTCATAGAAATGTATGCTACACATATATAGGTCATAGAAAAGTATATTACACATATATAGGTCATAGAAAAGTATATTACACAAATATAGGTCATAGACAAGTATATTACACATATATAGGTCATAGAAATGTATGCTACACATATACAGGTCATAGGAACATATGCCACACATATATAGGTCATAGAAACATATGCCACACATATATAGGTCATAGAAAAGTATGCCACACATATATAGGTCATAGAAAAGTATGCCACACATATATAGGTCATAGAAACGTATGCCACACATATAGGTCATAGAAAAGTATGCCACACATATATAGGTCATAGAAACGTATGCCACACATATATAAGTCATAGAAAAGTATGCCACACATATATAGGTCATAGAAAAGTATGCTACACATATTTAGGTCATAGAAAAGTATGATACACATATATAGATTGTAGAAATGTATGCCACACATATACAGGTCATAGAAAAGTATGCCACACATATATAGATCATAGAAAAGTATGTGCACATATATAGGTCATAGAAATGTATGCCACACATATATAGGTCATAGAAACGTATGCTACACATATATAGGTCATAGAAATGTATGCTACACATATATAGGTCATAGAAACATATGCTACACATATATAGGTCATAGAAACGTATGCTACACATATAGGTAATAGAAAAGTATGCCACACATATATAGAATAATGGTTTTGTCCTGGTACTCTGGTTTACTCCACCAATAAAACTGATCGCCACGATATAAATTAAATATTATTGAAAGTGACATTAAACACCATAAACCTACACATATATAGGTCATAGAAATGCAATTTTTATGAAAAAAAAATATTTGACATTTAAGAACAATAGACCATTTGCACATATCTGACTTGATTCTAAAATTGTATGTTTTTGTACGTTTTAATAGTAGTTTCCCTTTAATGGAAAAGTGTCTCCTTTCATGGAAAGTTCAGTGGAAATAAGATATATTTTTTCACATGATCTGTTCAAAATTTTAATGTTGTAACAACTTTTTTATTTTGTATTTGCTGTGAAATTGTTCTCTGATTTGCTGAAAATTTGCTGTATGGTTTTAACTAAAATTGTGTCTACGGATAGCAATTTTTTTTTTTTTTTTTTTTTTTTTTTTTTTTTTTTTTATATAAAATCAGGCTTAATCCATATGAAAAATTTTAATAAAATGTTTTTTCCCTCATATGTAAAGTTTTGACATGATTAATATCATGACAACAAATTTAATTTTTGGTGGAAAGTGAAAACTTTAGCCAAAAAATTTTTTTTATCAGAAATTCAAGAATATTTGTATACTGTACTATTTTTAGAAAGTTTTTTTTAGCATTAAACTTTTATGCTCAAAAACTTGTTTATAATAGTTTAAAGTAGGCATATTTGTTTTTTGACAGATATTTAACAGATAAAAAAATAATTTAGCTCACTACCTAGTACTCGTAGGTAAGATCCAGGGGGGAGGGGGAATGAGGCCCAGGCTCCCCTTTCTGAGCTAAATATTTCCAAATTCATCTTTGTTATTTTTCTTTTTACTATGTTTTGAATTGCACCCTGGTATCTTTTGATTTTTCTTGAAATCCGATTTAAGAAAAATAAATAAATGAGTCTCCCTTATGGAAATGTCTGGATCCCCTCTGGTACCTACCTACTTTAAAAAGTCGTATTACATGGAACCAGTATTTGTTTAAGGCCCCATGCATGCACTAAAACTTATTCAGGCCAAACTTTTTAGCATATGTAAATATACATATATAATTTGTTTTAGTTTTTGGTGATTTAAATCATATTATATCTATCACAATACTTTCACAATTTCCCGAAAAAATGTTCAACTACTGAAAATAAATGTATTGAATTAATTGTCCGTGTACGACACGGTTCGATTCACGACATGGTTCATGGTTATTTCATGAAATCAATACATTTAAATCGGCTGTGCCATATGCCATGCATTAATTCTTGTCATTATTCTATCTTAATTATCAATATTTATTTATAATCAAAGAAGGGCCTAATGGAGTAATAAATAGAATTATGGATATTTAATTGGAGGGATCTAGTATTTAATACCAATGGGGTACATTAGGGGAGGAAAAGTCTTTAATCGGAAGATCTAGTATTTAATGCCAATGGGGTACATTAGGGGAGGGAAAGGCTTTTTTAATGAGGTACATTAGGGGAGGGAAAACCTTTAATTGGAAGATCTAGTATTTAATGCCAATGGGGTACATTAGGGGAGGGAAAGTCTTTTAATGAGGTACATTAGGGGGGGGGGAATTTTAATTGGAAGATCTAGTATTTAATGCCAATGAGGTACAATAGGGGAGGGAAAACCTTTAATTGGAAGATCTAGTATTTAATGCCAATGGGGTACATTAGGGGAGGGAAAGTCTTTTAATGAGGTACATTAGGGGGGGGGGGGGAACCTTTAATTGGAAGATCTAGTATTTAATGCCAATGAGGTACATTAGGGGAGGGAAAGTCATTAATCGGAAGATCTAGTATTTAATGCCAATGGGGTACATTAGGGGAGGGAAAGTCTTTTAATGAGGTACATTAGGGGAGGGAAAACCTTTAATTGGAAGATCTAGTATTTAATGCCAATGGGGTACATTGGGGGAGAGAAAGTCTTTAATTGGAAGATCTAGTATTTATTGCCAATGGGGTACATTAGGGGAGGGAAAGTCTTTAATTGGAAGATCTAGTATTTAATGCCAATGGGGTACATTAGGGGAGGGAGGGGTTATGGATATTTAAATGGAGGATCTAGTATTTAATACCAATGGGGAACATTAGGGGAGGGAAAGTCTTTTAATGAGGTACATTAGGGGGGGGAACCTTTAATTGGAAGATCTAGTATTTAATGCCAATGAGGTACATTAGGGGAGGGAAAGTCATTAATCGGAAGATCTAGTATTTAATGCCAATGGGGTACATTAGGGGAGGGAAAGTCTTTTAATGAGGTACATTAGGGGAGGGAAAACCTTTAATTGGAAGATCTAGTATTTAATGCCAATGGGGTACATTAGGGGAGAGAAAGTCTTTAATTGGAAGATCTAGTATTTATTGCCAATGGGGTACATTAGGGGAGGGAAAGTCTTTAATTGGAAGATCTAGTATTTAATGCCAATGGGGTACATTAGGGGAGGGAGGGGTTATGGATATTTAAATGGAGGATCTAGTATTTAATACCAATGGGGAACATTAGGGGAGGGAAAGTCTTTTAATGAGGTACATTAGGGGAGGGAAAACCTTTAATTGGAAGATCTAGTATTTAATGCCAATGGGGTACATTAGGGGAGGGAAAGTCTTTAATTGGAAGATCTAGTATTTAATGCCAATGAGGTACATTAGGGGAGGGAAAGCCTTTAATTGGAAGATCTAGTATTTAATGCCAATGGGGTACATTAGGGGAGGGAAAGTCTTTAATCGGAAGATCTAGTATTTAATGCCAATGGGGTAAATTAGGGGAGGGAAAGTTTTTTAATGAGGTACATTAGGGGAGGGAAAGCCTTTAATTGGAGGATCTAGTATTTAATGCCAATGGGGTACATTAGGGGAGGGAAGCCTTTAAGTAGAGGATCTAGTATTTACTTTACATATGAATTGAACCTCTTTTAAGAGGTCACCTGTCTTATAAGGCCATTTTTTTGTCGCAAAGGTGACCTCTTAATACAGGCTTGACTGTATATGGTGTAATGGTACAAGTTGTAATGTTGAACGTTTGAAACACTATATATAGGTCTTGAATAGAAGTTACTGTTGGCATGGCAACACATTTAATAACTCTACTTTTTTTTTACAGATAAACCAAAGGAGCCAAAGAAGGACACTTTTGCTGAAAAAATGACGGCACAGATAATAAAGAATTTACAAATCCAATTGACGAATGTCCATGTACGATATGAAGACAAATACTCAAATCCAAAAAGACCATTCTCAATTGGTATTACATTGAAAGAACTGCTGTTTCAGGTAAATTTATGTTTGTTTGTTTGATGGTGTTAAATGCCACTTTCAACAATGCAGTCAAACCTGTATTAAGAGGTCACCTTTGGGACAAAGAAAAGGTGGCCTTATAAGACAGGTGACCTCTTAAAAGAGGTTCAATTCATATGAAATTTTCTATGACAGGACAAGAAAAGGGTGACCTTTTAATACAGGTGACTGCTTAATAGAGGTGACTGCATGGGTAGGTTTAACTGTATTTCAGTTGTATCATGGCGTTCAGTTTTATTGGTGGAGGAAACCGAAGAACCCGGAGAAAACCACTGACCTGTCGCAAGTCACTGAAAAACTTTTATCACATAATGTTGTACACCTCGCCCTGATCGAGATTAGAACTTAAGACATCAGTGATGATAGGGACTGTTTGCATAGGGAGTTGTAAATCCGACTACCATACGATCACCCTACAGGTAAGTTTAATATCTGTAGATCAAACCAGACATGAACTTGTCCTTCCGCCCGCAATCATATATCACTTTGTAAGTGAGTGAGTGATTGTTGTTTAACACCAACTCGGCAATTTTTCATCTATATCATGGTGAGAACAAGTTTAACTTTCATGATGAGTTCGCTTTGCACTAGACCAACACGCTTTGTTGGATTTTTATAGTGCTCTCTCACTGAGCCAACCAGTCTTTGCTCTTTCTCTTTAATGCTGTAGGCTTATCGAACGAGTAACAAATACCAATTTGATTTGACCTTGATTTGACCTGATCGAGGCTCGAACCCACGATCTACCGTCCTCGAGGCAAGCAAGCTAACCATTACATCGCTGATGTGGTTATATATCACTTTGTATATTCTAAGCAAGTAGATGTATTCAAATCTGTCTACTGTGAACACTGTGTACAAATGATTCCTTTCGGACGAACTCACACGACTCAATTGAGAGCTGTCGTTGGTCGTGGTCATATGGTTATTAGATTTACAACTAACTATGCAATCAGTGCCTATCACCACTAAATTTGTGAGTTCAAATTCCGCTCATGGCGAGGTGTACTCAATACAATATTATGTGATAAAGTTTGTCAGTGATTTGCAACAGGTCGGTGGTTTTCTCAATCAATAAAACTTACCTACACAATATAACTGAAACTATTGTTGAAAGTGACGTTAAACACCATAACCTCTATCCCTAACATTACTCAATTGAAATAAATCTGAATCATTTTAGTTGATGAACTTGATGCATTATTATGTCAGTCATCGACTTTAGCAGTGGTCGGGTGGCCCACAACCAGTGAAAATTGATTCGGACCAGTGACTTTTGCCAAATTTTTTCAATAGAATCTATATAAATATTATAATTTTGAAGTTTTCGGGCCAATATTCGAAAGTCTAATTTCGAAGACTGTTATGTGATTAAGTCTTGTCAATAGCTTCTGACTGGTAAGTGAAGTGGGTTCGGACCCCAGTCTTCTGACTGGTAAGTGAAGTGGGTTCGGACCCCAGTCTGGTCTAAACAACAATAAAATGGGTATTTGCTGCATCTTCACTAAGTAGGCAGAATTAAGGAGGGGTCCTGGTGGCTCAATGGGTTAGGTAGTTGTAGGGTCCTGATGGCTCAATGGGTTAGGTAGTTGTAGGGTCCTGATGGCTCAATGGGTTAGGTAGTTGTAGGGTCCTGGTGGCTCAATGGGTTAGGTAGTTGTAGGGTCCTGATGGCTCAATGGGTTAGGTAGTTGTAGGGTCCTGATGGCTCAATGAGTTAGGTAGTTGTAGGGTCCTGATGGCTCAATGGGTTAGGTAGTTGTAGGGTCCTGGTGGCTCAATGGGTTAGGTAGTTGTAGGGTCCTGGTGGCTCAATGGGTTAGGTAGTTGTAGGGTCCTGGTGGCTCAATGGGTTAGGTAGTTGTAGGGTCCTGATGGCTCAATGAGTTAGGTAGTTGGATTATCTAACAACTCATACAAGCCTATCACCAATACGGTGGGTTGGAGTTCTGATCGGGTCAAACCAAAGACTGTTAAATTGGTATTGTTTGCTTCTCTGCTAAGTAGGCAGAATTAAGGAATAAGAGTAAAGACTGTTTGGCTCAGAATCAAGATAATGTGTCAACAATGAGTGGAGTAACATTTCTACCAGTTCCTATTTTTAGCGATGTGAGATTTTCTTATCTTGCACTTTTCCGTACTTTTGACGTCATTCTTCAATGACGTCAAAATATGTGTCACGTCATATTTCATGTATGGGGTGTCTCATGAAGGAAAATACTGTACTTTCAATAAAATATTAGTGAGAAAAAGAATCAAACACCGGTAAGAGGGCAAGACGAAAAAATCTCAGACACCCGTGGGAAAGATTTCTATTGGTCTCCAGAAATCTTACCCTTGGGTGTCTGAGATTTTTCCGTCTTGCCCTCTTAGCGGTGTTAGATCCTTTATGTCTACCCCTAGACTGTTGTTTCAGTGAGCAAGCACAAAGGCAGATATCATCATCATCTCATTGAAGATTAACTTGTACTCACCATGATATAGCGATAGATAACATGTCTACTCCTAGACTGTTGTTTCAGTGAGCTAGCAGCCTAGTACTATAGAAATCTAAATGGCAGATATCATCATCATCTCGTCTAAATGTAACTTGTTCTCACCATGATATAACGATGAATCTGCTCACTTGTCATTAAACTACAATCTCTCACAACACTAAAGTACAAATATTTGGCCAATTTGAAGTAAAAGAACTGGTCCCTTTTCCTTTTCCTTAGGGCGAGCAGCAGGTCGGTGGTTTTCTCTGTGTACTTGGACAGTTTCCTCCAACAATGAAACTGACCGCCACGATATAACTGAAATATTGTTGAAGGTGGTCTTAAGCACCATAAACCATCCCCCCTTTTCATTAGAAACAGACGAATTTGATTAATTTATACTAAAGGTAATCATTTTCATGATCTTTCACAGAGTTTTTTTGTACAGATCCTAAAATTTGCATTTTCTGACAGCTGTGTGAAGAATTTATTTTTTCATGATAATTTTAAATATCAATCTATTTTTACAACAAAATGGTTCTTACTGTGAAATCATTATTAATCTCAGGATTCTAATTTTCGTGGATTCTGGGGTCCACTTAAACCATGAAAATTCCAACATACATTTTTATTTCCCCATTGACTGTTGCCTGTAATGTTTGAAACGGCAAATTCATGAACCCATGAATCCATGCATTTTGTAGAAACCAGGAAAATTGGTGCCAATGAATAAAAGTATTTAGGTAACAGTATATTAATCTGTTCCCTTAACAGGGTTGCGTTCAATATCTGCTAGGTAAAATAGCAATAACGTTATCGAACGATTAGCTACGTAGCAGTGCTAGCAAATATGGCGCCAATCATATGGAATATATTTCTTGGAACATTTTAGCTAATCGTATTTGTCTAGTTACCTTAATAAATTATCATCCGTGTTAAAATTGTTGCCATTTCCTGCAATGCCACTATTTTTACCTTTATACGAAATCAAATTTCTGGGATGGTTTGAAGAGAAATTGCGGAGTTTATCAAATATTTTTTGTTTAACAAATGTGCCCGGATATAAATAATAGATTAAAACTACTTTCACTTCATATAGATTTAGCCGACATCTTGGATTCAAAAGCTAGCAGAAATTTGTTCTACGTAGCTCAACCTAGCAGCTACGATGTTGAACGCACCCCAAATTACCTTGACTGCTAGACAACCGTGGGACCCCTTACTTATATTAGTACATTCAATTCTTTTGTGATGTCACCTTTGGAACAAATAAAAAAGTGGCCTTATAAGACAGGTGACCTCTTAAAAGAGGTTCAGTCCATATGGAATTTTCTATGATAGGACAAAAAAAGGATGACCTTTTAACACAGGTGACTGCTTAATGGAGGTGACTGCATGATCCTGGCATTGTTTACTTGATCATAATTTTTTTTAATTTTTACAGACAACAGATGAGAACTGGAAGCCATGTGTTATTAAAGAAGCAGTGACACAGATTTTCAAGGTAAATCTGGTTCACCTTAATATCAGGGCCACAGTAGTCTTAGGGTGCCACCCTTTCTGTTACGAAAAAATTTCCTTATTAAAAGGGAGACAAATTAGTAGTATTTTACTCTATCGTAATGATTTGAAATCTGGCCGGGTAGAAAGGCAGTCCTCGCAAAGAGCACTGGTCCTTCGGTCTAAGACCAGTAAAACTTTGTTCGGACCAGAAAATTTTTCTGTTTTTATTTAGAACTATATAAAAATAAATTCAAGAATTTGATTCTGACCAGTAAATTCAAATTTTCATTTCGAGGACTGAAGAGGGGTGGCCTTTGATGAGAGTGGCCTCAGAAGAGGGTGGCTACTGTATTTCTTTAAGAAATCCATGGTGTGTTAGGATGGAGGACCATACAATGAAAATCATTTTCTAATTTTTTTATTCAAATTGTTTTATGCCTCTGCTGCCAGGTGACAGGGACATTAACTTTGACTCATGTCCATGCATCCAGCATTGGATTTCTGCTCAATAAACCCTGAAGCAGATTATTTAAAATTTATAAACAAGGTCAGGGACCATAAAATGAATGCCAAGTTTAATTTTTGAATTTGACCACTTTGTTTGTTCTGCAGTTATGCCCCTACTTGAACTGGACACATTACTATGGACACATTCATTCTTTTTTCTTTATTCAAATATCTGAAATATAAGCTTACTTTAATGCCTGGTAAAAAGTTTTTGGTATGGGAAGTTTTGATTGGTCGTTTCAGCTACAACAGACCCAGTAAAATGCTATATGGGCAAGAATTTGTTATCGGTACCTGAAAGTGTGACATCAGCAATAAAAAATAAAAGAGCAAACATTTATTAAGTTACAACCTGAAAAGATAGCAAATTCCATGTAGTTTCTGAAAATATTAGTAGTTTTTCAGCATGCTTTCTTGTATCTGTGCAGAAAGTGTTTTGCTTGTCTTTGTCCTGAATGCCAACAATTTCCAGTGTCTCTGGTTTGTTCATTCTTGATTACCCTTCAGGTGTCTCTGGTTTGTCCATTCTTGATTGCTCCTTCAGGTGTCTCTGGTTTGTCCATTCTTGATTTCCATTTCAGGTGTCTCTGGTTTGTCCATTCTTGATTGCCCCTTTAGGTGTCTCTGGTTTGTCCATTCGTGATTGCCCCTTCAGGTGTCTCTGGTTTGTCCAGTCTTGATTAAACAGAGGATAAAGATAAACAAAATCAGCATGACATATGTTCTGAGGTAATTGACATTGACATGATGTCTGATAAGACCATCGCTACTTTGAAGCTGTGAAAACGGGCTTATGTGTTAGAGTGATACTAAGTTTCTAGTATGTAACTATGGACACAATGTTTTTATAAACAACCTAGCACCATAGCTCACAAACAAATTCTTTAAAGGTTCAATAGTTGAACAAGTTGGCAGTGTTAAGCCCTTTTAATTTCACTTAATTTTATCACACAAAGTTTTAACCTTTAGGCACAAAAAATAAAATTGTCAATGTTACAAACATATATTTAAATACTATTTATCAATATTTCTATACAGTAGAGTTTGTTTATAGCGAAGTCCAGGGGACTCTCGATCTTATTTCGTTATAGGCATCATTCGTTATAAGAGAAATAATGTAGAATTACCTCCCCTTTTGCAAAATGATGTATTTCAAACAAATTATTTCAAGTGATGTATAACTGTTTTGTTTGCTTTGTTTTGTTATTTTTTGACAGATAATAATGTTTTTACTTTGATGATTTTGTTGTAATAAAATACTTTCAGCGGATTTTGTTTTGTGAGTCTGTTTTTTTGTAACACCATTCATAATGCAAGCTATGTTGAGGAATAAATTAACGTGACCTACACTGTTAAAATATGACAACGTTTTTCTGAATAGAGAAAAACAAAAACGAGAATTGTTGAATAAAATTTATTAATTCAGCATTTGAAATAAAACTGATCTAATCTGATATTTTGTATCAAGATCTATTGCCTTTCTCTTTCTGCTAGTCATACTGATTACTGAATGATCACCACGAGGATGTGTTACCATATTTATGACAGTGTTCGGCTTGCAGTGTGAAAAACAACGGTAGAATTAAAATTTAAAAGCCGCTTTGTTGTTTAATTAAAAAGAGTCTATCATCAAAGAAAAAATAAACAATAGCGAATGAATTAATCTCACACATGACTTTCATTTGTTTTAATTTCTTTAGCTTGTGCATCCATTCATTAAAATTTAGATTACGTTTTATTAATTTTTAATGCAATAAATTAGCGTGTGTGTTATTAATTGTTAATCATTAATGCTCATTTTATTGTTTGAATATTTTAAAGAAAAGTCTTGATTGACATCATTAACAACATCACAGGTGGGATTATTGATTTTTCATTTACCGATAACGGAAGTGTCAAGTGTCATTCTAATATGTGATCATCCGTGCGTAACGGAAGACAGGTAAACGATTTGTTTGTTCAGCAATTTTCTTGGTTATATCAGTTTTGAGTAATAAAAACGTTGTTTGGGTTTAAAATTCTCTTCGTTATATAATATAAGCCTGATTTTCATTATAAAAAATTTGTAATAGGCCTTCAAAAATACATTGTTTAAATAGCGATTGGACCGGGTATTTATCTTTACTACGTTACAAGCCTGTACGTTATAAACGAACTCTACTGTATATATTTTTCAAAGTATTTATTTATTAAAACATTGCTTATTCTTAAGTATTATTTTCAGAAACAAATACTCGCTGGAACTTTCATACCATTTTGATTACTGTGACATGTTATGTATGTAACATTGACAAAAATTTATCGACTTTAAGAAAAAAAAATTGTGCATTTATTTTGCATTGATTCTTTGAATTGTTCTGCTTCTTTCAGTATTAATAACAAAATAAAAATACAATACACGTCATTTTATGAGTTTATAAGGGTGTGTTTCTGTCCATTGACTTGTGGCTAGCTTGCATACTAGTGTATGTAACACAAATTTGATAGAAAATTCAATAGGTTTACTCATAGCTATAAGTATTTTTTACTTGCCGCTATACGGAAAAACTTTAAATCGCAAACTGAACTGTATAAATAACCGACTTGATTACGACATGTCCAATCATATTCTGCAAAATATATACCCCTCGGCATCCGTTTATTGTATGTAACACTGTTTTGACGGGAATGCGTTACATACATAGTCCTTTTTTCACTGCAGTATTTAGAAAACAATAAAGCCTGCACACAAATATCTTTATAATGCTGGAAAACTTACACGTCTAAATGGAAGTTTGACGCAGAAAAAGTCAGTTTAGCAATTTAAATTTACAGAGTAAACAGACGAGTAAGCAGGAAGTTAAATGTCACGCTTTATGTTACCAAATTTATGCCAGTTGTGACATTTTGAAACTGTACAACTTAGTAAGAAAACACACCAGAATCATTTTAAATCTTTATTTATTTATAAAATTAAAATAATTTGTAGTTAACAACATAGATATGCATAAATCTGAAACTTTGACCTCTTTTAAGCCCAGAAAAGATCGTTGATATGATTTTTTTTAAATTCCCCGAAATAGAATTCTTGCCCATATATGCAAGAAGGCGAATGTACATCATAATTGGAAGCCATTTTGTGCCACTTGAAGGTAACTCTTTACTTATATCATTAGCTATTGTAAGGATAACATTAAATGTGATAGTGTGACAAATGTCCGCTAAACAACGATGTGTCAAAAACTTGTGTCAAACTCTCAAACACTTCGAAAACGTTTTCGCAACAGGTGGAAATAACATTGTCAAAGTTTTTGAGAGTTTGACAACAAGTTTTTGAACGATGGGCACTCCGTTGTTTAGCGGACATTTAGGGGAATTTGACTCACTATCACATTTAATGTTATCCTTACAATGACTAATGCTATAAGTAAAAACTTACTTTCAAGCGGCACAAAATGGCTTCCAATTATGACATACATATTCACCCCCATGAGATGGTCTGATCATTATTTCGTCTTTTCAGGTATTGACTTAATGCCTAAGGATTAAATGAATATTTTATTTGTTGTTTGCAGTTTTATAAGATGATGGTTAGGATGCAAATGTATTTTTTTATTCACAAATAAGAATCATATTTATGCCCCTTCCATAACTCAGCTGGGCATTCATTGAATAACAGGGGCCGCCATGGTCGTGATCATATGGTAGTTGGATTTACAAATACCTGTACAAGCAGTACCTATAGCCACTTAAGTTGTGAGTTCAACCCTCATTCATGACAAGGTGTACTCGATACAAAATAATGTGATCAAGTTTGTCAGTGACTTGTGACAGGTCGTTGGTTTTCTCGGGATACTCTGGTTTCCTCCACTGATAAAACTAACTTCCACGATATAACTGACATATTGTTGAAAGTGGCATTAAACACCATCAACCCAGACTCATTAAGTGTCAAATCAAAATATTATGTTTGCTACATTTCAGCTGATTAAACTAGATTCCTTGGCGGTTTACTGGAACCCTAACACAGAGCAGTATGACGTGCAGGACAAGGCTGCTGTGTTATCTAAGCTGACTGGTGGTGTTGCTGACAGTGAGAAAGATCCAGGCTTCCAATACTGTATGTTCAGGGCACTTGTTATATCAAGTTGTTTTTTTGTTTTGTTTTATTACAAAAATTTGTTATGAAAGAATATTCATTTAAATGTTTAAATTTTTATTTTTTTTTAATCTTTTCAAATAGTCAGGATTTTATAATTCCCTTACATCACCATCTGACTAAGGTGTGTGACAGGGGTTTTTAAAAAGAATTAAATTTTGTGACTACATGGATTTTACAATTTGGTGGTGTTGTTGACAGTGAGAAAGATCCGGGATTCCAATACTGTATGTTCAGGGGACTTGTAATATCAAGTTTTTTTGGTTTCTTACAAAATTTTATTTGTATCTATCTGGGATGATTTTTGTCAGTTTTTTTTAAAAATTATTATACCCCCACTCCCCAAAGGGGGAGGGGGGTATACTGTTTTACGTCTGTCCGTCCTTCCGTCCGTCCAAGACGTTTTTCGTCACATTTTTCTCAGTAACTGTTGATGGCAGAAATCTGATATTTGGTCACAAGCATCAGATAGGTATACCATATTGTGGGAAGAGTTTTTGGACCCGTCAGATTCCTACTTCCTGTTTGTCGACTTAGTTGGTTTTTATACACATTGAACATATATGCACATTTTTCGTCACATTTTTCTCAGCAACTATTGATGACAGAAATCTGATATTTGATCACAAGCTTCATATAGGTACCCAATATCGTGGGAAGCGTTTTTGAACCCATCAGATTCCTACTTCCTGTTTGCCGACTTTGTTGATTTTTATACACATTTAACATACATTTGTATATGCACATTTTTCTTCGCATTTTTCTCAGCAACTATTGATGACATGAATCTGATATTTGGTCACAAGCTTCATATAGGTATGCCATATTGTGGGAAGCGTTTTTGGACCTGTCAAGATTCCTACTTCCTGTTTGCCGACTTAGGTGGTTTCTATACACATTGAACATATATGCACATTTTTCGTCACATTTTTCTCAGCAACTATTGATGGCAGAGATCTGATATTTGGTCACAAGCTTCATATAGGTACCCCATATTGTGGGAAGCATTTTTGGACCCATCAGATTCCTACTTCCTGTTTGCCGACTCTGTTGATTTTTCTACACATTGAACATATATGCTCATTTTTCGTCGCATTTTTCGAGGCAACTATTGATGGCAGAAATCTGATATTTGGTCACAAGCTTCATATAGGTACCTCATATTGTGGGAAGCGTTTTTTGACCCGTCAGATTCCTCCTTCCTGTTTGCCAAAGAGCCGGGGTATCATAGGTGAGCATTAGCTCACAGTTCATCATGTTTGGTTTTCCAACCTTTCAACTTTATTTTTTGGGTCAGTTTATTTAACTGATTTTAGGCTATTTTCCTCTGGAGAGAAATTGCCGAAAGTTGCTGGACACAATCAGAATAGGTAAAAAATGAACCATTTTGAAAGGGGGGTGTAGATGGCTTCAGCTATTTACAATTGATTTTCAGTTATTTTATTTTCGAACAAGAATCATCCCTGATCTTTGTGCAGTAATTTCTGCATGTACATGCGAAAACTACATCTCATTGAAGAGGGAGCCGTCATGGTCATGATCGTATGGGAGTTGGATTTACAACTACCTATGCAATCAGTGCCTATCACCACTAAAGTTGTGAGTTCGAATTCCGCTCATGGCGAGGCGTACACGATACAACATTTTGTTTGCCCGAAACTGTTTTGTATTTAAAATGTATATCTTCCAAGCGTTTGTAAGAAACACTAAATCATCCTTTTCAAAGAGTAAAGCTAACATAGACTCATTGAGGTCATGGATGCCAGCACGAGGGAGGCCAGTCACACTCCAAACCTTTAAAACCACCCAGGAGCTAAAAAAAAACTGTTGTTTGGAAATATTTTGGATTCATTAAAGCAAAAAATGGACCTGCAACTAAAACCAACCTTGATAAGACAAAGGCTATTTATAATTTATGTCGAAAATCATATTTTTAGTTAATTTCGTTAACAAACAATACATTCTGATTATAATCGAAAATTGAATAAATGACAGGTATCTGATTATTCCGATTAATTAATTATTTTTTTCTAGCCAATGCCCAACACTAACTACTCCCAAAACTAGAGGTGAAACGATTCACCAAAGTTTTGATGAACCACGATATTTTCGTCTAGTTCGATTTTTCGATTCATTTCATCCGTATTTCGGTTCGGCTTCAGTACGGAATGTTCCGGTGGTTAGAATGACTTTTTTAGCCAAATTAAGTTTGTTTATTGTGCAAAGTTAACATGGCTACGTCGGAAAACGCTGAAGAACTTGGAAGTGGCAGTGGAGCTACAGGACAAACCCAAATTAATAGATCCACCTGCTTCCTTTAGGTCAGCAGTTTGGAAGTATTTCGGCTTCCCGGAAGTCAATGGAAAGGTTGACAAATCGAAATCCGTTTGTAAAATATGCTTTGCAAGTGTTTCTACCAAAGTTTAACATTACGTGACCTGATTTAAACTTAAGTTCTGAGAGTTCATTAAATATTGCAAAACAATGTAAACAGGTTTATATTTCTACATTTCACATAGGGTTGTTCCAAGCAAAAGTATCTGGGGTGGTTTAGACACAGGTTTATATTTCTACATTTCACATAGGGTTGTTCCAAGCAAAAGTATCTGGGGTGGTTTAGACACAGGTTTATATTCCTACATTTCACATAGGGTTGTTCCAAGCAAAAGTATCTGGGGTGGTTTAGACACAGGTTTATATTCCTACATTTCACATAGGGTTGTTCCAAGCAAAAGTATCTGGGGTGGTTTAGACCCCTTTGCCATGTATTTTATTTGGAACAGCCCTAATTATAGTTCGTGTAAGGAACATATAAATAACACACAGAGATTAATAACAAACATAATTTATGCAAAAAATCTGACCACACATGGAATAAGATACAACACTGAAAATGAAGACTTAGTTTCTACTTAAAATGTATCGTATCAAAACGTATCGTATCATGACCCTTGTATCACGATACGTATCGTATCGTAAGGTAGGCGTATCGTTACAGCCCAAAACTATTTACTCTTCAGGAAAGGAAGCATTCATTATATAACACAGACATTTTTACATCTGATTTAAAACTGAGGAGGTTTTTTGTTTTGTTTTATTTATGTTTCATATGTTCATTTTGGTTCAAATATTTATTGTAATGTCTATTCAGGGCATTCCACTGTAATTCCACCTGTCTATTCAGGGCATTCCACTGTAATTCCACCTGTCTATTCAGGGCATTCCACTGTAATTCCACCTGTCTATTCAGGGCATTCCACTGTAATTCCACCTGTCTATTCAAGGCATTCCACTAATTCCACCTGTCTATTCAGGGCATTCCACTGTAATTCCACCTGTCTATTCAGGGCATTCCACTGTAATTCCACCTGTCTATTCAGGGCATTCCACTGTAATTCCACCTGTATATTCAGGGCATTCCACTGTAATTCCACCTGTCTATTCAGGGCATTACACTGTAATTCCACCTGTCTATTCAGGGCATTCCACTGTAATTCCACCTGTCTATTCAGGGCATTCCACTGTAATTCCACCTGTATATTCAGGGCATTCCACTGTAATTCCACCTGTCTATTCAGGGAATTCCACTTCTATTCAAGTAAGAGGTGATAATCCTAAAGTATTAGGGGGGTCCAGGGGGGCTTAATTTAGCAATGCCATATTATGCTTTCACTTTGACATTTTCATTTAAAAAAAAAAGTAGCTGGAGAAAAAATTAAGAAAAAAATTAGACAGGCAATTTGCCCCGTGCTCAGCTGATCGTTGTTATCTGGAAACGTGGAAGAGTCATTTTATAGATGACGAGACTTGACAAGAACCCTAACCCTATGTTTTTATTTTGTTTTCAGTAATCAAACCAATATCATCTGTCGCCCATCTGAGACTGAACACAAAACCAGAACTAAACAATTTTACTATTCCTAAGATCTTCCTGACGGTTGTGTTCGACGATATCGCAGTTGGACTGTCAAAGTTGCAGGTACTACTATATTTACAATCTGTCGGTAATTTAGACATTTTTTCTTTTGAACTCAATGGGGCCATCATGGTCCTAATCGTATGGTAGTTGGATTTACAACTACATAAGCAATGAGTGCACTAAAGTTGTGAATTCGAATCTTGTGAGGCAAATAGCGAAGTGTACTCGATAAAACATTATGTTAAAGTTTGTCATTGATTTGCGACAGAGAAGTAGTTTTCGCCTGGTACTCCGGTTTTCTCCACCAATAAAACTGACCGCCATGATATAACTGAAATATTGTTAAAAGTGGCATTAAACACCATAAAGCATCTTTGATCTCGCCGATTGATATTGTCAGTATCAAGTGACTGACTACTGGAATTTATAGGTCAGTGTGCCGACAAACACATTGATGACGTTAATGAGAAAAAAATATCGTCAGTTTTGAATGTCTCGACATGCATTATCAGTAGTACCACAGCTCGTTCTATCAGACTCCACAGTGATACTGGTGATAATGTCTGTATCGACCTTCAAAACTGATGATATATTTTTTCAATCAACTTGTCATGAGGACATTTTGGATCTTCCATGAATGGAAATGTAGACTTTATTTATCTTCTTTTTTGAAGAGTTCAATGAAATATTATATAGAAAAGTAAAAAAATATTACAATGTTTTAAAGATTTTTCGCTCACCTAACACTTTGCCACCACTTGACATCAAGACTGGGTATCACAAACTTCAATTAAGTTTAGTCTCAATTAAACCTTAAATGTAAATTGATTCATGTGCATTTAAAGTAATTTTAAGTGTCAATTAAGTTTTAATTTACACTTAAATTTAAGTTTTAATTTACACTTAAATTTAAGTTTTAATTTACACTTAAATTTAAGTTTTAATTTACACTTAAATTTAATTAAGGTTTGTGTAACCCAGTCCTGTTTACCATCTATAAACTTCTTGTGCAAAACTGCTGAAACAAATTGAACCAAATTAGGCAGGGGTAGTTCTTGTTCAAAAACTCATCAGATGTGGAAATACTTAGTTTTTTCTCAGTGATTGGAAAACATCGGAAATCAGTTGAATTAGCTCAGTGATGTCGATAATCAGTTGGGATTTTTAAAAATTGATTATCGCTGTCGTTTCTGGATTTTTAACATATCTACTTCCGGTCAGTTTCCGGTTTGCATTTTACATGTGCAGTATATGAAATTGTTACGAAAGTGACGGAAGATTTCAATAACAATGTAAAACATCAAACAATTGTGGTTGATAAGGAAACTAAAATATGAAAAGAAGTGTACAAAACATCTGCAATGATATGGAATACCTGTAAGACATGTACAAGTTAGCTACATGCTCGATTTGATATGAAAACAGTAGAAGTTATAATAAAGCAATTATAACCGATAGTTGGTTGGTTGTTGTCAACCAATAGTAATAGATAATCGGTTGGTAATCTCAATCGATTGTCCAGCACTATGTATATAGCATGAATCATCATTGTGATATCCAGATTCAAACATACCGGGTACACTTATTTTTGTTGATATTGGTGAAAATATTGAACACCATTGTTTAAATTTTTTATTTTCATAATGAATGAAAAAAAGGGCTTTATTCATCTAGTATACAAATAACAATCTCCTGGTACCTAATTGATGAAGAGCAAACAAATTTGAATTTGAATTTGAATTTTGGTGTTTAATGCCACTTTCAGCAATATTTCAGCTATAGCATGGTGACCAGTTTTAGTGGTGGAGGAAGCCAGGGTACCCGGAGAGAACCACCGAACCTGGGCAAGCAACTGGTAAACTTTATCACTTGCGGCTGCAAGTCGAGTGCACCCTTTTTTGTAATTTACAAAGCTGGGCACAAACCCACGCCGTATTGGTGATGGGCTTGTATGAGCTGTTAGATCCAACGACCTAACTCATTGAGCCACCCGGGCCCCCTACAACTACCTAACTCATTGAGCCACCCGGGCCCCCTACAACTACCTAACTCATTGAGCCACCCGGGCCCTACAACTACCTAGCTTCTTGAGCCACCCGGGCCCTACAACTACCTAGCTCATTGAGCCACCCGGGCCCTACAACTACTTAGCTCATTGAGCCACCCGGGCCCTACAACTACCTAGCTCATTGAGCCACCCGGGCCCTACAACTACCTAACTCATTGAGCCACCCGGGCCCTACAACGACCTAACTCATTGAGCCACCCAGGCACCTTAAAGGGGACTGAAGGGAGCCTGAAGATGTGCCTTTAATAAGCAGGTGCCCTTTATATACAGGTTCAAATGATTCATTAAATGGTGGTTTGACTGTATTCTTATGTTGTTTGTGAAAATATAATTTATTTGTACTTGCTGAGAAATAGGCTAGAAAACCTCTCCAAGGCTCAATTTTCTAGCTGTTTCTAAAGCTTGTACAACTATATTTTATAATTTTCGACAATGTATAAATATTGTATATAAGTATACTTGTACAATTACGCTTTCAAATATTTTTTTTTACATTTTATTTTATAGTTTGATGATGTATTAGAAATGCTGGAATCTTTTGAAAGGATGACTTTGTTGGGTAAATACAGAAAATATCGACCTGATGTTCCACATAAAAATCATGCCAAACAGTGGTGAGTTATCTGTCCTTTAACGGTCATAATGTATATATATATATATATAGCGGATGTGGCCGAGTGGTCTAGGGCACTGGACATAAGGCAAAGCGATTGGTGCTGCAGTGTATCAATGGTATGAGTTCAAATTCTGTCAAGGGAAGAACAAAAATTTGTCAGTTCAAAGATTTAATTCTAACACTGTTTGGTTTATTTTTCAGACGTATATATATATATACAATGTATTACATTTTCTCATTCTTTTCATATTGTTTATAAATTAGTGTACATATATATTTGAATAATATAAAGTATAAAGTTCAAGATTATGATTTACGTCACGATAACTGATGGTCACGTAACTATTTTTCAAATCAGATTACAGACGTTGATGAAGCTTGTCGGTCAAGCGAAATATCCGTCAACTTGATTATAATTATAGTCTTTTTGTAGACTTAAAGTTTTTTTGTTATATTTTAGCATCTTTTTAGCTCACCTGACCCAAAGCTATTGTCACCACTGAGCGTCCGTCGTCTGTTGTCCGTCCGTCCGTTAACTTTTCACATTTTAATCAACTCCTCTGAAACCACAGGGCCAATTTGAACCAAACTTTGGTGGAATGGTCCTTGGATGGCCCCCTTCCAAAATTGTGTCCGGTGATCCCGACTTCCAACCAAGATGGCCACCAAGCTAAAAATAGAAAAAAGGGGGGATGAAATTTTAATTGTTCATTGCTGCTTTAGTAGAAGTCAAAATGAGCTCAAATTTTAACTGCAGCTACATGGCAAGGAGTAGTTTAACATATATTCCGGGTTTTTATGTGAAATTTTTCTTTCAGCCGATATATACCGATTATGCAAATTAGGCATATTTTGATAAAAGATCACATTTAAATCTTCTCCTCTGAAACCGCTGAACCAAATTAAACCAAACCTGGCAGGGATGGTCCCTAGGTGGGCCCCTTTCAAAATTGTGTCCGACAGCCCCGCCCTCCATTCAAGATGGCTGCTGTTACTAAAAATAGAAATTTCTTCAACTGTCCATTGCTGCTTTAGTATAAGTCAAAATGAGCTCAAATTTTAATTGCAGCTACATGGCAAGGAGTAGTTTAACATATATTCCGGGTTTTTATGTGAAATTTTTCTTTCAGCCGATATATACCGATTATGCAAATTAGGCATATTTTGATAAAAGATCACATTTAAATCTTCTCCTCTGAAACCGCTGAACCAAATTAAACCAAACCTGGCAGGGATGGTCCCTAGGTGGGCCCCTTTCAAAATTGTGTCCGACAGCCCCGCCCTCCATTCAAGATGGCTGCTGTTACTAAAAATAGAAATTTCTTCAACTGTCCATTGCTGCTTTAGTATAAGTCAAAATGAGCTCAAATTTTAATTGCAGCTACATGGCAAGGAGTAGTTTAACATATATTCCGGGTTTTTATGTGAAATTTTTCTTTCAGCCGATATATACCGATTATGCAAATTAGGCATATTTTGATAAAAGATCACATTTAAATCTTCTCCTCTGAAACCGCTGAACCAAATTAAACCAAACCTGGCAGGGATGGTCCCTAGGTGGGCCCCTTTCAAAATTGTGTCCGACAGCCCCGCCCTCCATTCAAGATGGCTGCTGTTACTAAAAATAGAAATTTCTTCAACTGTCCATTGCTGCTTTAGTATAAGTCAAAATGAGCTCAAATTTTAACTGCAGCTACATGGAAAGGAGTAGTTTAACATATATTCTGCGTTTTTCTGTGAAATTTTTCTTTCAGCCGATTTATACCGATTATGCAAATTAGGCATATTTTGATAAAAGATCACATTTAAATCTTTTCCTCTGAAACTGCTGAACCAAATTAAACTAAAACTGGCAGGGATAGTCCTTGGGTAGTCCCATTTCAAAATTGTGTCCGACAGCTCCACCCTCCATTCTAGATGGCTGCTGTTACTAAGAATATAAATTTCTTCAATTGTCCATTGCTGCTTTATTATCAATCAAAATGAGCTCAAATTTTAGCTGCAGCTACATGACAATGAATAGATTAACATATATTCTTGGTTTTTCCGTGAATTTTTTCCTCAACCGATTTATACTGATTATACAAATTAGACATATTTTGATAAAAGATTACATTTAAATCTTTTCCTCTGAAACCGCTGAACCAAATTAAACCAAACCTGGCAGGGATAGTCCTTGGGTAGTCCCATTTCAAAATTGTGTCCGACAGCTCCACCCTCCATGCTGTTACTAAAAATAGAAATTTCTTTAGTTGTCAATTTCCGCTCTATTACAAATCAAAATGAACTCAAATTTTAATTGCAGCTATATGGCAATGAGTAGTTTAACATATATTCTGGGTTTTTCTGTGAGATTTTTTCAGCCAGTTTATTCCGTTTAGGAATATTATGTGATAAAAATCACATCAAAATCTTTTGCTCAGAAATTTGAGTTGAAATGATCTTTGGGTGGCCCACTTTCAAAATTATGTGTAACACCCCCATTTTCTATCAACATTAGATGTCAAATTGAAAACCAGGTGAGCGATTACAGGCTCCTGGGAGCCTCTAGTCCTGGTGTTGATGTGCTACATTTTAGACGTTTATTTATCATTTTGTTTGTTTGCACAGAATCGTTAACACTTGTTTCCGATCCGACATCCCGTAGGTTCATACATTGGCTACTTTTTCAGACGTTTATATATATATATATATATATATATATATATATATATACAACGTCTGAGAAACCAATCAACGATCTATCTTACGGGGTGTTGGATCGTTACAGTATAACGATGCTATACAAGTAAAGTAAATAAACGTCAAAAATGGTTTGTTAAACAACACCAAGTACCCAAAACAAAGTGATAATGAATTAAACACTTTGTTGAATACATATATATACCAAAGGTCATTTAATTAGAGAATAAAACATTCCCATTGATTAATAGGTATTAGGTTGAAAATTTATTTTTACATCATCGATCAATTACATTCTGTCAGCCTTATGTAATTTCCCTGAAATTGTTTGGGACAAAGCCACATCTATGGCGTAATAGTTAGAATGCTCACTTCGAGTGCGGTAGATCGTGAGTTTGTGCCCCGGTCATGCACACTAAATTAGATATCTACATTTTTATTATGAACAATAAACATTTCACCAAGAGGGGGGGGGGGGCCCAAAAACTAGCTATCGGACTCGCTCCGATAATAGCGATAATGGTTGTCCCGCCCTTCAAAATTGCTGTTTTTTTATTTGTATCGCAGGTTGGTGGTTTTTTCCGGTTTCGTCCACCAAAATAACTGACCGTCGCGATATAACTGAAATATTGTTTCCGCATTGGTGGTGCAGGGGTTGAAATTTTTTTTGGGCAGGCCCAAGCCCAGGGCTTTTTAAACTTTTTTAACCCAAGTCCGGTCAGTGATTTGCCAAGTCCCAATTTGTGGTACTGCTTTGACAACTATTTTACCTATTTTGTTCCTGTATTTAAATACTGTTATAGTGACAGCCGGAACCTTTGAACCGTAATGAGATCGGGAGGTTTGACGCCTTAAAATCTGATTCAACCCACCATTTCTTTAGAAATGCCTGTACCAAGTCAGGGTCATTACGGTTTTCACAGTTTTCCGGTTGTTGACTGATTTTGTCTGTTTATATAATTATGAGTTTTGACTTTCCCTTTGTAAGATTGTTCGGAGTTCGGTAATTTTGTTATTACCCTTATTTGTAGGATAACATTTGAAATTTTACTTGCTTGTCAACTAAAGTTTGTGCAATTGATGCAGCAAAAGTTTTACAACCATTAATATTTCTATAGTTTTCACCCAGGTTAAGTCTATTTTTAACTTGTATTTCACATATCAATTCATAATCTGAAAATGGTTTTCCAGCTTTGACAACACCGTAGGCAGTATTAATCAAACTTTCAAGACGTTTTCTCTGACTTTCATCTAATTTCAATAATGACTGGCCTATTGGGGATCATCAAGTTCCTTAAACCAATACTTGACACATAACAAGTGCTCCTGGTGTTTATCGTGTAACTTAAGTCCATCAATGCGTAAATTTTTAGTTCCCTGAGTAAGGGCATCTTTCCTATCTGACAAGTGTGGAAATTTTCTACATTACTTGCAGTACATTTCCTGAGCATTCTTGTCAAAGACGACCCAAGGAAATTTATCTATCCATGAGTTTTGGAATGTTCTCGTTCGTTTCTCCCTATCATACTTAAGATCTTTATTTCTGGGAGTTTCAGGATCAGTTGGCTCGTCGTTCGCTTTCCGTTTTTCCGCTTTTTTGACTAAAATTAAAATTAAGCAACGACATTTTTCTCAAAAGTTGTCAACATAAACATACGATTGATCAATGTTATTCCGACGCTTGACTTTACATAGGTGATTCGGAACTCATTAATATTCGTGAGGAATATCGATCCGTCCAGGATGTGTATTACCGTTCTTAGAATAGCTTTTTAGTACTTATTTACAGTGAAAGGAGACGATTGACAAAAACTTGCATGTGATTTGAATTGAAAACAAGACGTTTAGAAAAAAGTGGAGTTTTTATTTTATTAAAGGCATGCCCGACGGGCTTTTTCCATGGAAAAACGGCAATCCCGAAGTTTCAATTTTCTAGTCCCGGGCGTCGGACTTGAGGAATTTTCAACCCCTGTGGTGTAATGGTTGCATGCTCACCATCGAGTGCGGTAGATTGTGGATTCAAGCCCAAATCGGGTAAAACCAAAGACTATAAAATTGGTATTTGTTGCTTCTCTGCTAAGCACACAACATTAAGGAGAAAGAGCTAAGACTGGTTGGCTCGTATTCAGGATAATGTGTCTGAGTGTGGCAACATGTCTATCTACGGACTGTTGTTTCAGTGAGCTAGCACTATAAAAAACTAACTAAGCATGTTGGTCTAGTACAAAGCGACTTCATCATCATCTCATTGAAAGTTAACTTGTTCTCGCCCTGAAAAACGACAATCACTCTATCACCCACTCAATCACTCCTCACCCACTGAAATATTGTTGAAAGTGGCATTAAGCACCATAACCCTAACCCTATACATGTGTATATTAGAAATGACCTTTGATTATGGTAACATTACTTTTGCTGTTTTTATGTCAGGTGGCACTATGCCATGAAATTAAGGTCACACAATGCAAGTTATTGATTAATTGAGGTGGTCACTTAATACATGTACCATTTTGTTTGCTGTTGTTCTGTCAGGTGGCACTATGCCATGAACAGTGTGTTGGAGGAGGACATCAGGAGGAGGAAAATGATGTGGTCTTGGTCACACATTGTACAACACAGACGTACCATGAGGCAGTATAGAGAGGCTTATGTCACGAAGCTAGACGGAAAGAAAGTTTCTAAAGAGTTGCAGAAAACTCTTACTGTAAGTTGTCATAGGTTTTATTCCATTTGAGGTGGGGAGACAGAAAACTCTTACTGTAAGTTGTCATAGGTTTTATTCCATTTGAGGTGGGGAGACAGAAAACTCTTACTGTAAGTTGTCATAGGTTTTATTTGAGGTGGGGATGGAGGAGGGGGATTATACCTCTATCCTCTCTGTAGCGTGAAAAGGAGGATTTTATTTGATTCTGTGACTGTTTTTCTCTTGTTTGTATTTTGTAGATGGAGGTGGGTTAGAGTTATGATGTTTAACACCACTTTTTATAACAATATTTCAGTTATATCGTGACGGTCAGTTTTATTGGTGGAGAAAACCTAAGTACCCGGAGAAAACCACCGACCTGTCACAAGTTACTGACAAATTTATCACATAATGTTGTATCGAGTACACTTTGCCTGAATTGAATCGAACTCACAACTTCAGTGGTGATAGGGACTGATTGCATAGGTAGCATAAATCCATCTACCATACAATCACAACTATGATGCCCCCTATATTAGTTGGAGGAGAGAATAAGTGAAAGATGTCATGTAGCAGAGGAGAGAATAAGTGAAAGATGTCATGTAGCAGAGAAGATAATAAGTGAAAGATGTCATGTAGCAGAGAAGAGAATAAGTGAAAGATATCATGTAGCAGAGAAGAGAATAAGTGAAAGATGTCATGTAGCAGAGGAGATAATAAGTGAAAGATGTCATGTAGCAGAGAAGAGAATAAGTGAAAGATGTCATGTAGCAGAGAAGAGAATAAGTGAAAGATGTCATGTAGCAGAGGAGAGAATAAGTGAAAGATGTCATGTAGCAGAGAAGAGAATAAGTGAAAGATGTCATGTATCAGAGAAGATAATAAGTGAAAGATGTCATGTAGCAGAGGAGATAATAAGTGAAAGATGTCATGTAGCAGAGGAGATAATAAGTGAAAGATGTCATGTAGCAGAGAAGAGAATAAGTGAAAGATGTCATGTAGCAGAGAAGAGAATAAGTGAAAGATGTCATGTAGCAGAGGAGATAATAAGTGAAAGATGTCATGTAGCAGAGAAGATAATAAGTGAAAGATATCATGTAGCAGAGAAGAGAATAAGTGAAAGATGTCATGTAGCAGAGAAGATAATAAGTGAAAGATGTCACGTAGCAGAGAAGATAATAAGTGAAAGATGTCATGTAGCAGAGAAGATAATAAGTGAAAGATGTCATGTAGCAGAGAAGATAATAAGTGAAAGATGTCATGTAGCAGAGAAGATAATAAGTGAAAGATGTCATGTAGCAGAGAAGATAATAAGTGAAAGATGTCATGTAGCAGAGGAGAGAATAAGTGAAAGATGTCATGTAGCAGAGAAGAGAATAAGTGAAAGATGTCATGTAGCAGAGAAGAGAATAAGTGAAAGATGTCATGTAGCAGAGAAGAGAATAAGTGAAAGATGTCATGTAGCAGAGAAGATAATAAGTGAAAGATGTCATGTAGCAGAGAAGAGAATAAGTGAAAGATGTCATGTAGCAGAGAAGATAATAAGTGAAAGATGTCATGTAGCAGAGAAGATAATAAGTGAAAGATGTCATGTATCAGAGGAGAGAATAAGTGAAAGATGTCATGTAGCAGAGGAGATAATAAGTGAAAGATGTCATGTAGGAGAGAGTAATGGGTTGTATTTCTGTTTTTTTAGGTGGAGGAAAATGGAGTACATAGGGAAAGCCATATTCCGATCTGCTACAAGTCACTGACAAACCTTATCATGTTTTTTTCCAGTACAATCTCTCAACTGTGATATTCATGTCAAATCATCGTCTTTTTTATGTAAATAATTAACAATGTAAATAGTTTTTTTTCCCAAACCAGTAACAGTAATATGCAAATTATTGCAGACCGGAACTGAAAATAATATGATAAGCAGTAGAGAAAACCGAAGGGGCAATGAAGATTGCACAGTCCAGAGACACGTTTCTTATAAGACCCCCGCTGTGTTACTCATCGTCAAGTCAGGTTAAAGTCTACACAGTGATTGAGAGAGAGGAAAGACAAAATTTACAAAAAAGGGAAACATTTGATTTGTATCTCATTTTACACAATAATTTACATTGATTGATTGATTTAGTGTTTTAACGCCACTTTCAGAAATATTTCAGCTATATCATAGCCACCAGTTTTAGTTGTGGAAGAACCTGGAGTAGCCGGAGAGAACCACCGACCATGAGCAAGCAACTGGTAAACTTTATCACTTGCGGCTGCGAGTCGAGTGCACCCTTTTTTGTAATTTACAAAGCTGGAAGCAAATCCATGCCGTATTGGTGATAGGCTTGTATGTACCTAACTCATTGATAATTTACAGGATTGTGAAGCAATTCTAAATGTGTTCAGTATTACATTAATGCGACAACAAGCAGAGGTAGAAGCAGCCAAACTTGGTGCCAAGAAAGCTTTGGAGAAGGGAGAAGGATGGTTCGGTGGTTGGTTTGGAGGAAAGAAGAAAAAAGACAAGAAAAAAGATGAAGTAGATTTACGTAAGTTCTAATTTCGTGTAATTTAACAAATTTACTGTCTGTTTTTTTTTCCGTTTTTATTCTGATATCAAATAGGTCTATTATGTATATACAAGTGCTCCCTCGTTAAACCGCCACCTTCTGTGCAGTCGGTAGTTTGGCGGTATAACGAGTTTGGCGATAAACTGAGGGACATTGAAAACCGGAAGTCATGTGATCAAATGAAAAGATAAACTTTCTCAAATTGTTTCAACTCGACTGACATATATTTTGCACTTGTACAAAGACATAAGTATAAATAATACATGTTTGATAAATAAAAAAAAAAAAAAAAATCTTTTTCATTCAAAATATCTCCAACAGTCCTTTTTTTTTATCAGAAGATCCCATTTAATTGGCAAATTATCGGCAATTTGTTGTTGTGTTAATTTTGGATTTTCCTTTGCATAACTTATAATTTCATGTTTCTGTTTGTCGTCTAATAAATTACGCTTTCTCTTCAAGGACGACATTTTTATGACAACTAAGTAAATTACAATTTTTACTGAGGATTATAAGTAATCACTAGAAAGGTAAATACAGGTGATTATTCTAATCAAAACAACTCACCTGTTCCGACCTTCAACTATGAGATCAATGACTGTGTCCGAAGACCAGTCTTGACATTCCATAATTACCGATCAATACACAGCTGTCAAAAGGTAGTTGTGGGTGGTACTAACAAGGGAATTTAAATTGGTTTTACGACTTTTGTGTCTGAAAACCTGTGGCGGATGGCGGTAGCTGAGTTTGGCAGTATAACAGTATTTTTAAAGGGGGAAATTGGGACAGACGAGAATTTTGGCGATAGGCGAGGTTGGCGATAAAACGGGGGGCGATAGACCAAGGGAGCACTGTATATGTATTGCTGTTGGAGATCCAGTTATCATCAGGTGAGGGTTGGGGCTCCTTAAACAAAATTAATCCAGCCACATTTTTGTGCCTGTCTCAAGCCAGGACCTGGATTTACAACGTCATATGTCGTGGTTCCCTTTTCAGTGTTCAGTGAGGGGTAATTGTTCGTATCCTCGTTTCATTCAATATATTATTTGGCGTTAAACAACAATCACACATTCACTCACCCCTCCTGAGGAGAGGACAACCCTCTTATGAGGCCACTTTTTCACTTCAGAAAGGTTGCCTTACGAGAGGGGAGAGGGGCTACCATACTATTTTAAGCCATGAATCTGACGTTCTATATTGACAAAATACCAAATCATTGCTAATCTTACTTAGTTTATAACATACATTATATAAGAATTATATGTAATTTAAAAAACAAGTTTTATTGGTGCATAAAAACATTGACCGTAGTGTATTTTGTATGAAGCGTTATAGCACAGCGCTTACGACTATAAAACTACAAAAATCCCATTCAATAGTTAATAACATTTTTACATTATTAAATACAACGAAACTCATTACTATTTTTTTTTATATTCCACATTTTCAACTGTTAGTAATTAGTTTTCATGGTGTCCTGAAGTGGTCATGGTTGAATGGTTGTGTGCTTCACGCTTTACGTGTCAATCTTTTGACCAATCACATGAGACTTTTGAAATGGGTTAGGATTAGGGATATGGGGTTTTACGCCACTTTCAACAATATTTCAGTTATATTGTGGTGGTCAGTTTTATTGGTGGAGGAAGCCGGAGTACCTGGAGAAAAGCACCGACCTGTCAATGACAAACTTTATCACATAATGTTGTGTTAAATACACCTCGCCATGAGTGGGGTTCGAACTCACAATGTTAGTAGTGATAGGCACTAATTGCATAGGTAGTTATAAATCTAACTACCATACGATCACGACAGCCCTCAATTGAGTAACATGAGTGTCTGGAAGGAATCATTTGTATACACTGTGCACAGGTAGTTGTAAATCCAACTACCATATGACCACGACGACCCCTTTCAAATTGTTAATATGTTTTTTACTTTCAGAGGACAAATTTCAAGAACAGTTCACACCAGAAGAGAAGGCTAAGTTGTATGGTGCCATAGGGTATGAGGAAAATGAAGTTGATCTCTCTTTACCTAAAGAGGTTAGTAATCGCTAATGTTAAATGTTCAACCGTTCAAATGTTTGGTCAGGTCAAATAAATGATGAACCGCATCGGTAGTGTAATGGTTAGAGTGCTTGCTTTGAGTGCGGTAGATCGTGTGTTCGAGCCACGACCGGGTCAAACCAAAGACTATAAAATTGATATGAGGAAATTGAAGTTGATCTCTCTTTCCCTAAAGAGGTTAGTAATCACTAATGTTAAATGTTCAACCGTTCAAATGTTTGGTAAAACCAAAGACTATAAAATTAGTATTTGTTGCTTCTCCACTAAGTGTGGGGGCCGTCGTGGTTGTGATCATATGATAGTTGGATTTACAACTACTTGTGTAATCAGTGCCTATCACCATTAAAGTTGTGAGTTCGAATCCCTCTCATTGCGATGTTTGCTTGATACAACATTAGAAACAGTAAAATAATGTACTTAAAATTGTTTTAATTATTGTAAATATCAATAAAGACGAAATTCTCTCTTAAAAATGATTTGTGATGTTTTTAACTTTTTAATTTTTACCTCCGCAAAATAGTTCTCCAAGAAGTGGGGGGAAAATCATTTTTAAGAGAGAATTGATTTGAAATGAGTGATTTATTTTCATCTTTATTGATATTTACAATAATTAAAACAATTTTAAGTACATTTTTTTTTACTGTTTCTAAATTTTACAAAAATCTTGTAAAATGAGCGTTGACAGAGATGTTGTGTAGCGTATCAGGAACGACAACTCTGGATAGAGAATGACCAAAAGGGTAATCAGTATTCCTAAATCAAAGAAGGACAGACAACACAATGGCCAAAAAAAAGGAAAAAGGACAAACAGCGATCTACAAAACATTACATAGAAAACAAACTAAAGATTGAGTAACATGAACCCCACTAAAAACTGTGAAAAACATCAATGTAAGCAACGTAAACAAAGTGAATCTTTAATATTCATTCTTTCTTATTGTGTATCGTGAATTCCTCTTAATATTCTCATTTCCATGGACATAGTTCCAATATTTCCAGTACAGATTTCTCCAAAAAAGCTTTGTCAGACGATTGTACAATGACACTGAAAGTGATTGAACAGTAACGTGACATTGGTGAATGAACGGCAACAAATAATGTGACATCAGAACAAAATAAAGTCCCCTTGGAGTGTTGTACAAATTTGTTAATTTGAAATTGACCCTTATTATTTGTTTAATATATTTTTTTCATTGAAATGTTAGATAATCTTATTACATACATAGAATCAGGACTCTACATTAACGTTTGTCCGATTGTCCGGTAACAGTTAAAACTGACGTCGGACAAGTAGATCTTGTATCATGGTTGTCGGACGGGACAAATAAAAAAAATGACTGTCCTACCTTGTGGAGGTTATTTTCAATAATAAAAATGTGTTGCTTTGTCATTTTGATAGACAAAAGCTTCGTAAATAATTTTTTAATGTGTTTAAAAATATCGGTTTCCATTGAAGTACACTATCGCTAATTATAACGGTGAACCAAGAGATATTCCGAACATATACATGATCCGTATCTTTTCAGCGATTTGATTAAACGACAAATGGCAATAAATAATTATAATAAAATAGAAATAGATTTGCTTATAGTGTTTTCTTCCCCTACACAATAATTCCATGGAAACGTAAATATAATGTCCATCATTGGTATCAGCATGGATCCCCTTATCTTAAAAAGTACGGATTTACAACAAGCGGCGGAGATCAATTCAACCAGAAATGTTAAGGTGTTTGATGTTAATTTTCCATTGAGGGACATTCAGTAGCTGATTTTGATACACAATCTGCATTCAATAGATGGTGAACAAAGACGTTCAAAGCATCCTGGATTCAATCCTTATTATACGATTACCGCTTAAATGGACCTGCTATTCGAGAACAAAACTTAGAAATTGACGATTAGACACTCATACCATGATGGCATCGTTTGATACCAATGACTTTATGACTTATGTCTAAGTGTATGTTAATTTGTTGATTAAAGATGTCATAATCATAATTTCTGTTAGTATTAATATGACAGGATGCGATAATGTTTTTGAGACAATAACCAAAACATTTTATACAAATTGCTGATAATTATACCCCCACTCCCCGATGGGGGGAGGGGGGTATACTGTTTTACCTCTGTCCGTCTGTCCGTCCTTCCGTCCGTCCAAGATATTTTTCTCAGTAACGGTTGATGGCAGAAATCTGATATTTGGTCACAAGCATCATATAGGTACCCCATATCGTGGGAAGCGTTTTTAAACCCATCGGATTCCTACTTCCTGTTTGCCGACTTTGTTGATTTTTATACACATTGAACATATATGCTCATTTTTCGTCGCATTTTTCTCAGCAACTATTGATGGCAGAAATCTGATATTTGCTCACAAGCTTCATATAGGTACCCCATATCGTGGGAAGCGTTTTTGGACCCGTCAGATTCCTACTTCCTGTTTGCCGAAGAGCGGGGGTATCATAGGTGAGCATTAGCTCACAGTTCATCTTGTTATTCTCTAGTTTTCATAATTTTTATCAATTTTTTTGGACAACTAAAAGATTGAGTCGGACAAGTACTTTTTTTAGTTAGTTGTCCGAAGGGACAAGTTGAAAAATATGTTAATGTAGAGGCCTGTATGTTGGTAGAAGACTTTGTATCCGGTCTTGTCTGTTGCATGAACTAACCGCATCACAAGTCGTCGCTATCTTCACTTGGAGTGATACTGGTTCACACAACGGGCTGCTCGACCTGATACAAAGTCTTGTACCAACACACTATGTATGTAATGGGTATTTATGAGTAAAGTTCACCACTAGTTTGTTTGTTTGATGGTGTTTAATACCACTTTCAACAATATTTCATTTATATCGTGGCGGTCATTTTTATTGGTGGAGGAAACCGGATGACCCGGACAATACCACCGACCTGTCGCAAGTCACTGACAAACTTTATCACGTAATGTTCTACACCTCACCCTGATCAAGATTTGAACTCAAAACATCAGTGGTGATAGGCACTGATTGCATAGGTAGTTGTAAATCCAACTACCATACCATCATGGCCACGATGGCCCCTATCACTGCTAGTTGCTTGATTGTAAAGATCAAACATAAAATGTACAAATCATCTATTAATATTTATTTCAGTATGTTGCTGTAAGACTTGTGACAAAGTTGACAAAGATGTCTTTCTCTTTACGAGATGATGCTTCCAAGTGAGTACTGTAAAAGTGATAATTTTTGCTGATTACAATTTTCGCGGTGTTTGTTTTACAGATGTATTCACAAATATTGAATTTTGCGTGTTTTTTTTTTTTATTATGCCATAAAATAATTGAGGTACTGTTTATCATGGAAATCAATGTTAAAAATAAAAAAAATCGAAAGACACAATTATCAAACAGACCATATAATGCTTCTGGGTTTGCTTCAATGTTGGATTTTCCTATCTCGAATAGACTAATATATTTGTTGAGAGTTTTTCACGGGAATTGCTTTTCGCTGTTTCTTACTGACCTCGTTGTCATATGGTAGTGGGAATTACAACTACCTATGCAGTCAGTACCTATCACCACTGATGTTGTGAGTTCGAATCTCTATCAGGGCAAGGTGTACAACATTATGTGATGAAGTTTGTCAGTGACTTGCGACATGTCAGTGGTTTTCTCTGTGTACTCCGGTTTCCTCTATCAATAAAACTAACCGTCACGATATAACTGAAATATTGTTGAATGTGGCGTTAAACACCATCAAGCAAACAAACAAACAAACAACCATGGCTAAAGTAGTTCAACATATATCTCAGGCTTTTCTGTGAAATGTTGTTTTTCATTTATTATCAAGAATTAGTAATATTTTCATCTTAATTTTTCTTTATCAGATATCCACACCTGATAAAACTACAATTAAAGGATGTGTTTAGCTCTGTAGGCCAAAGACCTGCTGCCAATGCTATCCAGTAAGTAATCTTGTAGAGCTTGTCGAGACAGAACTTAGCATTTAAGTAAACCAGAGCTTGTTAAGACATATTGCAGTGAAACCTGTCTTAAATAAACCCTGAATACACCAGAATCCTGTCTAATATGAGCCCTGAATACACCAGAATAATGTCTAGAATGAACCCTGAATACACCAGAATCCTGTCTAGAATGAACCCTGAATACACCAGAATCCTGTCTAGAATGAATCCTGAATACACCAGAATCCTGTCTAGAATGAACCCTGAATACACCAGAATCCTGTCTAGAATGAACCCTGAATACACCAGAATCCTGTCTAATATGAGCCCTGAATACACCAGAATAATGTCTAGAATGAACCCTGAATACACCAGAATCCTGTCTAGAATGAACCCTGAATACACCAGAAACCTGTCTAATATGAGCCCTGAATACACCAGAATCCTGTATAAACCAAACTTTAAATCAATCAATCATCTTTATTCTCATAAAACATATAATTACAACGGTACAGAGAAGGCATACATATAAAATAACAAATACAAAATGGGTATAAATATATGTACAATATATACAATAAAGACAGAGATGTGAGACAGCCATCTATCAAAAATCTAACTAAGCGTGTTGGTCTAGTAAAAAGTGGACCTCATCGTCATCTCATTGAATATTACATTGTTCTCGCTAGGGGTGTAACGATACATTTTTTCCACAAGCGAATACGTATCACGATATTTGATATGTATTACGATACGTTTTATAGGAAACTGTAACTATTCCTTGAAGTCCATGCTGGTCGACATGTTTTTTTTTTATATGAGGTCACTTACGTACTAGCGGAAATGATAAATATTTGATATTTGATTAATTAATTTTAAAAGCGTAAATTAATCGATTTACTTTTCTCAAAATATTAATTAAATGATCACCAAAAGAAGAAAACTGAAGTTCAACACTACTTTCTTTCAAAAAATGAGCATCATATCGTTTGTATCGTAAGCGGCCTCCACGTATCGTGAAAAGAACCGTCCCCGATCACAATCACTTACTCACTCAAAATTATTTTTTTCCTCCATTACAGAGTTGAAGCAAAGATGGACAAGTTTACAGTACAGGGGACTCAACAGAATGGACAATCACCAATGATGGTGTTATCACAAACAAAAGAAGCTGAACAAGTCTTCTCTCTGCTCAATGTGTTGTTTGAGACTAACCCTCTAGACGGAGCATGTGATACTCGAGTCCATGTCAATGCAAGACCTCTACAAATTGTTTATGATGCTGTAAGAATATTTCTTTTAGCACACCTTGGCAAAGGCATTGGGAGCTTTTACCATCTGTTGTCTGTTAACTTTTCACATTTTAATCTTCTCTTCTGAAACCGCTGAACCAAATGATCCGAGACTTGGTATGAAGCTTTTATGGAAGGTTCCCTATAAAGATTGCTCAATTTGCAATCTGTTAACAAACATGGCCACCACAGGCAATTCTTGTTTCTGATTGGTCGATTTCTAAAAAATATTATCTTCTGAAACCGCTTGGCCAAATGAACCGAAACGTTGTGAATCGGGGAAGGTGTACTTGATACAACTTTATGTGATAAAGTTTGTCGGTGACTTGCGGCAGGTCGGTGGTTTTCTCCGGGTACTCTGGTTTCCTCCACCAATAAAACTGACCACTATGATATAACTGAAATATTGTTGAAAGCGGTGTTAAACACCATATTTTCCAATACAAAATTTACTCAAGTGTTTCTATTTATAGGTAACAATAAACAATTTACCCAAGTTTTTCTATTTATAGTTAACAATAAACAATTTACCCAGGTTTTTCTATTTATAGTTAACAATAAACAATTTACCCAAGTTTTTCTATTTAAGAAATAATTCATGCCGGCCATACTTTATTGTTATTCAAATATGGGTAGGCATTATATTCATAAATCTTAAATCTCATGAATATAATGCCTACCCATATTTGAATAACGATAAAGTATGGCCGGCATGAGTTATTTCGATTCTAATAGGACAAATACGGTAATTTTAAAATTCGAGGCGGTCAAGGTGATGCGCTGGTAGTGGCTATTCCATCAATCTCCTACGGAATTTTAAAAATGGTAAAATTGGGAATTAACAGATGGAAAGCGAAATTGTGGTTGAAACTGTGGCTTAAAATACCGAAAAGAATTTTATTGACAAGGTTCAATATAAATTTTATTACAAATAAACAACTTTAAATGATTAACAACGAAATTACCAGTTGAACACAGCCAGTCGGATCGGAGATAAAGGGAGATAAACATGGAGACAACAAAGCCGTGTTTATAAGAGTTTAATTATGATAAGACTTGGTTAGGATTTATTTAATTTTAATTTCATTTATTTCAACAATTTTTAGATAAACAATAATAGAAAATCGCTAACCATGAAGAATTTTCTGAAAATAGTCAGTGTTTATGTAGGTGCTTTTTTTTTTTTTTTTTTTTTTTTAAGCTCAGCGTGCATGTGTGGCCTATATTTGATTGTTATTCATATATGCCTTTATTTGTATACCGAATACGGGACGTCATATTAGAATTATAGTTAACAATAGACAATTTACCCATATTTTTCTATTTATAGGTAACAATAAACAATTTAGCCAAGTTTTTCAAACCTCCGGAGGAAGTTTACCTGCAACAGTAAGTATGTTTAGAATAATGATTAACTCCCCTGATTGATTAAGGATTACCTCCCCTGATTGATAAATGATTATCTCCCCTGATTGATTAATGATTTATCTCCCCTGATTAATTAATGATTATCTCCCCTGATTAATTAATGATTATCTTCCCTGATTGATTAATGATTATCTCCCCTGAATATTTCTGTCTGTCTCCCTGGATTAATGTTCCTAAGCTGGACTAAATCTTCATATGTCAATGACATTGGCTGTATTTTGGTTACCAGGTTGTATTGTTGTGGCAATGATCGTGTGGTAGATGAAATTACATGTACCAGGGATCGAATTTAGCTTTTTTTCCGCAATAAAAAAATAACCAGTACAATTTTTTTTCACTAGCTTAATTAAATTACTTCTAGCTAAGATTTTGAAATCAAAATTAAATGGTTATTGGACATAATTTTACTTCCTTTTTTTTGTCGTTTACACTGAAGAAATCGGTAATTTGGTGCATGATTTCACTGACACATGCATAATTAATGGAGGTCAGGAAAGTGTATTACAGTTGAATATCATAGGAATGCTATAACTATATGGATAAAACATTATAGTGCCTATTGGACGTAAATTTAATAGTCAATGTCACATAAATGTTTTTGACAGCGACGACTTTATACACAAAGCTGAAAGTAGGAAAATTTAGCACACTTGCTATTTTTTTCGAGTTCTCTCTGGCTTTTACTCGCAAAATTTAATTTTTATGCACAAAACTGAAAGTAGGAAAATTTAGCACACTCGCTATTTCTTTCCAGTTCTCTTTGGCTTTTACTCGCAAATTTTTAATTTTTACTCACATTCGTTGATGTACATGCATGTTCAAGGTTAAAAACTGCATGTATTACTTTTATTTTACAGAAGAGTCAAGAAAAGGTATCAAAATATGTCATTCTTTGTTGGTGACAGGATACTAATGTGAAGGATCTGTTTATGAATAGCATCAGAATCATATGCGTCATCCTTCTGACTATTCATACTCGACTATTTACTTAATGTCAGAGTACTTGTACCCCTTTTCGTGGATGTTAAAAGCTGTCCACTCGACTTTTTGCTGGACAAAAAAATGTTTGTTTTGTGTTATTTTTTTTTACCTATCACAAGTTATTGTTATTATTTTCTGTTAAGTTTTTATCACTTATTATTATTATTTTTTATAAATTAACCTTTGTTATTAGGGCTATTCCATTTAAATATACCTGGGAGGGGGTGAACACCACTTATTTCAGACCCCCCCCCTCCACCAATAGAGAAATTTTTTTTTCCACCCACCACCACCAGAATTTACTCCAGAAAAAAAAATATCATAAAAATAATTTCTTTTATAGAAACACCCAGAGCTTCACACTAATGATATACCAATTTACGGTGTGTAAATCTCTTCCTTAAACTTTGCATATAAATGTGCCTCTTGCATTTTACTATAGCTAGCTATAATTTTATCATGAATTTTATTCACTGGAGACTTTGCCTAGACCTATTTTTTCCAACCACACGGAAACAGAAACTGAGGTTGCCATCTTTAAGGGTAGATAACTCCACTTACGGGAAGAGAACTCACTACTGTTTTGGAGCAAATTCTGGCAAAATGGTGCGATCTCTTAAGACAACAAAACGGATATATCTTTTTATTTCTGTGAAAAGCCAGCGAGTTTAAGGCAAAGGGAAGTCAAGATAAATACCCCACCCCCCTCATCCACTGAATTTTCTAGTCATTGGATCCCCCCCCCCCCCCCCAGCCAACATAAAAAAATATGGTTTCACCCCCACAAACAACCTCCCAGGTTGACTTAAATGGAATAGCCCTTATTATTTATAGTTAACTAATTACTGTTATATTTCCATAAAAAAATATCTTTGTGACACAGATAGTACAACTCTGCCAATACGGGACAAAGTCGGCAAATGTGGATATTTTTCTTGTATTGGCTGACTTTGATCCGGCCAATATTGGTGTTCCGGATTTGCTTCAGATTTAACATACATATCAACGATAAAATAGAGATGCTCTGTCGCTGTCGTCTGATGAGAAAAAATGGAAAGGATGCGAAAGAAAATACATTTTATACAATTATCAACCTTGTAAGAGTGTGATATGACAGATTGTCTCCAAGAGAAAGATTATGTCACCCAAGTCGTAGCCATGATCATATGGTAGTTGGATTTACAACTACCCATGCAATCAGTGCCTATCATCACTGATGTTGTGAGTTCGAATCTCAATCAGGGCGAGGTGTACAGCATTATGTGATAAAATTTGTCTGTGACTTGCAACAAGTCGGTGGTTTTCTCAGGGTGCTCCGGTTTCAACAGCCACGGCCGGTATAACTGAAATATTGTTGAAAGTGGAATTAAACACTATCAAACAAACAAAATATTGTTATGGCCTTGTGTATTATTAACTTAAACCACAGCTGTACTACTGTACCCTAGTGAACATTTTGACTGCCACTGATCAAGTATGGAGAGTTGGGTAGTGATGCAATATTTAGACGGATTGAACCCTGGGAGCCTTCACTAGTACCCAGTTTTCATCCAAAAACTTGATTTCCACAATTCAAAATGCATTTCTACACATTTTACTTGTGCTAAGTGAAATCAACATCCCTGTTTTCTTAAGTCGATTGTGTATACAGGGCTCTACAATACTTTTGTAAAATGCGAGTAAAAATTCTCTATTGATAGCCAGACTGCGAGTTGATATTTCTGGAACATTTTCATTTCCTCACCGATATTTTTTTTCAATTTAAATTCTAACTTTGATTTTCTGGTCTTTTAAACTGTACAATTGACTCGGACATAAAAGTTTTAAATCACGTACTTTTAACTCTTGCAAGTGACGTCGATTAGCAAAAAAACAAAACCTGCTCACACAATTTTTCCCTAAAAATAAATCGGTTAAATCAATCGATTACAAAACTCGCCTGCCTGATGCAACTTTGACGGAAGCATAAGCCAAAATACCGATGAAGGTTCGGGTTCTGAAGCGGAAAAGTGTAAATTTCAAGACGTCTCGAAGTCAGAGTTTTCGTGGCTCATTTGCAATTGATTGATGATTCCAATGACTACGTTATGTTTGTAGAAAGGTAGGCCCAGATATTGCTCACAAAACCGAATTTGTCACTGGAAAAACGTTTAAACATGAAAGTCTTGTTTATCAAAATAAAACTTAAAGTCTGAAACATGAAAAATGTTTCAATGTGGTATCAGAAAAAAACCCATTCCTCAACTAAGTATCTTCTGCCTCATTCAGAGCATTAATAATTATGTACAAATAAATACATATTGGAGATATATAGTACGAATTATGGCAAGTAACATTCTTTTGTTGGCGAGTAAAATTGTTTTCCTTACTAGCCAGGTACTAGTGGGTGCTGGTATGAATTTGTAGAGCCGTGGTATACATACGCATCCGTAAAAAAATCAATAATTATATATTTAAAGATTATCGATAAAATCGTCAGTTAGTATTAATTACTGACGGTCTCACTGAATTTCAGTGGAAAATTATTAAAAATTAATACTTTACCAATGAAATTAATAATCACCCAAGGAATTGAATACTGTACTTTGATAGCTCTAGTGATTGTTTAAACCTGTGTATAAATGGGCACTAATCATAAGGGGTACATTTTCAGGTTCCCTTGAGTTCATTTTATATACAGGTTTAACTGTAAATCTTAACACACCATGTCACTGCCAAAGTGATCAAGTTTGTCACTGACCCTGTCATATTACGTTGTTTTTTCCGGTATGGTACTCAGGTTTTCTTGACCAATAAAAAAATGACTGCTTTTTTTTCGGTATGGTATTCAGGTTTTCTTGACCAATAAAAAAATGACTGCTTTTTTTTGGTATGGTAGTCAGGTTTTCTTGACCAATAAAAAAATGACTGCTTTTTTTTCGGTATGGTACTCGGGTTTTCTTGACCGATAAAAAAATGACTGCTTTTTTTTTCGGTATGGTACTCAGGTTTTCTTGACCGATAAAAAAATGACTGCTGTGATATAACTGGCTTATTGGTTTATGGTGTTTAACGCCACTTTCAACAATATTTCAGTTATATCGTGGCGGTCAGTTTTAATGGAGGAGGAAACTGTAGTACCAAAAGAAAACCACGGATCTGTTGCAAGTCACTGACAAACTTTATCACATATTGTTGTACCGAGTACACCTCACCTCTAGTGGGATTCAAACTCACAAAGTTAGTTGTGAACATGTGATAGGCATGGATTGCATAGGTAGTTGTAAATCCAACTACCATATGATTACGACCAACAACCATGATGGCCCCTCGATATAACTGAAATAGTGTTGAAAGTGGCATTTAACATACATAATCTCCAATGTACAATAAATGCATTGACGTTTTCCCCTCTGGAGAATTATTATCCCCTCGCCAACGAAGTGGCAAGGGGATATAGTAACGCTACCGTCTGTCACAATCCTTGTGAACACTCTAGGATCAACATCCTTCAATGGATTTTGACCAACTTGGTACATATTTAGTCCTTAAGAGAATCTGGAATCCTATTGATTTTCAAGGTCATAGGTCAAGGTCACAGGGTCAAATTTTTACCGCATAACATCCTTGTGAACATTCTAGAATCAACATCCTTCAATGGATTTTAGACTAAACTTGGTACATACTTAGTCCTTAGGAGAGTCTGGAACCCTATTGATTTTCAAGGTCAAAGGTCAAGGTCACTGGGTAAATTGTTTACCGTGTAACATCCTTGTGAACACTAGAATCAACATCCTTCAATGGATTTTGAGCAAACTTGGTACATACTTAGTCCTTAGGAGAATCTGGAACCCTATTGATTTTCCAGGTCAGGTCAAAGGTCAATGTCACCGGGTCAAATTTTTACTGCGTAACATCCTTGTGAACACTCTAGAATCAACATCCTTCAATGGATTTTGACCAAACTTGGTACATACTTAGTCCTTACGAGAGTCTGGAACCCTATTGATTTTCAAGGTCAAAGGTCAAGGTCACTGGGTCAAATGTTTACCACATAACATCCTTGTGAACACTCTAGAATCAAGATCCTTCAATGGATTTTGACCAAACTTGGTACATACATAGTCCTTAGGAGAGTCTGGAACCCTATTGATTTTCAAGGTCATAGGTCAAAGGTCAATGTCACTGGGTCAAATTTTTACTGCGTAAAATCCTTGTGAACACTAGAATCAACATCCTTCAATGGATTTTGACCAAACTTGGTACATACTTAGACCTTAAGAGAATCTGGAACCCTATTGATTTTCAAGGTCAAAGGTCAAGGTCACAGGGTCTAATTTTTAGGCGAGGGGATATGCCACACTTTGAGTTGCCCTTGTTTTAATGGTTTCACACACAAAATAATTTACATTAAAATTTGTCGTACATAAACATGCAAATTTACAATCTTTAATTCTTTATTGTAGGTTTGAATTGTTCACACACAAAATAATTGACATTACAATCTGTTGTACACATACATGTGATAGAGTTGCTATGCTACAACTGGAGATTTGCAAATTTTTGGCTGGAGATTTGGTCTCATAACTGGAGATTTTTTATCGACGTATTTGATGCGTGTTTTTATTGTTTATTGATGTTTTCCTTTTGTTTGTTTCAGTATTGAACCAACTGCATCCCATTTCAATATGTATTGTTTACATTTCTGTCTTAAGTAGTGTTTCATATGAGGAATGAAGGATAAAAACTGTATTTATAATTTATTCATAATCATTGATAATCATAAGGTTATAACAAAGCAATAACAATGAAGACAGAATGTTCTTAACAATAAAGTCATAGAGCACTAAAATTAAAAAGTCACTATTCATCACATGTAGTCACAGAATTTACTCTTAAAAAGTCACAGATATAATCACAGTAAGTGAAAGAAAGTAAACATAGAGAAGTCACAAAATTGAACATATATAAGTCATTAAGCATCAGTCTGCTTGGCACTGGCACACTGGTTCAAGTAGGAGGTACAAGCCTTCATTGCACGTTTGATCGAAATAAGAAGTTTTCCTCTGCATCAAAGGTTGTCCGACTTGTGTTTGCACAACGGTTTATAACTATTTTTAATTGCCACTATCACACTTCTAATAATCTAAGCGTGTACCACAAACACACTTCCTTATCCCCAATTAACTGTCAATCAGTGGATAATTGTTGTATAATCATCAACACCTTAATTAATCACCATGACCCAATTTACCTGTAAAGGTGTCAAACAGATCAATATGACATTCACCTTTACCATTCGTATCTCTCTGCGTTTTTTGTCAGCGCGGGAGTTCCAAATGGTGAATTTCCAGAAATATTGATCGCAAAATGTAGGTCAAGATTTTTTGTATTTGATTTTTTTCACGGACGGAAGATTTTGAAAGTTGACGGGAGGGACAGAAAGGACCCTCAAAATCGAGAGAAAAATGCTCCCGTCGGAAGGTTCACATGTATGTGTACATAAACATGCAAATTTGTAATCTTTAATGAATCTGTATTGTAGGTTGTCCCAAGCTGCTGTGGCTAAATTTGAGGAAATCAAGGAGCAATCGGCCACTGGGTTACAACATGCTATAGAACAGAGGAAATATACAGAGATTTCAGTTGATTTACAGCCATCCTATGTCATTATACCAGATCAGGGATACTATAAAAAGTAATGGCTCTTTTACAAAATAGTAATGTTGTATTTGGGGAGGAGGGGGGGGGGGGGGTTTCTTGCACATTAATAATTAATCTAGTACAGATCAAGGCTACTCTCAAATTTTTATGTGATTTATGCTATAATGTGATAATAATAATTCCTCATTATTTCATGCTCCGTTACAGATTGATTCACATAAATGCTTTGAAAACTTGTAGTTAAGATTTTACTCTCACTTGCCGTCTTGTCCATGTCATATTTAACCCATTTAATACCTTTGTAACTCTGGCATTTCTTTCCTTGGAACCGCATCGGTGGTGAAATGGTTAGCGTTCTCACCTCAAGTGTGGTAGATCGTAGGTTCGAGCCCCGATCGGGTTAAACGAAAGACTTATAAATTGGTATTTGTGGCTTCTACGCTAAGCATGCAGCATAAAGGAGAAAGAGCTGGTTGGTTCAGAATCAGGATAATGTGTCTTGAGTAGGATGATCTGTGGACTGTTGTTTCAGTGAGCTAGGACTATAGAAAAAATCCAGCTAAGTGTGTTGGTCTAGTACAAAGCGGACCTCATCGATTGTGCTCAAAAATATTTCTTATTGATAACAAAAACTCTTATTAAATTTGCTTTACAAGAAAATGTAAACTTTGAATTTTCTTATTGTAGAGAAAGTAGAGCGTTGATTCTGGATCTAGGTAACCTTAAGGTCGGTACAGAGAAGAACCAATCCAAATTTACAAAGGGACAACAGGTAAGTTGTCATAGAACACATTTAACAGGGGCCGTCGTGGTCATGATCATATGGTAGACGGATTTGTAACTTCCTATACAATAAGTGCCTATCACCACTAACGTTGTGATTTCGAATTCCGCTCAGGCAGGGTGTACTCGATACAATATTATGTGATAAAGTTTGTCAGTGACTTGCGGCAGGTCAGTGGTTTTCTCCGAGTACTCAGGTTTCCTCCACTAATAAAACTGACCGCACGATATAGCTGAAATATTGTTGAAAGTGGCATTAAAAACCACGCCCCCTACACATTTAATATTGTATCCAGTCAAACTTTCCCAGGCTATCGACTGCTGTAAGCTGTTGGTTTTAAGCACTTCTGACTATTTACTTGTTATTTTAACGTAATAATGCGACTGTGACCTTTACCTTAGATGTCAAGGTCAAATATGTAAATTTGTATACCTTATATTTAGTTTTATTTGTTGATAGATATTAATCAGCTTGATTAAAAAATAATCAAATGAAGTCAGAAATAACATGTTGAAAGAACTTCTGATGTAGTACAGAATTCCCACCAATGTAAATGTGCCCTTAACCTTGACCATAGATGTCAAGGTCAAATTGGTTAATTTTTATGCCTTATATTTTTGTTCTATTTCTTGTTAGATGCCATTCAACTTGATTAAAAATAGAATGTTAAAAAAAATTGCTGCCGATCACCTTGTAATTAAAAACTTTATATTTTTCAAGATGGAGTCTGTAGAAGAAATTATGAAGAGAGCCTATGACAAGTTTAACATAACTTTAGACAGGATACAGATCTTGTTTTCTAGTTCAGGTAATTTAAGTTTGTTGTTGTTTCAATCTAATTATATGAGGGCTCGGGTGACTCAGTGAGTTAGGTAGTTGGATTACCTAACAACTCATACAAACCTATCACCAATACGGCGTGGGTTCGCGTCTGGCTTTGTAAATTACAAAAAAGGGTGCACTCGACTCGCAACCGCAAGTGGTAATGTCTACTAATTGCTTGCCCATGGTCTGTGGTTCTCTCTGGGTACTCCGCCTTTTTCCACCACTAAAACTGGTCGCCATGATATAGCTGAAATATTGCTGAAAGTGACGTTAAAAACAATAAATCAAATCAAATCAAATCCCTTTAGTGATATGTCGTGACGTGGGAAATCTGAAGAAAATTTTGTGCTCTGCTCAATATTTATAACCTTGTTTTTTTTTAGTGTACATTAACTTGAAAATAAGAACATTATCCCACTGAATAAAATCACATCTCTCACTTGCTTTGATTTACTGATTTGTTACGATGCGGGATATCTCAAGAAACCGTATTACAGGTCACATACAAGTGACCCTATGTTACCGTCCAATGAAAATGGTGGTATAAAGGTGACTATGAAAGTGTTATAATTTAAATTAAAATTAAACTGCTTTATTTGCTATGAGAAATCTGTTGGAAGAGGATACAGTTCTTATTTTCAAGTTAGCGTACACTAAGAAAACCAAGGTTATGAATATTGAGCCGAACACAAAATTTTGCATCAACTGTTAAATCCTATAATTTCAATGGATGAAAATCTGGGCTCATGCAAAAACTTGGATGGGATGCCTTTGGTGAGAGAGGTCTTATAAGTAGGAAAGCCAATGATGTTGGGGGGGGGGTGACTTTGTAAGAGGTTATGCCTATTGTGGGAAGGACCTTGTAAGAGGGAAGTTCTAAAAGGAGTGTCATTGTAACTCAAATACTGTGATATTTTGAAGTAAAATGCTCAATTTTTTGTCGACTTGGTCACAACATGATTTGACTGAGAGTTTCATTTTCTGTTAATTTCAGGAGAAGAATGGCGGTCATGCAGGAAACAGTCAAAATCACCCATGCATATCTTAGAACCAATATCTATCAATATAATACTTCAGAAGTGTATGTTTGATAGGAATCCTAAAATGGCAAAGTAAGTAGCACAATTGTGGCTTTAATAGACTGGCAAAGTGTCACTGAATTGTGGAAATGGCAAATTGTGTCCAAAGCTCTACCCTCCATTCAAAATGACTGCCATTACTAAAAATAGAAATTTCTTATATTACTTCTTACAGCTTTTTTTTTTAAATTCAAAATGAGCATAAATTTAAACTGCTACTGCATTACAATAAGTTGTTTAACTTTTTGTGATTTTCTGTGAAAATTTTCTTTCAGCGGATTTATACTGATAATGCAAAAAATCTCAGTTAAACCTTCTGGGGATACATATTGTTTTCATCCCATCTGTCTGTCCATCCATCCATCACAAAAGTTTGTAAGCGCAATTCCTCGTCCTACATTTTAAATGGGAATTCTTCAAATATCTTCAGAATTGCTTATTACCATATGAAGATTTGCATAGCGTTACGGCAGTTAGATAACAACACTTTTTATCAGCTCACCTGGTCAAAGGGCATGTGAGCTTTTGTCATCGATTGTCGGCCGTCGTTTGTTAGCTTTTTGCAGTTGAATCTTCTCGTCTGAAACTGCTTGGTCAAATGAACTGAAATTGATAGGAAGTATCTATGGGAGGTCATCTAAAAAGATTGCTCTTTTCGTCCTGATCCGTTAACAAACATGGCCACTATAGGCAATTCTTGTTTCTGGTTGGTCGATTTCTAAAAACCTTCTCTGAAACCGCTTGGTCAAATAAAACAAATTTTACAAGAATCATCTATGGGAGTTCTTTTATAAGATTTCTTCCTTTCTCCCGATGGGACAAACAGACATGTTTGCTATGGGGAATTCTTGTTTCAGATTGGCTGAAATTAAAAAAAATCGTCTCCTCTAAAACTAGGAGTCACAATGAATTGCTACTTTGCTACTTTGGGAGATCCTGTACAAAATTTCCATATTTTGGGCCGATCATACAACTAGTGGCCGCCATAGACAGTTCTTGTTTGTGATTAGCCAATTAAAAAAATCTTCTCTAAAACCATTTGGTCAAATTAATTGAAATTTGGTAGGAAGCGTCTATGGAAGGTTCTGTAGTAAGTTTCCTCAAAATGAAATGACAGTTGATTGTCACAGGCTTACCCCACTGAGCCTCTAGTTGAAAGAATTGTTACTCTTTTTTTATTCCTACATTATCATATGGAAATTCCTCATAAATTTGCATACTTGCATATAACCATATGAAGTTTGCTTAACTGCAGTTTGATTGAATCAGTTTTTATGGACGTTTTGACTTCAAAAAGTTTGTACACACAATTTCTCCCACATTTTAAAAGGAAATTCCTCAGAACTGTACCTTCTTGCTTATTACCATATGAATATTTGCATATCATTACTGCTACTTATTTTTATCATTTATTTCACAAGGATGAAAGTGTCTGGAGAGTTACCATTGCTTAGTTTGAACATGTCTGATCAAAGATTGCAAGATTTGATTGGATTAGCTGAGAGTATACCACTACCAGAGTCGTCTCCCCCTGCCAAGGAAAATGTCTTTGTTGTATGTATTTATTAATTAGATGCCATAAATAATTAATTAGGGGCCTGGGTAGCTCAATGAGTTAGGTAGGACTGTGGTTTTCTCAAGGTTCTCCGTTTTCCTCCACCAATTAAAATTAAAGTTTGTCAGTGACTTGTGGCAGGTCGGTGGTTTTCTCAGGGCACTCTGATTTCCTCCAGCAATAAAACTAACTGCCACGATTTCGCTGAAATATGGTTGAAAGTGGCGTTAAACACCATAAACCTAACCCAAGTAAATAACAAACATTCGATACATTATAGGAAATAATTAATTTACTAAACTTTTTTTTAATTTGAAAAAGTAGAACAAAACAAACAATTTACAAGCTTTATTTCAACAAAGCACTTTTTTTTTAAATGCCTTCACATAGGTATACAGCAGTGCCCCTTTTATAAGGCCCTAATAAGGGTTGGCCTCTCTTTAGCAGTAAATTAGTATCTCAGTGCAATATCTCAATGAGATAGGTAGTTGGATTACCTAACAACTCATACAAGCCTATCACCAATACGGCGTGGGTTCGCGCCTGGCTTTGTAAATTACAAAAAGGGTGCACTTGACTCGCAGCCGCAAGTGATAAAAGTTTACCAGTTACTTGCCCATGGTCGGTGGTTCTCTCTGGGTACGCCGGCTTCTTCCACCACTAAAACTGGTCGCCATGATATAGCTGAAATATTGCTGAAAGTGGCACTAAGCACCAAAAATCTGAAATCTGGCCTGATAAGCCGATTGTCCTATGGTGAGAGTGGCCTTATATGAGGGGGAATACTGCAATTCCACACAATTACAGTCAAACCTGTATATAAAGGGCACTAATGGAACCTGAAAAGTGCCCTTTATATACAGGTTAAAATTATATTCACTATTCATTAATGGGAAAAATGAGGTTGCCCTTTATGGACAGTGATTTGTTATATAGAGGTGCCGTTTAAAGCTGGACCGTGGATATAAATAGATGTGGGCGGAGCAAACATTCAGTTTGGTCATTATTTTGACCACGGTTATCTCGAGAAGGAAAAATCAATGATACATTGTTTCACAGTTACTTTTGGAGCAAAATATTTGACAGGCATGGCCACTAGTGTTCCTTCTTATGAAACTTTCAGTCTTATTAAAAATAATATTCTTCATCAGTCTAAAAACTACAAAAATTACTTTGAAAATTCAAATTTCTGAGGTATGTGACATACAGTTTCATAAATATCAACAGGGATTTTTGATATTTTGTCGGTAGACACTACCACAAATGTGACTGTAATAGAAATGTATACATTATGTTACTATTCTATTGATTGTATTGGATTGCGTTGTTTTTTTGTTTTATTTTTTTAATAAAAAAAAAAATATTAAAAAAATTAATTGTATTTTTTGACAGGCCAATACAGACCAGGTAGAGATAGAACTGGATAAAACAAAGATTGTCACAGCGACACAGGCCTTGATACAAGAGAAAAATGTAAAGGTAACAGATCAAATGTTTAAGCTTTGACCTATGACATTAAAAGACAGGTCATAAAACAAAGATTATCATGGCAACACAGGCCTTGATACAAGAGAAAAATGTAAAGGTAACAGATCAAATGTTTAAACTTTGACCTATGACATTAAAAGACAGGTCATAAAACAAAGATTGTCATGGCAACACAGGCCTTGATACACGAGCAAAATGTAAAGGTAACAGATCAAATGTTTAAGCTTTGACCTATGACATTAAAAGACAGGTCATAAAACAAAGATTGTCATGATAACCCAAGTCTTGATAGAATAACAAAGTGTAAAGGTAAAGGATCAAATGTTTGACCTTTGACATTGAAAGGCAGTTCATAAAACAAAGATTGTCATGACAACACAAACCTTGATACAAGAACAAAGTGTAAAGGTGAAGGATCAAATGTTTAAACTTTAACCTATCACATTAAAAGACAGGTCATGAAACAAAGATTGTTATGACAACAAGTCTTGATACAAGAACAAAATCTAAAGGTAGCAAATCAAATGTTTGAACTTTGACCTTTGACATTAAAAGACAGGTCATAAAACAAAGATTGTCACGACAACTCAAGCCTTGATACAAGAACAAAATGTAAAGGTGAAGGTTCAAATGTTTAAACTTTGACCTATGACATTAAAAGACAGGTCATAAAACAAAGATTGTCATGACAAAGCAAACCTTGATACAAGAACAAAATGTAAAGGTAACAGATCAAATGTTTAAACCTTGACCTTTGACATTAAAGGACAGATCATAAAATATAGATTGTCATGACAACATAAGTCTTGATACAAGAACAACCTCTAAAGGTAAAGGATCGAATGTGTAAACTTTGAACTTTGACATTAAAGGACAGGTCATAAAGCAAAGGTTGTCATGACAACACAAGTCTTGATATATGTGGTTCCATACTTAAATTTGATCATGCTCACTAGAATGAAAATACAGTGGAACTTGTGCAATCCGACACCTGAGTTTTCCGACATCCTGTGACATCCATCAAAAATTTATGGTCCCAAAGTATTTCTGTTAACTAAAATAAAACCTGAGTATTCCGGCATCCTGTACAATCTGACACATTTTCCTGGTCCCTTGGTGTGTCATATTAGACAGATTCCACTATATCTCAAATAATTGTATGTTATTTATTGAAAAAAGGGATTTTTTTTTTTTAGAAATTTAGTTGATAAAATTTAAGATTTTTATGTTCTTTTATTTTTAGTTGATAAAGCTACACATTTTTTTGTTCTCTTATTTTTAGTTGATAAAGTTTAAAATATTTTTGTTCTTTTATTTTTAGTTGATAAAGCTACACATTTTGTTGTTCTTTTATTTTTAGTTGATAAAGTTTAAGATTTTTTGTTCTTTTATGTTTAGTTAATAAAGTTTAAAAAAATTTTTTTTTTTATTTTTAGTCAACAAAGTTAAAAAAAAATATGTTCTTTTATTTTTAGTTGATAAAGTTTAAAATTTTTATTTTTTTCAATTTTTAGTTGATAAAGTAAAAGAATGCTTGGTTCTTTTATTTGTAGAAGGATGATTTAGACAGATCAGTATCTCAAGAGTATACAAACTACACTGATATAGAACTGAAGTTTGAAATCAAACAGGTATTTATCCTGCACTGGAACTACTAGAATAGTCAAATTGCATTGACTAGATAAATTTTGTTATATGTGGTCACTAACCAAGATATAGTTTTTCTTGTACCTTATTAATGTTGAGTGACAATATGAAGGGGTAAATGTATATGAACAAACTTCACAGAGGATACCATCAGAAAAAATAAGAACGACGCTTGCTTCTGCTCTGTTAGAAAATTAGCTGTTGTTTTAGACATTTTGACATTGCAGGATAACAAAATATACGCATTGATATATAAAATAATTATAGATTAATACATGGCCCTTTTCATATATCCTTTGATATCAGCCCGAGACCTTGATATCGGCCTTAGGGTAGGGTTCTACAATGTGATTAAAACACTCGCATTTGCGAGTTACTTTTGTAAAATGCGAGTAAAAATTCTGTATTGATTGCCAACTGGCGAGTTGATATTTTCGGAACATTTTCATTCCATCACCGATCATATTTTTCATTTTAAAATCCGACTTTGATTTTCTGGTCTTTTAAACCACACAATTGACTCAGACATAAAAGTTTTAAATCACATGCTTTTAACGCTTGCAAGTGACCACAATCAGCAAAAATCAAAAACCTTCTTACAAAATTTTTCGCCTGTTGAATTAACTTATCATAAAGCTGGCCTGTAAATGCAATATACATGGAAGTATCAAGCCAAAAAAGTGATGAAGTTTCGGGTTCTAAAGGTGAAAAGTGCAAATTCCACGATGTCTGGAAGTCAAGTTTTTTTTGGCTCATTGATGATTCCAGTAACAACGTTTATCTTGTAGTGTCATGTGAAAGTCTTGTTTTTCTTAATAAAAGTCTGAAACATTCAGGGGATTAATAAAAATGTACAAATAAATGCATATTGAAGTTATTTTGTACGAATTTGTATCTTTATTAATCTGGCAAGTAACATACCTTTGTTGGCGAGTATAAAAATGTTTCCTTACTAGCCAGGGGCTATTGGGAGCTGGTATGAATTGTAGAGCCTTGGAGGGACGATATCAGTCGAGGGCTAATAACAAGGGCAATATGAAAAAGGCCATGTATTAATCTATTTATCACATATTTTGCCAGGGCAGATAACATGGTATTGCCCTTCACAAGAGGGCAGATAACATGTTATTGCCCTTGTAAAATGTTATTGCCCTGGGGACAAATAACACGCTGCAAATTATGCTTTTATTACACATGCAAATTCGGCGTTATTTCAATAAAACATGTGATAACGGCAGTTATGAAAGTCGAGGCAGACATTATCGCTAGTACCGCAACAAAGTCCGTCAGCACGCGTTGTACTAGTGATGATTAACTAATTTATATCGAGACCTTCAAAACTGATGTTATTGTTTTAATTGGTACCATCTTAACGTGTGTGACGTCACACTAACTGATAATTTTCAGTAGCATGATCAATACGTTGATACAGACAATATCACTCTGCGAGATCGAAGGAAATACAGTCAAAACTGTCTCATGTGACCTTCCAAGGTAACAGTGAAATATGGTCACATAAGACAGGTGGTTGCTTAATACAGGTTTAATTGATATGAAATACACTATGTATGGAAATAAAAATTCAGGTCACATAATACAAGTTATTGCTTAATAGAGGTGGTCACTAAAGCACGTTTGACTGTATGTATAAATAACTGATTAGTTTGTATATTACAGATTTTATTTTATGAAAAGAATTTTTAAGCAATTCAACCTCATCAAAACTAACACCTCTTACCTCTAATCATTGAACATAAAAAAAAACCTTCATCATATCAACAATTCAACCAATAACCAAAAAAACCCAACAACTAAACAACTTCTCACTTAATATCAGTGAATATAAAAAAGACTTCATCATATGGCATTTGAAATGCAGGTCCTGGCTTGGGACAGGCACACAAATGTGACAGGGTTAAACCGGTTAATGGCAACCCAATCCTCTCCCTCTTGATAATTGGATCTCCAACGGCAATACAGATATAGACAATTATCACTATTTTATTTATTTTCCCTTTGATGTTTAAAACCAATATATTTCATATCACGTAAGCGCTGAGATGATTCCAATTATCGCTAATCGCTAAGCGTTGTCAAGGACGCACGTAGTAATATCGCTGTTTTCTAATATGACGTTATAATGACGTCACATTACCAAATCCTTGATAAACATTCTATCATAGCGATAAAATAATTAAAGATGTTTTTTAAAACACGAGGATGTTTCTCAGTCATCTTTCATCTCAGGGGCTTCGCCCTTCGATGAGAGATGTCTGAGAAACATCATCTCGTTTTAAAAAACATCGTTAATCACTTATTAACAGTAAAAAACCTGCACAGATTTGCTTCCACTCAAAAAGGTCACACACTATTACAAAAATGAATGACAACATAAACAGACAGTACAATAGCATGGTCAATGAATGCTTGTAGGTAACTAACTACTAGCTAAAAGAAGGTAGAATCTGTTGGTTAAAGGGGCCATCGTAGCCGTAAACGTATGGTAGTTGGATATACAACTACCTATTCAATCAGTGCTTATCACCACTAACGTTGTGAGTTCGATTCCTGCTCATGGTGAGGTTTACTCGATACAACATTATGTGATAAAGTTTGTTAGTGACTTGCAACAGGTCGGTGGTTTTCCCCGGGTACTCCCAAAAAAATGACCACCACGATATAACTGAAATGTTTGGCGTTAAACACTATAAACCAAACCAACCAAAATAAAGACGGGTGTCACTTTATTTTTAATTGAATGGTACAACTCAATACCAGTACATGTTGCAGAGTAATCTTCATATTTTTATTAGGTGGACATCAATTTGTCTCAAGTTGAAAATGGTAAAGACATTCCTGTTCTGAAAATAGTAGTGACCTCCCTTGGTACTGAGGTGACCATGCATACATATGACATGAAAGTGGCAGCGTACCTGGGTGGAATCTATCTACAACACAGGAAATTTATAGGTAAATAAAGTTAACATTCTGATGGATGATTGTGTACAGTACTAGCATGGTCATTCTGTTGAAATTCACCCTTCCAGGGATTTTTTCTACAGTACTAACAAGGTGGTTCTGTTGAAATTCACCCTTCACAGGGATTTTTCACAGTGTAACACAGTGTTTCACTGTGAAAAATCACTGATGTCAGAGAACAGTGTTTTCTAACAAAAACACTTTGATACTGTATCATGTTTTATAGCATGAATTATTTAATAAAGTTGATATTCTGATGGATGATTGTGTACAGTACTAACAAGGTGATTCTGTTAAATTCACCCTTCCCAGGGATTTTTCACACTGTTATCACAGTGTATACCACTGTGGATGTCGGTGAATCACCAGCAAATTACATCCTGTATATTGTAGAGAAGAATTATACTGACAGGGTCATAAATCTAGGTGTCGTGTCTGAAATACACCAGTAATCACCATGGTAACACAGTGTTTCACTGTAATTCACTGATGTCAGACAACAGTGTTTTCAAACAAAAACACCTTGATAGTACTGTATCATGATTTATTGTGTTAATTATTTTGATACTGTTAACATGCTTGTAGAGTTTGTGGAGTTTGTGATATTAGGCCAAATAAAAAAATATGTGTGTTTACGGTCAGATGTGAAAAAAATCTAGGGTCGGTTGGTCGGTCGGCATTTATTTTTAGCTCACCTGACCCAAAGGGTCATGTGAGGTATTGCCATCACTTGGCGTCCGTCGTACGTCCGTTAACTTTTCATATTTTAATCTACTCCTCTGAAACAACTGGACCAAATGGAACCAAACTTGGCAGAAAGCATCTATATATGGTCCTCTATAAAGTTTCTTCATTTCGTCCCATTCCGCCAACAAATATGGCCGCCAAGGGCAATTCTTGTTTCTGATTGACTAATGTTAAAAAAAATCTTCTCCTCTGAAACTGCTTGGCCAAATGGAGCCAAACTTGGCAGGAAGCATCTATGTAAGATCCTCTATAAAACTTCTTCATTTAATTCCATTCAGCCAACAAACATGGCCGCTGTTACTAAAAATAGAACATATGGTAAAATTGCACGTTTTTGGTAACAACTCAAAAACCGTTAATAATATCAGAAATCCGACATGAGTAAAAATGATCAGCACAGGAAGATCTAACTACCCTGAAATTTTGAAGAAAATCTGATTACCTATCTTGGAGTTATTGCCCTTTTTTCGTCAAATTTTCAAGATTTTAATACTTTTCGTTTTTATTTCGAAAACTATAAGAGATAGACGTTAAGTTTAAACAGCAAACATGTGCAGCATGTCAAGATCTACATGCCCTGCAATTTTGAAGTAAATCTGATTACCCGTCTAGGAGTTATTGCCCTTTTTAATTTTAATTTTTTTTAATTTAAACATTTTTGTCTGATATTTCAAAAACTATTAGAGATAAAGGTTAAGTTTAAATTGCAAACATGTGCAGCATATTAAGATCTACCTACCCTGTAATTTTGAAGTTAATTTGAGTACCCAATTTGGAGTTATTGCCCTTTTTTTTGTCAAATTTTCAAAATGTTAATACTTTTCATCCTTTATTTCAAAAACTATAAGCGATAGATGTTGAGTGTAAACTGAAAACATGTTCAGCTTGTCAAGATCTACATGCCCTGCAATTTTGAGGTAAATCTGATTACCCGTCTAGGAGTTATTCCCCTTTTTTCATCATTTTTTAGCTCACCTGACCCAAAGGGCCATGTGAGGCATTGCCATCACTTGGCGTCCGTCGTCCGTCCGTTAACTTTTTCATATTTTAATCTTCTCCTCTGAAACAACTTGGCCAAATGGAACCAAACTTGGCAGTAAGCATCTATGTAAGGTCCTCTATAAAGTTTCTCCATTTCGTTCCATTTGGCCTATAGACATGGCCACCAAGAATAATTCTTTTTTCTGATTGGCTAATGTTAAAAAAATCTTCTCCTCTGAAACAGCTTGGCCAAATGGAGCCAAACTTGGCATAGATGGTCCCTTTTAAAATTGTGTCCGACAGCCCCACCCTCCATTCAAGATGGCTGCTGTTTTTTAAGGTAATTATTATCTCCCTTTGAAATTTGCTTCAGTATCATTCTATTGTCAGGTGAGCGATACAGGCTCAGTGGGCTGAGCCTCTAGTTTATTATCGGCAAAATCGGAAATAGTCGTTCTCGGTTCCGTAATCCGATTCCGGTATTTCATTTTCGAAATTTCCGGTAAGCCGTCATTTGTTGAAGCTGTTTTTATAAATTATGACGAGTTGCGCAGTTTTTCTACCTTCTTTGCTCTCAATTTCGACAAAAAGCTAGCGGTTGAATAAATAAAACATTGCTGCTGATTAAACAACAAAAATGGTTATCCTAATTCTGTGTAAAAATTGATAGGGTCGCTAGCAAAAATTAGGGTCGAATAATTGCCGAAAAAAAAGGTTAGGGTCGGCGGCTGAAAAATAGGGTTGGTCGGGTGTCAGACCGTAAATGCACATATTTTTTATTTGGCCTTACTGGAACTGATTTTAGAGTGAGTGAATGATTGTTGTTTAATGCCAAGTGTGCAATTTTTCAGCTATATAATGGCGAGAACAAGTGCCTTTCGATGAGATGATTATGATTTACAACTACCTATGCAATCAGTGCCTATACTCACCACTAAAGTTGTGAGTTCGAATCCCGCTCAGGCAAGGTGTACTCGATACAACATTATGTAATAAAGTTTGTCAAGTGTCTTGCGACAGGTCTGTGGTTTTCTCTGCATCCTCCGGTTTTCTTCACCAATAAAACTGACCAGCATTATATAACTGAAATATTGTTGAAAGTGGCATTTAATACCATAAACCAACCCTGGAAATTTTTTAGCCCATCAAATAGAAAGTTATTCTTTGTTAATTTACATGTTAAGGCTAATAAAGCTCTGTAATTAACATAAACTTTTTTTTTTAATGAGAGAAGGGCAAATGCTTTTCTTATGATTGCAGCTAGCACAGTTTATATGGATATTTTTGGACAAAAAGAAATATTAAATGTTTGTGTGAAAAATATACATACAAATGTTATGTTATGACCTTGTTATATTTATTTTGACCTTGTGATTCATACTTTTCCCCGTTCAGGCGAAATGTATTCGATACAACATTATGTGATAAAGTTTGTCTGTGATTTATGGCAGGTCGGTGCTTTTCTCCCGGTACTCTGCTTTCTTCCACCAATAAAACTGACCTTCCTTATATAGCTGAAATATTGTTGAAAGTGGCATTAAACACCATAACCCAATTCCCCCCATACTTTTACAGACATAAAAGAGGGCAGGTGGCAGTGAGAATCTGAATAAGTTTAGAGTAGGAATATTAATGGGGTATCTCTCCTTCGGTTGTAAACAAAAGACAGCACTCTGCCAACTTTATATGATTTAACTGCTCTGTCTTTATCACCTCAGCTGTGATGGGTGTATGAATATATATCAAGCTGAAACATTTCATTTTGTGGGAAGACGGTTTACTCGTTTATTAATATGGATTGCAGAGCTAGCTTTCTCAGAGATTTACATTTTTGAAGTTAAACTTGGGAATATCCTTTGATTTGAAGCCAAAACAGTTGGAGACTTTTTTAATTGTTTTACCATAGACATGATACATTTACTGTTTTGCCAACATGATTCTTACCAACGCATGTTTTTAAAAGAAGTCTATGGCCGCTGTTGTGTTACGGCTGAGGTTAGTGTTGAGTACCAAACCCTCGGAGGAGTTATGATTGCAAAAAAGTAAAGATACTCTAGTATCTACCTTGACTTGCAAAGGGTAAGGGAGGCTACTCAGTTATTATAATGGATAGTTTGAAAACCTGTTGGCTATTGTGTAGATGTATATAAATCTTTATTTCTTAATAAACCATAGGAATACATAGGTATAGAGAATTACAAGGCTATTTACAAATATATACAATTACAGGGAAACAGAAATGGACATGGCAATTTTTTATTTTATTTATGGCTTTCAAAGATCTGATGTTTTTCATTACAGTCTTAATGTGTTTAGAATGAAGAATATTTTGCCTTTTTCTAAAGCAACTTGGGATGAGGTACATACGGTTTTTGCTCAAAGTATCAGCATTGTAAAATGTAATGGAATTCATCTCCAACGTTATTTGTGTCACAGAGGAGACATTAATGATAACCCAATAATTTTATCCAATTAAAGATTATAGGTAGTTTGGATACTTGAGAAACTGTCTTTTACATATATTAAATTGTGGGCATGTCGGTGTTACCAAAAAAGTGCCTTCCATGTACTTACTAACGAGTACATGTATTGACAAAATGTGTGACAAATAAAACCCAACAAATAACCAGCCCCGTTGATTTTTGTTACGCTCGACGCCCACTACCAAATACAACATTAACATTTTGCTATGCTTTCTTTTTTCTAATTGCATGATAACAGCACCACCTGGTTATACCCTGAAAGGCAACCCTCCAGGTAAATATACCTTTACCTGTTTAAATTGACCACCTGTATTCTAACTTATAAATGTAAAGAGGACTGTCATGATCATATGGTTCTTGGATTTACATGTGATATTTAGAACTGTAAGAAGAATTTGAAGATGCCAACTGGTAATCAGAATCGGTAAATCGAAGAACAGACAATGCAATGGTAAAAAAAAGGGACAAATAACGATCTACTAAACACTACTCAGAAAACTAAAGATGAACTGAGCTGTTCCGGAAGGGTAAGCAGTTCCTGCTCCACTAGTGGCACCCGTCGTGTTACTAAATGTTAGTCAACAATTCAACAAATGTCAAGAAAATTAACAACTACCTGTCACCTCAACTCATGATGCATAAAACAGACAGTGACATATGGCCGTATAAAATCCAGGGCCTGGTTTGGACAGGCACAAAAATGTGGCAGGGTTAAGCCAGTTTAATGGATCCCAACTCTTCCCTCTTGATATATGGATCTCCAAAACAGATATAAACAAACATTAAAAAACTTGCAGAGATTCACTTCCATTCAAAAAGTCCACATACAATAGCAGGGTCAGTAAATAGGTCATCATATTGTTTTAATCTGTTGCACTGTATATGCAATCATGTTTTATCACTCTGTAACTAGTATTGTATTATGTTTATGCTACAGAAAAAAAATAATTAAAAAAATTTTTTTTTATGTGAGAAATCATATGTTAAAATATTTTTGGGAATATGTTCTTAGAAACTAAATTCAACACCTCCCTTCACCATTTGAGTTTTAGTTACATGTTTTTTTTTCTGTACTTTTGTAAAAAAAAAACAAAAAAAAAAAACAAACAAACAAAAATGTAGTTTTCAAATTTAGTACGAACAACACAATTCTGGAATAATCTTTATCAGGTACACTCAAAGTTGAAAAATTGGAAAAGCAAATTATTTTGAAAGTCTACGGGAGCAAGTGAACCAAAGGACTTAAACAGGGATAACCAAAATCGGCTAATATTACCTTATGTCTGACGGACGAGAACCCTCTCTTTGTAATGTGAAGATATATGATAACTGTATAGGGGTGTTTCTTATTCTGATCGGTGAGGGTTTTAATCTCTGTACAAATTAATTATTCAAGTGCATATTATATATTTTTTCTAAGTGTCAGATGGTCCTGTTGTAAACATCATTAATACCCCAGGAGAAGATGACAGCTCTAATCTACTGGAAGTTCATTATCTCAAGGTAACATATTAATTCTACCAGAACTTTGTTATGGGTAGATGAGTGAGTGATTGTTTTTTAATGCCAAACGAAATTTTTTTCAGCCATAATATGGCGAGAACAAGTTAAATTCGATGAGATGATATTGATGTTGGCATTGTACTAGAGGAACACGGTTAGTTGGATTATTATAGCTCACTGAAACAGCACTCCGCAGGTAGACATGTTGCTCAACTCGGACACAGTATCCTGATTCCAAACTATACTTAATCTTTACTCTTACTCCTTAAAGCTGCATGCTTATATTAGCAGAGAAGCAACAAATACAAATTTTGTACATCCATGTTACCAGAACTTTTTTATCTCAAGGTAACACATTAATTCTATCAGGTTACCCATCTATACTACAGTAGTCACCCCTCTTATACGACCACCCTTATTAGAAGCCACCCCTCTTAATAGTTCCGATGCACTGAGATTGTAATATACTACTTAATTGTTGTCCCCCTTAGTATTAGAGGCCATCCCTCCTTTCAGGCCTTTTTTGATTACAGAAGGGGTGACCTTATAAGAAGGGGACTATAGTAACATAACTTCAGTCATTATATACGTTAGAGAAAACCGCCGGGGCAATACGCTTGTTTCGAATCATTTCCATTCTGTCAAAATTTGGTTATTTTCGTCCGCCTGATCACGTGATTTCGATGGACTAATTGGCATTAAATTTCCGGTGTCAATGTACACAACAAAAACTCCAATCGATTTGTGCCGTTTTAACGTTCGATCCTCAACTTAAAAAAATCTTAACATTTTCTGTAAAAGACAGATATCAATTAAATTATTTTATTTGTATCAAAGACTTCAATGCAGAGACAAATACTTCTTTAAAGTTAAATTTGTTTTCTTTCTTTATTTGTGGCTGTCAGCATCATGAAAGGAAAACGATCTGCCTTTATGTATATATTTCTGATATCAGACAGATAGTGGGGTACCGAACACCAGTATTTATTCAGCTGTTTCCTTGGTGTCTCCATATTACAATTACTTATAATCTACCGCATCTATGACTATGATATGCTGACGTTGTCACAGTAATAGCGTAAACACCGGAAGTCGCCTGCCAATTTGTTCAGACGTCAAGACAAGAAAAAGACGGAACGTGGTCGGAATTGACATGATTCGAAACAACCGTAATGAGTGGACAATCCAGAGAATCTGGCAACATTGGGTACACAAGACGAAGACAAACAAAGCAAAAAACACAACACGACGCAATAAATACGTAAATAAATACAAATAACGTAAATAAGACATGAGCCCTCTTATAAACAACTGGAAGTAAAGATGAACTGAACATCGTTGTTATGCGGAAATCGTATATTGATTTACTACGATTGTATGGTCCAACTTACTTTAAAATTTATTTATCCTTAATTAGTCACGATAAAACTGAAATATTGTTGAAAGTGGCATTAAGCACCATAACACTACCCTACACCCTTATTAATCTCTGTTTGATCATAAGAAGAGTTTGAAGATACCAAAGGGGTAATCAAAATCTGTATATTGAAGAAGAAGAAGAAGAGACAACACAATTGCCATACACATAAAACTAAAGATCAAGTAACACTGAACCCCACTAAAACCAGAGGTGAACTCAGGTGCTCCGGAAGGGTAAGCAGATCCTGCTCCACATAAAGCATTTCAGAAGGTTTTTGGTTCTCATACACTGTATATTTCTATCGTTTCCAGGCCAACACAGATGGGCCAGAATTTTCCACAACGTACAACAACACAGAACAGAAAATAGATGTGACATTTACAAGTCTAGAGGTGCTCCTTCATCAGGAGGCACTTCTACATGTATTAGAACTAGTAGAGAAGTTAAAACCGGCCCCTAAAACAGAGGCGGCCATTAAAAGTAACGAAGAAGAGAAGGACAAAGAAAAAACAGAAGAAAAAAAGGAAGAAGTCAAGAAAACAGTTAAAAGTAGGAAATCATCATCATAGTTGTATTTTATCATGTAGTAACAGGGCTCTGCAATACGACTAAAACATGTAATAACAGGGCTCTACAATACGACTAAAACATGTAATAACAGGACTCTACAATACGACTAAAACATGTAATAACAGGGCTCTACAATACGACTAAAACATGTAATAACAGGGCTCTACAATACGACTAAAACATGTAATAACAGGGCTCTACAATACGACTAAAACATGTAATAACAGTTCTCTACAATACGACTAAAACATGTAATAACAGGGCTCTACAATACGACTAAAACATGTAATAACAGTGCTCTACAATACGACTAAAACATGTAATAACAGTGCTCTACAATACGACTAAAACATGTAATCACAATGCTCTACAATACGATTAAAACATGTAATAACAGGGCTCTACAATACGACTAAAACATGTAATAACAGGACTCTACAATACGACTAAAACATGTAATAACAGGGCTCTACAATACGACTAAAACATGTAATAACAGGGCTCTACAATACGACTAAAACATGTAATAACAGGGCTCTACAATACGACTAAAACATGTAATAACAGTGCTCTACAATACGACTAAAACATGTAATAACAGGGCTCTACAATACGACTAAAACATGTAATAACAGTGCTCTACAATACGACTAAAACATGTAATAACAGTGCTCTACAATACGACTAAAACATGTAATAACAGTGCTCTACAATACGACTAAAACATGTAATAACAGGGCTCTACAATACGACTAAAACATGTAATAACAGTGCTCTACAATACGACTAAAACATGTAATAACAGGGCTCTACAATACGACTAAAACATGTAATAACAGGGCTCTACAATACGACTAAAACATGTAATAACAGGGCTCTACAATACGACTAAAACATGTAATAACAGTGCTCTACAATACGACTAAAACATGTAATAACAGGGCTCTACAATACGACTAAAACATGTAATAACAGGGCTCTACAATACGACTAAAACATGTAATAACAGGGCTCTACAATACGACTAAAACATGTAATAACAGGGCTCTACAATACGACTAAAACATGTAATAACAGGGCTCTACAATACGACTAAAACATGTAATAACAGTGCTCTACAATACGACTAAAACATGTAATAACAGTGCTCTACAATATGACTAAAACATGTAATAACAGGGCTCTACAATACGACTAAAACATGTAATAACAGGGCTCTACAATACGACTAAAACATGTAATAACAGGACTCTACAATACGACTAAAACATGTAATAACAGGGCTCTACAATATGACTAAAACATGTAATAACAGTGCTCTACAATACGACTAAAACATGTAATAACAGTGCTCTACAATACGACTAAAACATGTAATAACAGGGCTCTACAATACGACTAAAACATGTAATAACAGGGCTCTACAATACGACTAAAACATGTAATAACAGGACTCTACAATACGACTAAAACATGTAATAACAGGGCTCTACAATACGACTAAAAGATGTAGTAACAGGGCTCTACAATACGACTAAAACATGTAATAACAGTGCTCTACAATACGACTAAAACATGTAATAACAGTGCTCTACAATACGACTAAAACATGTAATAACAGGGCTCTACAATATGACTAAAACATGTAATAACAGTGCTCTACAATACGACTAAAACATGTAATAACAGTGCTCTACAATACGACTAAAACATGTAATAACAGTGCTCTACAATATGACTAAAACATGTAATAACAGGGCTCTACAATACGACTAAAACATGTAATAACAGGACTCTACAATACGACTAAAACATGTAGTAACAGGGCTCTACAATACGACTAAAACATGTAATAACAGTGCTCTACAATACGACTAAAACATGTAATAACAGGGCTCTACAATACGACTAAAACATGTAATAACAGGGCTCTACAATACGACTAAAACATGTAATAACAGGACTCTACAATACGACTAAAACATGTAATAACAGGGCTCTACAATACGACTAAAACATGTAATAACAGGACTCTACAATACGACTAAAACATGTAATAACAGGGCTCTACAATACGACTAAAACATGTAATAACAGGGCTCTACAATACGACTAAAACATGTAATAACAGGGCTCTACAATACGACTAAAACATGTAATAACAGTGCTCTACAATATGACTAAAACATGTAATAACAGGGCTCTACAATACGACTAAAACATGTAATAACAGGACTCTACAATACGACTAAAACATGTAATAACAGGGCTCTACAATACGACTAAAACATGTAATAACAGGGCTCTACAATACGACTAAAACATGTAATAACAGGGCTCTACAATACGACTAAAACATGTAATAACAGTGCTCTACAATACGACTAAAACATGTAATAACAGGGCTCTACAATACGACTAAAACATGTAATAACAGTGCTCTACAATATGACTAAAACATGTAATAACAGGGCTCTACAATACGACTAAAACATGTAATAACAGTGCTCTACAATACGACTAAAACATGTAATAACAGGACTCTACAATACGACTAAAACATGTAATAACAGGGCTCTACAATACGACTAAAACATGTAATAACAGGGCTCTACAATACGACTAAAACATGTAATAACAGGGCTCTACAATACGACTAAAACATGTAATAACAGGGCTCTACAATACGACTGAAACATGTAATAACAGTGCTCTACAATACGACTAAAACATGTAATAACAGGGCTCTACAATACGACTAAAACATGTAATAACAGGGCTCTACAATGCGACTAAAACATGTAATAACAGTGCTTTACAATACGACTAAAACATGTAATAACAGTGCTCTACAATACGACTAAAACATGTAATAACAGGGCTCTACAATACGACTAAAACATGTAATAACAGTGCTCTACAATACGACTAAAACATGTAATAACAGGGCTCTACAATACGACTAAAACATGTAATAACAGTGCTCTACAATACGACTAAAACATGTAATAACAGGGCTCTACAATACGACTAAAACATGTAGTAACAGGGCTCTACAATACGACTAAAACATGTAATAACAGGGCTCTACAATATGACTAAAACATGTAATAACAGTGCTCTACAATACGACTAAAACATGTAATAACAGGGCTCTACAATACGACTAAAACATGTAATAACAGGGCTCTACAATACGACTAAAACATGTAATAACAGGGCTCTACAATACGACTAAAACATGTAATAACAGGGCTCTACAATACGACTAAAACATGTAGTAACAGGGCTCTACAATACGACTAAAACATGTATTAACAGGGCTCTACAATACGACTAAAACATGTAATAACAGTGCTCTACAATACGACTAAAACATGTAATAACAGGGCTCTACAATACGACTAAAACATGTAATAACAGGGCTCTACAATACGACTAAAACATGTAATAACAGTGCTCTACAATACGACTAAAACATGTAATAACAGTGCTCTACAATACGACTAAAACATGTAATAACAGGGCTCTACAATACGACTAAAACATGTAATAACAGGGCTCTACAATACGACTAAAACATGTAATAACAGGGCTCTACAATACGACTAAAACATGTAATAACAGTGCTCTACAATACGACTAAAACATGTAATAACAGTGCTCTACAATACGACTAAAACATGTAATAACAGGGCTCTACAATACGACTAAAACATGTAATAACAGTGCTCTACAATACGACTAAAACATGTAATAACAGGGCTCTACAATACGACTAAAACATGTAATAACAGTGCTCTACAATACGACTAAAACATGTAATAACAGGACTCTACAATACGACTAAAACATGTAATAACAGGGCTCTACAATACGACTAAAACATGTAATAACAGGGCTCTACAATACGACTAAAACATGTAATAACAGGGCTCTACAATACGACTAAAACATGTAATAACAGGGCTCTACAATACGACTAAAACATGTAATAACAGTGCTCTACAATACGACTAAAACATGTAATAACAGTGCTCTACAATACGACTAAAACATGTAATAACAGGGCTCTACAATGCGACTAAAACATGTAATAACAGTGCTTTACAATACGACTAAAACATGTAATAACAGTGCTCTACAATACGACTAAAACATGTAATAACAGGGCTCTACAATACGACTAAAACATGTAATAACAGTGCTCTACAATACGACTAAAACATGTAATAACAGGGCTCTACAATACGACTAAAACATGTAATAACAGTGCTCTACAATACGACTAAAACATGTAATAACAGGGCTCTACAATACGACTAAAACATGTAGTAACAGGGCTCTACAATACGACTAAAACATGTAATAACAGGGCTCTACAATATGACTAAAACATGTAATAACAGTGCTCTACAATACGACTAAAACATGTAATAACAGGGCTCTACAATACGACTAAAACATGTAATAACAGGGCTCTACAATACGACTAAAACATGTAATAACAGGGCTCTACAATACGACTAAAACATGTAATAACAGGGCTCTACAATACGACTAAAACATGTAGTAACAGGGCTCTACAATACGACTAAAACATGTAATAACAGGGCTCTACAATACGACTAAAACATGTAATAACAGTGCTCTACAATACGACTAAAACATGTAATAACAGGGCTCTACAATACGACTAAAACATGTAATAACAGTGCTCTACAATACGACTAAAACATGTAATAACAGTGCTCTACAATACGACTAAAACATGTAATAACAGTGCTCTACAATACGACTAAAACATGTAATAACAGGGCTCTACAATACGACTAAAACATGTAATAACAGGGCTCTACAATACGACTAAAACATGTAATAACAGTGCTCTACAATACGACTAAAACATGTAATAACAGTGCTCTACAATACGACTAAAACATGTAATAACAGGGCTCTACAATACGACTAAAACATGTAATAACAGGGCTCTACAATACGACTAAAACATGTAATAACAGGGCTCTACAATACGACTAAAACATGTAATAACAGTGCTCTACAATACGACTAAAACATGTAATAACAGGGCTCTACAATACGACTAAAACATGTAATAACAGTGCTCTACAATACGACTAAAACATGTAATAACAGGGCTCTACAATACGACTAAAACATGTAATAACAGTGCTCTACAATACGACTAAAACATGTAATAACAGTGCTCTACAATACGACTAAAACATGTAATAACAGGGCTCTACAATACGACTAAAACATGTAATAACAGGGCTCTACAATACGACTAAAACATGTAATAACAGTGCTCTACAATACGACTAAAACATGTAATAACAGGGCTCTACAATACGACTAAAACATGTAATAACAGTGCTCTACAATACGACTAAAACATGTAATAACAGGGCTCTACAATACGACTAAAACATGTAATAACAGGGCTCTACAATACGACTAAAACATGTAATAACAGGGCTCTACAATACGACTAAAACATGTAATAACAGGGCTCTACAATACGACTAAAACATGTAATAACAGTGCTCTACAATACGACTAAAACATGTAATAACAGGGCTCTACAATACGACTAAAACATGTAGTAACAGGGCTCTACAATACGACTAAAACATGTAATAACAGGGCTCTACAATACGACTAAAACATGTAATAACAGGGCTCTACAATACGACTAAAACATGTAATAACAGGGCTCTACAATACGACTAAAACATGTAATAACAGGGCTCTACAATACGACTAAAACATGTAATAACAGTGCTCTACAATACGACTAAAACATGTAATAACAGGGCTCTACAATACGACTAAAACATGTAATAACAGTGCTCTACAATACGACTAAAACATGTAATAACAGTGCTCTACAATACGACTAAAACATGTAATAACAGTGCTCTACAATACGACTAAAACATGTAATAAAAGGGCTCTACAATACGACTAAAACATGTAATAACAGTGCTCTACAATACGACTAAAACATGTAATAACAGGGCTCTACAATACGACTAAAACATGTAATAACAGGGCTCTACAATACGACTAAAACATGTAATAACAGGGCTCTACAATACGACTGAAACATGTAATAACAGTGCTCTACAATACGATTAAAACATGTAATAACAGGGCTCTACAATACGACTAAAACATGTAATAACAGTGCTCTACAATACGATTAAAACATGTAATAACAGGACTCTACAATACGACTAAAACATGTAATAACAGGGCTCTACAATACGACTAAAACATGTAATAACAGTGCTCTACAATACGACTAAAACATGTAATAACAGGGCTCTACAATACGACTAAAACATGTAATAACAGTGCTCTACAATACGACTAAAACATGTAATAACAGGGCTCTACAATACGACTAAAACATGTAATAACAGTGCTCTACAATACGACTAAAACATGTAATAACAGGGCTCTACAATACGACTAAAACATGTAATAACAGGGCTCTACAATACGACTAAAACATGTAATAACAGTGCTCTACAATACGATTAAAACATGTAATAACAGGGCTCTACAATACGACTAAAACATGTAATAACAGGACTCTACAATACGACTAAAACATGTAATAACAGTGCTCTACAATACGACTAAAACATGTAATAACAGGGCTCTACAATACGACTAAAACATGTAATAACAGTGCTCTACAATACGACTAAAACATGTAATAACAGTGCTCTACAATACGACTAAAACATGTAATAACAGTGCTCTACAATACGACTAAAACATGTAATAACAGGGCTCTACAATACGACTAAAACACTCGCATTTGCAAGTTACTTTTGTTAAATGCGAGTAAAAATTATGTATTGATCGCCAGACGGTGAGTTGATATTTTCAGAACATTTTCATTCCATTACCTATCATATTTTTCATTTTAAAATCTGACTTTGATTTTCCGGTCTTTTAAACCGCACAATTGACTCAGACATAAAAGTTTTAAATCACATACTTTTAACACTTGCAAGTGACCATGATAAGAAAAAATCAAAAACCTTCATACAAATTTGTGCGCTAAAAATAAACCTGTTGAATTAACTAATCAAAAAGCTGGCTTATTTTATGCAACATCGATGGAGTATCAAGCCAAAAAAGTGATGAAGTATCAGGTCCTAAAGATGGGAAGCGCAAATTCCAAGATATCTGGAAGTCAGCTTTCGTGGCTCATTTATGATTCTAGTAGCAATGTTAATTATCATATGTAGTGTAATGTTTGCAGAAAGGCAGGCCCAGATGTTGCTGGCAAAACCAAATTTGTTACTGTAAAAAAAGTTTAAATGTGAAAGTCTTGTTTTTCTTAATAAAAGTCTGAAACATGAAAAATGTTTCAATACGGTTTCAGCAAAAGCTCATTCCTCAACTAAGCATGTTCTGTCTCGTTCAGGGGATTAATAATTATGTACAAATAAATACATATTGAAGTTGTATAGTATGAATTTGTATCTTTATTAATCTGGCAAGTAACACACTTTTGTTGGTGAGTAAAAAATGTGTCCTTACTAGCCAGGGCTAGTGGGAACTGGTATGAATTGTAGAGCCCTGAATAAGGGATAGGGTTAGGTTTATGGTGTTTTATGCCACTTTCTACAATATTTCAATTGTATCATGGCGATCAGTTTTATTGGTGGAGGATACTTGAGTACCTGTAGCAAAAAAAAAAACAAAAAACCAAACTTCATCGTATAATGTTGTATCGAGTACACCTCACCATGAGCCGGATTCGAACTCACACAGTTAGTGGTGATAGGCACTGATTTGTATTTTATCAAGTAATATATCTTTGATCAATGTTGTCAATTATTTGAATAGCAAATATATACCTCACTATCAGAACAGTTCCAAATTCTAATAGAAAAATCGTAAAAAGAGGTAAAGTCATATGAATGACCGCTCATTTTCTTGGCTTGGTACAAGGGTTTTTGTACTCGAAATGTTATGACAGTATGGTATGATATATTCGTAAATACAAGCAAAATCGATACATCTAATTTGCATTTACATGACTCTTAACTCTCCAGGCTTGGTTCAGCCACTTCAATAAGAAGGGGAGGCTGGATTAGTTTTATTAATCCAAGCCTCCCTTTTATTGAAATGACCTTGTCATGTAAGTATTTTCCACGTATGAGTTAATTAACGACCCTCACATTTAATTGTGTGAGCAGCGTCATAAACACTGCTGGGTCATAATCTTTAGCTAAAACACATTGCGCAAAAATTGCTGATTTGGTGTTAAACACCAATCACTCACTTGTAATATGCATGACGTCAATGATTTTCATTTTCAGAGAAGAAAGCAGACACAGGTATCATTGATATCCAGGTAGATGCCAAACTTAAAGAATTCCAGGTGGCTCTGTGTACAGAACAGAAATATATTACAGATATCAAGATCAAAGGTTTGACAATATAGCATAACATACCGTATTTAGGGTTGTATAATGCGCATTGGTGCATAATGCGCACCCCCCTCTTGGCCTTGAAAATCTCCAGAAAAAAACTAGTTTGTGTCTATAATGCGCATGGACTTTTAAAAAAATCGCCGTCGGAAATGTAAGAATTAAATATCAATCGTATATATTTTTCAGTCCTTTGAGCATGTTTCATTTGCTGGGAGAATTTAAGAACCATTTATCTCTTTTCATCTTCAATAAAGTTGCAAAATACTAAATGTGTTGGGTTTTATTGGCGGACATGTGATTTCCCGGTCTGGGAAAGAGTGAAACACATTGTTCCTGTTTATAATGCGCACCCCTCCTACAAATTAAATAATCTGGGAAAAATCCTGCACATTATACAACCCTAAATACGGTATCTTGAATTGCCTTTTTTTCAATTGAGCATAACATTCCTTGAATTACCTGCCTTTAAATGTTAGTTAATTTAGCATAAATTGCTTCCATTTGTCAATTTGACATAATATATCTTGAATTGCCTCCCTTTTCTGTCAAACAGAAAGTGGGAGTTTCAATGGAAGTTTTGATGGTTTTTTTAGTTAGGAAACCTGCTGTACTGATGTCATATGATTTGTCGAACCCCTGAAAAATTGACCCATGGATCAAAATACCATGCTAATACCAATTTTATTGTCATTGGTTTGACATAACCATCTACCTCAATCAAGGTGAGCATGCTAACCATTAGACCACTAATGTGGTTACAGGGCAATTAGTCCCAAATTCTGCAGCAATGTTTTGAAGGTCCTCCACAAAAATTCCTCATTTCATTTTAATGGGGGGAAACATGCCCACAACTGGGAATTCTTGTTTCTGACTGAAAAAGAATAAAATCAATTTTCACAATAATTAGAATTGATTGAATACAAACTATACATGGATGACTAAGTGAGTGATACAGGCTCAGGTGAGCCTCTAGTTTGTTTATTGGAAAGAAAATATTGTTTAAATTAAGTAATATTTATGTTTATTTCTACAGGAATCCATGCTGGTGTTACCATGGAGACAGGAAGGATGACAGTAACGGCCACATTAACAGCAATTTCAATATTAGACCCCAGTCATGAAACACTGTATCCCAAGGTAAGTCAATGATTTATCAATAATGGTGGGTCGCAGGCTTGACTGGTGTGTTCACTGTAAAAGTCCTGGGTTTTCTACCCATTATGTCGATTGGGATTACGGTAATTGCGTTTAACGCCACTTTTAAACAATATTTCAGGTATATCTTGGCGGTCAGTTTTATTGGTGGAAGAAACTGGAGTACCCGGAGAAAACTACCGACCTACCACAAGTCACTGACAAGCTTTCTCACATAATGTTGAATCGATTACACCTCGTCCGAGCGGGATTCAAACCATTATGTTGAGCAGTCACGCGGGATTCAAACCATTATGTTGAGCAGTCACGTGGGATTCAAACCATTATGTTGAGCAGTCACGCGGGATTCAAACCATTATGTTGAGCAGTCACACGGGATTCAAACCATTATGTTGAGCAGTCACGCGGGATTCAAACCATTATGTTGAGCAGTCACGCGGGATTCAAACCATTATGTTGAGCAGTCACTCAGGATTCAAACCATTATGTTGAGCAGTCACGCGGGATTCAAACCATTATGTTGAGCAGTCACGCGGGATTCAAACCATTATGTTGAGCAGTCACGCGGGATTCAAACCATTATGTTGAGCAGTCACACGGGATTCAAACCATTATGTCGAGCAGTCACGAAAGTTTTTGAGTGTGATGATGATAACTAACCATACATGTGAAGTGAGAATATAGTACTAATAACGTAGATATCAAATTTAGTGTACATGACATGTTTCTGGAATAACCTTCATCAGTTATGCTCAAGGTCAAGCGATTAGAAAGCCATATTTGAGTGAGACTTATGTAAGCTGTACCTCATAGGGACCTACTTTTTAGTTCGGAAGGTGTTTGGTTTATACAGGCTATATTAACAAATTTTCCTACTTTGGAACTTTATTTAAAGTTCAGTTTAAGCAGGATTTCGACCCAAAAAAAATAAACAAATTCAGTCAGTTTTATCACTGACAAACTTTCATGTAATGTTGTATCGAGTACACCTTGTCATGTACGTGAACTCACAACGTTAGTGGTGATAGGCACCCATTACACAGGTACGCATGTTGTAAATCCAACTGGCATACAATCACGACCACAATGGCCTCTACAATTTTTCAAGAGTAATAATAAAATGAAAACAAAGAACACCAAACTGTAAGAACAGTTCCAAAATCCAATCGCAAAAATCGTTACCATATAGTCAAACATGTATTAAGAAGTCACTTTGGGAAAAAGAAAAAGTGGCCTTATAAGACAGGTGACCTTTTAAAAGAGGCAGGTTTGACTCTTAAGTTATTTTGTAGATCATGGACATTGAAGAGGGTGAGAAAGTGTTAAACACGAAACTGATTATTTACGATGACGCTACTAAGGGAGATAATTATGGCATTCTGACAAACGTGGACACCAGTGTAGAAGTAGATATTGGTTGTATCAGGCTCATCTTCCTCAATAAATTTGTCTCGGACATTTTGGTAAGTTTAACAGAAAAAACAAGAGATCACCCTAAAAAATGTTATCTGATTAAAATGATAACAAAATCCTTTCTATATACAGTCAAACCTGTATTATGTGACCTTCCAAGGGAACAGTCAAATATGTTCACATAAGACAGGTGGTCACTTAATACAGGTTTAATTGATGCACGTTGAAGGGAAATAAAAAATTATGGTCACTTAATACAAGTTATTGCTTAGTAGAGGTGGTCACTAAAGCAGGTTTGACTGTACATATATAGCTTGTTTGTTTGTTTGAAGGTGCTTAACGCCACTTTCAACAATATTTCCGTTATATTCTGGCGATCAGTTTTATTGGTGAAGGAAACCGGAGGACCTTGAGAAAACCACCGACCTGTCGCAAGTCACTGACACACCTTATCACATAATTTTGTGCCCCTCAGCCTGATCGAGATTCGAACTCACAACATCAGTGGTGGTAGTCACTGATTGCATAGGTAGTTGTAAATCCAACTACCGTACGATCACGACCATGACAGCCTGATTTGACTGTACATATATAGATATCATCAATATCTGTTCTGATCAACTGCATTGGTAGTGTAATGGTTAGCATGCACGCCTCGATAGTTGGCAAAAAGAATTTTCCTGGCTGATGTATAATGCCAACGAAAACAATTTGGTCAAAATTTTGATAAACCTAGTTCAGCTAGCTTTTATAAACAACAAATATAAGTTACTTACTTTGATGAAAAAATAAAAGCTCTTTAGGTTTTACTTTTAAAAATCAACCTGAAACAATTGCTAGAACTGGTTTGCACAAAATTAAATTTTATGTACATTTCAAGTAAATTTAAGTGTCAATTAAGTTTTAATTTAATTTACTCTTACATTTAAATGAGGGTTGTACACCCCTGTCCTGGCCACTAAAATTTTGAAATGGCCACTGAAATGATATATCTGGTGGTTAATTGGCCACCTGATGTTAAGACCTACTTTGAGGGCTGATATATGGCAATATTTATTTACCTTAGATGTGTATGCTATGATTTTATTTCTAGGGCTTCCTTAACAAATTCTTAGAAGGCATGCAAGATCAACTGAACAAAGCAAAAGAACTGGCCGCTGAATATTCTAAGGATGTAGCACAGAAACTGCAAGAGAGGGCGCCACGAGTTAGTCTTGATGTTAAAATGAAGGCTCCAGTTATCATAATTCCACAAAATTCTAGGTCATATAATGCTCTTGTGGCAGATTTTGGGAGTCTGAGTGTTAGTAACTCGTTCAGTAAGGCTGGTGAATCGGAGAACAAAATCCCTTTTGTGCTTGATAAAATGGTTGTAGAGCTTACATCATTGAAAACAAGCAGGTTAGTAATGTAATTGTTTCATGAAAAGTTAATGCAATTGAAATGATTGAAAGTTTAAGATAACTTATTGATTTATTAATTTTTTATCAGTTTTAAAAATTCTTGACAATGTTATTTCCACCTTTTGCAAAAATGTTGTCGAAGTGTTTGAGAGTTTGACAAGTTTTTGAACGATGGACGCACCGTTGTTTAGCGGACATTTAGGGGTATTTGACACTATCACATTTAATGTTATCCTTACAATAACTAATGCTATAAGTAAAAACTTATCTTCAAGCTGCACAAAATTACTTCCAATTATGACGTACATTCACCCCCCTTAATCCCAGTGCTAGCTTTTTATCCGTGATTTTTTAATTTTTGGAATAGAAGAGTAGTCATATTCTATGATATACAATTACGATGGTGTTTTTTTTTTCTCCGAGGGCTTTAGCTAGAGGCAATTAACCTCTCGAGGTTTGACAACTTGACATTCACCTCATATGAAAGCAATAACTGTTTTATTATACCAAAACTACTCTGAGATATTTATAACTTGAATGTGTTGCTTTGCAGAGGATAGCAAAATAATTTCCTGTATAGAAAATACAATTAAAAAAAAAGATTTTCAACACACATCTCCGGTTGTCGGGGGTTAAAGACGGGGCGATAACCAATTGTCTCACTCTACATTGTATATGAGGGCCGTCGTGGCCATGATCGTATGGTAGTTGTACTTACAACTCCCTATGCAATCAGTTCCTATCACCACTGAAGTTGTGAGTTCCAATCTTGATCAGGGCAAGGTGTACAACATTATGTGATAAAGTTTGTCAGTGACTTGCGACAGGTTGGTGGCTTTCTCCCGGTCCTCCAGTTTTCCTCCACCAATAAAACTGACCGCCATGATATAGCAGAAATATTGTTGAAATTGGCATTACACACCTTAACTCTAACTAGTGCTGCAAATGGAAAACTGTTCAGATGGATTTAATGTAACGAGAGAACATACAGCTAAATTATATATCGTTGGAAAGAGGATAATGGGGAGCATCAGAAAATTTTGTTCGTACGAATGAGAAATGGTCACGTTTTTCTAAAATCAGGGTTAAAGGTCAAATCTCAAAATCAAAAAAAAATAACAATAAAATTAAATTGCCTATTTTTTTCAAAAATCTTTTGCTAAACGAAAACAAAATGGATATATTTTTACGATAATGTAACAAATGATACGATTGTGGTCTATTTTTATCGTTATGTTTATACAACCCAGGTTAAGATGGCGTCAATCTTGAACTATCTAATTTTCCTAAAATTTAACAACAAAAATTTAAACGGTACCTACATCCAAACAGGTTTTTGTATTTTTATTTTTTCTACAATAATTTGGTAGCTGATAAGTCAAAGTTATTTTCAAAGCTATCATGCGTAAGTTATTAAGCTATAGTGCCTTAATTTCCGACTTCCTGTTGACCATCAATAACGAGAATTTTGTGTGCAATCAAACATTTACAATTAGCAGTCGTCCTTCTTGGAAACATTTGTTTGATGCTCTAACGGTGCTGAAGATGGGTTGAGTAAGTCATAGAAACATTTAAACAAAAAATAATTAATTATAAAAAATCGAGGCGAAGCCAGGACAGTAGACTTGTCTTTACGTGCTGTTAAAATATCATTTTCTCTGCACCACTCAAAGAAAGCTGATAGCCACAGTGAGGATGCTCAACTGTTACTGATCCAGCTGCATACACGGAAGATTCAATCCACCATCACCCCAAAGTTTACGAATTGACGCAACAAAGCACGACATTGTATGAAAGCCTCCTAACCGGAGAATATGAGTTTTAAATGTGTTCTGTTTAGCTCATTCAAACTGTTTCGCGATTGCATATAGTTGTTGGTCGAATGTTTGGATAGAATATGCTTGTCCCAAAGATTTTGTCATTTCTTGACACCTACGCATGGTTGTATATACCGTTGACATGTCACTTGGCTTTGAGTCTACTATTGGAGCATACGACACAACAGAATACTCAGGTCTGTACTCCGAAAGAGAACTGTTATATCCAGTCCAAAATGGTATAACTTGACATTCGACATCAGTTACAGACATTGGAAAATTTTCAATATCTCTTGAAAGTGACCTCAAAATAACCCAAAGAATTTCAGAAACGTTTTCCATTTGTCCTGCACAATTTGAAATTATTTCAAAAGCTTTGGGAAAACGTTTTGGAATTCCTCGTACCTTTGGCTTTGAGAACGGTAGGCATGACGTTTGTGAAGAAGCATCATTAGTCATCTGAAAGGTTCTATCGTTGCTCTTTTTGATAGACACCTGTCGCATACATGAGTTTATAGGTGATGGGCGTGCTTGAAAGACTGCCCTTGCCATAGAATGGAAAGTGTCCTTGCCATCTATTTTCTCTGTATTGATATCTATATTGTCAGCACCCTCTTTTTATGAGACATCCACCTTGACAGACAGGAACAATGCCATCTGGGACATAAACGCCCTCTTTGATGCTGTCTTCCTCTTTCAAAGCAACACTTGTAAGGAACCGTCTCACCTCTGAATAGGAAGCACAGAAACCGTGAGAATTCAAGTTGTCAACCAATCCGCGTGAACCAAACTCGTGATGCAACTGTACAGATAACCCTAGATGGAAAGGGGTAAAAGTATGTTTGGAAAGCGGAACTATCAACTCTGTAATTCCAAGAATCTTTCTGATTTTATCGATAGGTACAGTATACGGTTCAGATGCAGCTTTGTATGCCTTTTCATCTATTAGCCAACAGATAAATTTAAGAAGTGATTGAGGCATTTTTTCGACGGAAATGGCAAGTGAAACTTCGTTTGCATTTGGATAATCTTCGTTGTTGATAACAAAACTCTGAATATCATGTCTTAAAATACTTGCAGCTGAATGAAGTATGTGTTCTTGACTCTCTTGAGAAGTTTCTGTGGCCAACTCGTGTTCTATCTCAGTCAGCCTTAACATTGATTTTTTATTACCCGCTGCAGCAATATCATCACCTATTGTTAAGCACGAGCTGAACATGATATATGACATGCCTTGACGGCGCTGTGGCTGAATTGTAATTCTGTCACCAAAGTGACCCAATAATTTTGCCTGAAGTTTTGCTGAAGGGTAGGTATCTGGCACGTCATTAGGCAAAAATGATCGATATTTGTCTAGTAAATGCGATATAAGAAATGCTTTCTTGTGCAGAAACAGGTCGTCGTGAATACTAGAAACGAGAGAACTAAAAGCAATGCCATGAACACTTTCGTCGTTGTTTTTACTCGTTTTCTCCGGTTTCAACTTCAGGAAATAATTCGTTACGCATCCATTATGATAAACAGCATGTTCAATAAAACCATCACTTTCAATGATTTTCATCATTAATAAATCATTACCTTCTTCAGCACATTTCGCTATTTTCTTTACGGGGTCGCGTGATTCCATTTTGTGCAGCTTTCTGTCCGTTTTAAATGTCTTTTTTTACATAGGAAACACGTGTTAATATCCACAGTGACAGTTGGTAATAGCGAGCGAGTTTGAACTTTATTAAGCCTATTTTCATATTGTTTGCCATAAGGATATTCAGCTGGATCCGTCAGATTATGCTCAACTTTAAACACTCGACAATTTCGTTTACTCGTATAAGATCGAAAACAAGATGGATGATAAACAATATTCACATCGGTAGAATATACGTTTTCGAGGCAAGTCAATTCTTTCTCAAAAACGGAATCTTTGCGTGTAGTCATTGCCTCTACAAAACTGCTCTTCCCAACATCTCTCATATTCACTCTCTGCTCAAGTGAAACGCGTTGACAAACAATGCATTTGTCCCATGAAATGTTTTCTCTTTTCTTTTTGGTTGTAAAAAAACTAATAACCAATATAATATATGAAGAACACAAATTAACAAATTCAATATGTACACAAAATTTGTGTAAAACTCCGTAGCTCAGAACTGATCACATTTTGAAACAAAATCAACTTAATTCCAATTCTCTATTTCTCCAACAAAATAAAAACAAAGAAACCGAAAAATAGAAACAAATCAGTTATTTACAAAATACCAGTAAAAACCGGAAAATATCGTATCCCAAAGGGTTCGGTTTGTGTATTACAAACAGTCGAAAATAATAACAAGTTAAACAAATTATTTACAACAAAAGTTACTAAAGTGAAGCACTCGTTGACCTTAAATGCATTTCATTTATAATAAAATAACAAGTAAATATAACTAGTCGTCAATATTTGCTTATGACACGCCATTTCAAAAATTCATTTATCGAGTCAATTGTCCTATTTAGTGACCGAACACAGTAACACTCCTATCAATTATCGGATTGGTAATATTTCCGCATTAAAGCCGCCTTTGTAAGTAGACGTTTTTTTTTCGATTTATTTCTAAATAACACTGTATAAAATTTTGAAATTTGACACGGAGCAGCGCTACAACATATAATTGTCTTTTTATTATAACAAAGTGCAATTTCATAACAATTGTTCAGATTATCAATGAAAATTATGTAAAAAAATGCATAGAAAAATAACAAAATTTATTATTCGAAATCTTTAAAAAGAATCATTATCGACAGATTTGTCCTATCTGGTGTTAATATTTTATGTTTCGTCTTTCGAAAAATAATGCGACACATGCTCAAGAATGTTGATAAAAAGGAATAGGTCGTATTTGAAAATAGCTACTAAATGTTTGTATCAAGGGGTACCTATAATAACACCTAGATAACTAAAAATGTGACCACAGAAACATCGTACGAACAAACGAATATGAAAATACAAACATGTATCTATGATTTGAACTCATTTTTAGCCGTATGTTATCTCGGTACATTAAACTCGAAAACTAGAAGGCCTACAGAAATAATTTGCAGTACTAAACCCCCTGTGATTTTCAATATTCGGAATAAAAGAGTTTGTTGATAACGAAGAGCAGGGGACTCTCGATCTTATTTCGTTATAGGCATCGTTCGTTATAAGAGAAGCAATGTAGAATTACCTCCCCTTTTGAAAATCGTACAGTAGAACTTCGCTGACTAGAACTCAAAGGAACTGTTAAAATCTGTTCGAGCTAACGGTAGTTCGAGCCACCGAGGTCCCGTAATTTTATAAATTAGAGAGAGAAAAAGTCTGGTTCTGACCCGGGCAGTTTCATTACGCTATGATAACTGATGCGCAGTGTTAAATGGGCCTCTATCGTAAAAATATTTAATCATTTAGACAGTTCTCAAATACTACGGCTTCTTAATACCTCTTTGATATCTTCAAACGTTCCTTAAAAACATTGTTTCACTTTGTTCACGATCTATTTTATAAACAGGAAATATGAGGTCGGGTGTTAACACTTAGATCGATATCAGTATAATGCTGATAATTTGGATATATATTTTTAATGGCCAATTTTAAGATTGTAGCCATTTTCCCTTTTTTTTTATTTAATTTTTTTTTTTTTTTTTTTTTTTCTTTCTCAACTGCAATATACATCAATACAGAATAGAGTACAATAATATAATAGCATATAAAACATTCATACAATCTATATAGTAAAGTACAGTTAAATCTTCTTACAATCTTTTCCAATATATAATCATATGTATATTGCAGTGGAGGTGGGTTTTTTTTTAGAATATATTAAAAAGATGAGAAAAGGGGTATTTTGCAGAGTTTAAAATTGTTTACTATTGATATATGTGATAAAAAAAAATTGTATAATTAGGAAAAAAGTAGATAAGAATTTTAGTGTATTTTTAAAAAGAAGAAAAGAAAAAAGACATTGAGAAGATGAGATTGTACTTTATATTGACATTTATATATAAAACTTTTATGGTCTGGCCTGGTGCAAACAATCAATTGGACTATAACACTGTACCAGATATACAAAAGTATTATTTGGATGGATCAAACATTCATATTGTTTTAATTATCCCGTAATGAGTATACTATAAAGTATACTATAGTATAGTAAATATAAACAAGAAAAGTATATTTAGATAGACTATATCAGTTAGTATTTAGTGGTGTCTCTATGGAAAGGGAATTTACATAAGAATAAAAACTATGTCAACAATCCTCAAACAGTTTTTCAAAAGTACTCCAATGTAATTGAAATTCTGCAATTCTTTGATTTCGGACAGCAATCATTTTTTCAGTTTTATATAAATTTATCAAACAGGCTTTAAGCGAATGAAAGGATAATTTTTTCTTCAGACATCTGTTTGTATATATATAGTATTTTATGTTTAGTAAAATGGCATTGTATACATCATCTTTATATACTTTATCAACATCCCCAAAAATTAGAGTCTTCTTTAAAAATGTTTGGTTTATGTCTTTGTCACCGAACCAAGAATTTACTTACCCTAGAAGATTTTGTACATTTTCACAACCCCAAAAAATGTGTTCAATGGTTTCATTTTCCTTTTGGCAAAAATTACAATTTGCCTCATCAATAATTTTAATTTTTTTCAGGAAATAATTAGTAGCCAGAATATTGTGGTTTATTCTAAATTGAAACCAATGTAATTTTGTACATGCTGTAGCTTTAAATGGGAGTATATAAATTTGTTTCCACTCATTTGAATTAATATCGAAAACTGTATTCCATTTTCTTTGAGCTGTAGGAACACTACTGTTTTTATTTAGAATTGTGTACATATCTTTTGAACCTTTAGAACTTCGAAAAATATTTTGTAGAGATGATGGGACAAAAGGAGTCTGTAAATTAGATGATTTGTCTCCATATGGATATAATTTTAGAATTTGTCGTAAAGAACTAATAACCCCATTATATTGCAGAAAATTTACACAAAATCCAAATTTGTTTGAAAACTGATCTAAAGTCAGAAAAGAACCATCATCATTGACAAAATCGTTAACAAACTTTACACCCCTGTTGAACCACTCTGGATAAAAGATAGTTCTTTTGTCAATTTTTACCTGTTTATTCAACCAAACTGTATTGGCAAGAAAGTTTGTCCAATCTTTGTTTTCGTCTTTTTCAATAACAGATTTCCAAGCATATAATACATCCTTCCAAAATTGATTTTTTACACTTTCTATTACTTGTTCTATATATCCACTACCGCCACATGATAGTTTATTTATATCAATTGATGACATAAAAATATTCTGCCATTTACAATTGTTGAAAAAGTGGCTCCTGATCCATGTGGACTTCAAAGCCAAAATAAAAGAATGTATATTAATCATCTTAAGTTCCCCCTCTTGATACTCCTTTTGCATGATATCCTTTTTCACTCTATTAACAGATGATTTCCAAATAAATGTATATAACATAGCTTCAATATCTTTAATAATTTCTATACTAGGGTTTGGAAGTGCAATAAAAAGTGCAGATAAATTCCCTCCCTGATTGACTGCAGATTTAATGTTGTTATAAAACATTTTAACCCATTTTTGAATAGATTCCCCAAAATTGAAATTTTTTTAAATGTTATTAAGAAAGTTCCATGATATTGAGTCAAAAGCCTTCTCAAAATCTATTAACAAAAATAAACCAGGTATATCATTCTCCTCTGCATATTCCATTATATCAAACAAAAGCCTAATATTTTCCCCTATGTACCTACCTGCAATAAAACCAGTCTGATCATTATTAATTAATGTGGGGAGAACTTTTTTAATTCTATTTGCTATCACCCCAGACCCTATCTTATATACTGTATTCAACAATGAGATTGGCCGCCAATTTTTTAGAAAATGTCTTGATTTGTCTCCCTTTGGTAAACATGTGATTATACCTTGTTTTTGTGTAACAGATAAACTTCCTAAACTATACCCATAATTTAAAGAACCAATAACAAAAACTTTCAGATCTTTCCAAAAAAACTTTAAACACTGATGTAAACCCATCTGATCCAGGACTTTTGTTATTTTTCATTTTTTTCAAAATTTCCCCAGCTTCAAAGCTCCCAATTTCCCCTTCTAAATTATCTTTTTCTTCTTCTGTGAGTTTTCTTATACTTGCCCCCTTCAAACCCTCCACTATATCTTTAAGACTACAACCTTTATCTTCATCTTTATTTTTGTACAAATTTTCATAAAAATATTGTACTTCTTTTAATATCTCCTTCTGATCTGTAACAATTTCCCCATTGAGAGCAAGTCACACATGCAGAAAATCTACTACTTCAATTTAAGATTCAAAGATTCAAGGTGGTAAACAACTAGAGAAGGCCACATTTAATTATATGAACTATAACATGTAGGATTTTCACCCATGTACAATGTACCATTAGTGTTACAGTTGTGGGAAAATCCACAAAAAAATCACCTATGAAAAGGAGGTGTGCAATTATTTCATGCAGCCAGAATATAAACTACATCAATTCTAGATCACAAAAACCAGTTACTGCCCTTGTTCCAGACAACAAACCAATAACTATGTTCAACATGCTGGAAATACCCCCCCCCCCTTTTCCAATGCACATCTTGAATCTATCCACAAATACATGAGTGGGTAACACTGGGTACATTAGTAATTAGAAAAGTGATGAACAAAACTAAAGGATAGTTAACAATTACACAAACTAATGTTTCAGTGAACAAACCAACAAGTTTAATACAAATAATTATACGGAAAGTTCATGATAAAATTTTTCCAATACTTATGAATACAGGAGGTGCACACCATTATTCCGCCTCATAGACATGGGTCAAATCTAAGACATGTTATACCAAAAACTCAGAGTTCCAGATTACATAACCTACCTAGGTACATGTATATATATATTTGGGCAAACACTTGGAGTCATATGGCCCCTAAACCTATGTCCACTGTTGGTAGCGCAGGTAATAGTATATATTATCTTCAATATGCAAATGTAAATAATTAAAATTTTGTGCTAAGACAGTTGCAAGTAGTCACAATATGTATTTCTGAAAAAACCAAAGAATCCATACAGAATCAAATACAGGGTACTACATAAAATCATAAATGAAATGTAATGTATATCAATAATCATGACAGTATGTTTTCTGGTACCGGTATGTAGATATCATCTTATGTACATTCTATATAATCTTTTTTACTGTGTATTCAATATGCATATCATAACAGGTAAAGACAAATTAAATATAAAGTTAAATAAATATGGACAGTTAATGTATGGTAAAAAAGTAAGCATTTACCTTCTCTGTCTGATTTTAATGTCAATGTCATCATACAAACCAAATTTGAATTGTTTATCATCAGATGTTCTTCCATATATGCCACAATTGTAGAACCACACAGAGTCAAATCTATTGGAATCACGCATCCTTTTCATTAGTTCATGATTTTGTTTTGTAATGTCGTCTACAAAACGAACATTGTTTTTCAAGTTTTTCTTTGCACGCATGACGTTCCTTTTGGCATCACTGTTAAATAGTCTGACAATAATTGGTTTTTCTTCTGGTCGATCTGAAGGTAAACGGTGTATGGCTACAACATCCCTTAGTTCTAAATCCACATTAAGGTCTTTCTTGACAAGATCAATGAAATCCTCTCTCAGGTTTTGTTTGTCTCTTTTTTTCATGTTAAACACTTTTATATTGTTTTTCCTCGAATATTGTTCATTGTAGTTACTTTGTATGGTAGCGTCTTTGGTCAGTATAACATTCCTATTAAGAGTTGTCTTTACATTTCCAAGTACATTTTTTGTGGCATCTAGTTGGCCTTTCAAGTTTTCATTTTCCAATGATAATGCATCTATTTTTTCCCTGCATATTGTTTGTAACTTGTGTAAGTTTAGTTTCAAATTTTGTTTCCAATTTACTTTCAAAATTGTTGAGTAGTTTGTTAACTATAACAGTAACTAATGTTTCTTATTCAGTACTTTTTACCAGATCTTTGTTGCCTCGTTAAGATCAGTTATCTTTGTCACACCTTGAAGACTTGATTTTATTTCCTCAAGGTCCTTTTGTATATGGTCCAATCCTGACAGATCAAATTCAATACTATTGTTTGAGTCATAATTAGATAGCTGAGAATGTGTTCTACCCTTCTTAGGTGCTTTCTCCTTTGTTGAACCCAATTTTGCTTTGAGCAATGTTTGAACAGTATTTATATTTGTACTTCTAGGTTGTCCAGGTTTAAGTGAATTACTGCCTCCAGACATAATGTCAATTTCACTAACAATAAATTCCAATGAAAATATCTGTACACACTCAATAAATGTTCAAAAATCCAAAATTTTCATCAACAGAAACATCATCCTTTAACACATTATATAGGCAATTATCTTTCCAAAAATATTTTGCATTAGAACTTCAAAAAACTGCAAAAATTGCTGAGCTGTTTTTCAAGCTGCCATCAACTCAGCCGCCATTTTTTATAAACAGGAAATATGAGGTCGGGTGTTAACACTTAGATCGATATCAGTATAATGCTGATAATTTGGATATATATTTTTAATGGCCAATTTTAAGATTGTAGCCATTTTCCCTTTTTTTTTATTTGAATTTGAAAAATAATTGTTTCTTTTGGTATTATATACACAAATTTCAGAACAAGACATTTCTTTTGTTTTTGGTATTTAGATGAACCTTGAGACCATGCCATTAGTTGTTTAATTAGAGTCTATCATCAAAGAAAAAAATAAATAATAGCAAATGAGTTAATCTCACACATGACTTTGTTTTTGATTTCTTTAGCATCCATTCATTAAAATTTAGATTACATTTTAATAATTTTTAATGCAATAAATTAGTGCGTGTGTTATTAATTGACAACTTGTTAATCATTAATACCCATTTTATTGTTTGAATATTTTAAAGAAAAGTCTTGATTGACATCATTAACAACATCAAAGGTCGGATTATTGATTTTTCAATTATCGATAACGGAAGTGTCAAGTGTACTTGACAATATGTGATCGTCCGTGTCCGTGCGTAGCAGAAGACAGGTAAACGATTAGTTTGTTCAGCAATTTTCTTCGTTATATCATGTCAATTTTGAGTAATAAAAACTTTGTTTGGGTTTAAAATTCTCTTCATTATAAGCCTGATTTTGTTATAAAAAATTTGTAATAGGCCTTCAAAAATACATTGTTTAAATAGCAATGGGACCAGGGATTTATCTTTACTTCGTTATAAGCCTGATTTCGTTACAAGCCTGTTTGTTATAAACGAACTCTACTGTAGTTTTATTCTATAATTATTGTTGTACAATGATTTCAGGGCTGTTTTAGATAAAAAACTGGACATCCAAAATGAAAGTCTGATCCTGGATCCTGTAACAATAACTGTATCTGTCACCAGAAATCTATCGGCAGCCATTTTTACTGAAATGCCAGCGATAGATATTACAGGGAAAATGAAGTCCGTCAGTGCTAATCTGAGTCAGAAAGATTACAGTCAGATCATGTTGACATTGAACGAGAACTTAACTGAAGGACAGGTGGCAGCACCAGTAGCGACAGAAGTCCAGTTGGGACAATTGACTGATAAAGAAGTTATGGAGTCACATGTATTACCTCCTCCTCTATGTAAGTTATAGTACATGACAGGTGACATAGGTAGAGCAGGAGATATAGTACATGACAGGTGACGTAGGTAGAGCAGGAGATATAGTACATGACAGGTGACGTAGATAGAGCAGGAGATATAGTACATGACAGGTGACGTAGATAGAGCAGGAGATATAGTACATGACAGGTGACATAGGTAGAGCAGGAGATATAGTACATGACAGGTGACGTAGGTAGAGCAGGAGATATAGTACATGACAGGTGACATAGCTAGATCAGGAGATATAGTACATGACAGGTGACGTAGGTAGAGCAGGAGATATAGTACATGACAGGTGACGTAGGTAGAGCAGGAGATATAGTATATGACAGGTGACGTAGGTAGAGCAGGAGATATAGTACATGACAGGTGACGTAGGTAGAGCAGGAGATATAGTACATGACAGGTGACGTAGGTAGAGCAGGAGATATAGTACATGACAGGTGACATAGGTAGAGCAGGAGATATAGTACATGACAGGTGGCGTAGGTAGAGCAGGAGATATAGTACATGACAGGTGACATAGGTAGATCAGGAGATATAGTACATGACAGGTGACATAGGTAGAGCAGGAGATATAGTACATAACAGGTGACGTAGGTAGAGCAGGAGATATAGTATATGACAGGTGACGTAGGTAGAGCAGGAGATATAGTACATGACAGGTGACGTAGGTAGAGCAGGAGATATAGTACATGACAGGTGACGTAGGTAGAGCAGGAGATATAGTACATGACAGGTGACGTAGGTAGAGCAGGAGATATAGTACATGACAGGTGACATAGGTAGAGCAGGAGATATAGTACATGACAGGTGACGTAGGTAGAGCAGGAGATATAGTACGTGACAGGTGACGTAGGTAGAGCAGGAGATATAGTACATGACAGGTGGCGTAGGTAGAGCAGGAGATATAGTACATGACAGGTGACGTAGGTAGAGCAGGAGATATAGTACATGACAGGTGGCGTAGGTAGAGCAGGAGATATAGTACATGACAGGTGGCGTAGGTAGAGCAGGAGATATAGTACATGACAGGTGACGTAGGTAGAGCAGGAGATATAGTACATGACAGGTGACGTAGGTAGAGCAGGAGATATAGTACATGACAGGTGACGTAGGTAGAGCAGGAGATATAGTACATGACAGGTGACATAGGTAGAGCAGGAGATATAGTACATGACAGGTGACATAGGTAGAGCAGGAGATATAGTACGTGACAGGTGACGTAGGTAGAGCAGGAGATATAGTACATGACAGGTGACGTAGGTAGAGCAGGAGATATAGTACATGACAGGTGACGTAGGTAGAGCAGGAGATATAGTACATGACAGGTGACATAGGTAGAGCAGGAGATATAGTACATGACAGGTGACATAGGTAGAGCAGGAGATATAGTACATGACAGGTGACATAGGTAGAGCAGGAGATATAGTACGTGACAGGTGACGTAGGTAGAGCAGGAGATATAGTACATGACAGGTGACGTAGGTAGAGCAGGAGATATAGTACATGACAGGTGGCGTAGGTAGAGCAGGAGATATAGTACATGACAGGTGACGTAGGTAGAGCAGGAGATATAGTACATGACAGGTGACGTAGGTAGAGCAGGAGATATAGTACATGACAGGTGACGTAGGTAGAGCAGGAGATATAGTACATGACAGGTGACGTAGGTAGAGCAGGAGATATAGTACATGACAGGTGACGTAGGTAGAGCAGGAGATATAGTACATGACAGGTGACGTAGGTAGAGCAGGAGATATAGTACATGACAGGTGACGTAGGTAGAGCAGGAGATATAGTACATGACAGGTGGCGTAGGTAGAGCAGGAGATATAGTACATGACAGGTGACGTAGGTAGAGCAGGAGATATAGTACATGACAGGTGACGTAGGTAGAGCAGGAGATATAGTACATGACAGGTGACGTAGGTAGAGCAGGAGATATAGTACATGACAGGTGACATAGGTAGAGCAGGAGATATAGTACATGACAGGTGACGTAGGTAGAGCAGGAGATATAGTACATGACAGGTGGCGTAGGTAGAGCAGGAGATATAGTACATGACAGGTGACGTAGGTAGAGCAGGAGATATAGTACATGACAGGTGACATAGGTAGAGCAGGAGATATAGTACATGACAGGTGACGTAGGTAGAGCAGGAGATATAGTACATGACAGGTGACGTAGGTAGAGCAGGAGATATAGTACATGACAGGTGGCGTAGGTAGAGCAGGAGATATAGTACATGACAGGTGACGTAGGTAGAGCAGGAGATATAGTACATGACAGGTGACGTAGGTAGAGCAGGAGATATAGTACATGACAGGTGACGTAGGTAGAGCAGGAGATATAGTACATGACAGGTGACATAGGTAGAGCAGGAGATATAGTACATGACAGGTGACGTAGGTAGAGCAGGAGATATAGTACATGACAGGTGACGTAGGTAGAGCAGGAGATATAGTACATGACAGGTGACGTAGGTAGAGCAGGAGATATAGTACATGACAGGTGACGTAGGTAGAGCAGGAGATATAGTACATGACAGGTGGCGTAGGTAGAGCAGGAGATATAGTACATGACAGGTGACATAGGTAGAGCAGGAGATATAGTACATGACAGGTGACGTAGGTAGAGCAGGAGATATAGTACATGACAGGTGGCGTAGGTAGAGCAGGAGATATAGTACATGACAGGTGGCGTAGGTAGAGCAGGAGATATAGTACATGACAGGTGACATAGGTAGAGCAGGAGATATAGTACATGACAGGTGACATAGGTAGAGCAGGAGATATAGTACATGACAGGTGACGTAGGTAGAGCAGGAGATATAGTACATGACAGGTGACGTAGGTAGAGCAGGAGATATAGTACATGACAGGTGACGTAGGTAGATCAGGAGATATAGTACATGACAGGTGACGTAGGTAGAGCAGGAGATATAGTACATGACAGGTGACATAGGTAGAGCAGGAGATATAGTACATGACAGGTGACATAGGTAGAGCAGGAGATATAGTACATGACAGGTGGCGTAGGTAGAGCAGGAGATATAGTACATGACAGGTGGCGTAGGTAGAGCAGGAGATATAGTACATGACAGGTGACGTAGATAGAGCAGGAGATATAGTACATGACAGGTGGCGTAGATAGAGCAGGAGATATAGTACATGACAGGTGACGTAGGTAGAGCAGGAGATATAGTACATGACAGGTGACGTAGGTAGAGCAGGAGATATAGTACATGACAGGTGACGTAGATAGAGCAGGAGATATAGTACATGACAGGTGACGTAGGTAGAGCAGGAGATATAGTACGTGACAGGTGACGTAGGTAGAGCAGGAGATATAGTACGTGACAGGTGACGTAGGTAGAGCAGGAGATATAGTACATGACAGGTGGCGTAGGTAGAGCAGGAGATATAGTACATGACAGGTGGCGTAGGTAGAGCAGGAGATATAGTACATGACAGGTGACATAGGTAGAGCAGGAGATATAGTACATGACAGGTGACGTAGGTAGAGCAGGAGATATAGTACATGACAGGTGACGTAGGTAGAGCAGGAGATATAGTACATGACAGGTAACGTAGGTAGAGCAGGAGATATAGTACATGACAGGTGACATAGGTAGAGCAGGAGATATAGTACATGACAGGTGGCGTAGGTAGAGCAGGAGATATAGTACATGACAGGTGGTGTAGGTAGAGCAGGAGATATAGTACATGACAGGTGGCATAGGTAGAGCAGGAGATATAGTACATGACAGGTGACATAGGTAGAGCAGGAGATATAGTACATGACAGGTGACGTAGGTAGAGCAGGAGATATAGTACATGACAGGTGACGTAGGTAGAGCAGGAGATATAGTACGTGACAGGTGACGTAGGTAGAGCAGGAGATATAGTACATGACAGGTGGCGTAGGTAGAGCAGGAGATATAGTACATGACAGGTGACGTAGGTAGAGCAGGAGATATAGTACATGACAGGTGGCGTAGGTAGAGCAGGAGATATAGTACATGACAGGTGGCGTAGGTAGAGCAGGAGATATAGTACATGACAGGTGACGTAGGTAGAGCAGGAGATATAGTACATGACAGGTGACGTAGGTAGAGCAGGAGATATAGTACATGACAGGTGACGTAGGTAGAGCAGGAGATATAGTACATGACAGGTGACATAGGTAGAGCAGGAGATATAGTACATGACAGGTGACATAGGTAGAGCAGGAGATATAGTACGTGACAGGTGACGTAGGTAGAGCAGGAGATATAGTACATGACAGGTGACGTAGGTAGAGCAGGAGATATAGTACATGACAGGTGACGTAGGTAGAGCAGGAGATATAGTACATGACAGGTGACATAGGTAGAGCAGGAGATATAGTACATGACAGGTGACATAGGTAGAGCAGGAGATATAGTACATGACAGGTGACATAGGTAGAGCAGGAGATATAGTACGTGACAGGTGACGTAGGTAGAGCAGGAGATATAGTACATGACAGGTGACGTAGGTAGAGCAGGAGATATAGTACATGACAGGTGGCGTAGGTAGAGCAGGAGATATAGTACATGACAGGTGACGTAGGTAGAGCAGGAGATATAGTACATGACAGGTGACGTAGGTAGAGCAGGAGATATAGTACATGACAGGTGACGTAGGTAGAGCAGGAGATATAGTACATGACAGGTGACGTAGGTAGAGCAGGAGATATAGTACATGACAGGTGACGTAGGTAGAGCAGGAGATATAGTACATGACAGGTGACGTAGGTAGAGCAGGAGATATAGTACATGACAGGTGACGTAGGTAGAGCAGGAGATATAGTACATGACAGGTGGCGTAGGTAGAGCAGGAGATATAGTACATGACAGGTGACGTAGGTAGAGCAGGAGATATAGTACATGACAGGTGACGTAAGTAGAGCAGGAGATATAGTACATGACAGGTGACGTAGGTAGAGCAGGAGATATAGTACATGACAGGTGACATAGGTAGAGCAGGAGATATAGTACATGACAGGTGACGTAGGTAGAGCAGGAGATATAGTACATGACAGGTGGCGTAGGTAGAGCAGGAGATATAGTACATGACAGGTGACGTAGGTAGAGCAGGAGATATAGTACATGACAGGTGACATAGGTAGAGCAGGAGATATAGTACATGACAGGTGACGTAGGTAGAGCAGGAGATATAGTACATGACAGGTGACGTAGGTAGAGCAGGAGATATAGTACATGACAGGTGGCGTAGGTAGAGCAGGAGATATAGTACATGACAGGTGACGTAGGTAGAGCAGGAGATATAGTACATGACAGGTGACGTAGGTAGAGCAGGAGATATAGTACATGACAGGTGACGTAGGTAGAGCAGGAGATATAGTACATGACAGGTGACATAGGTAGAGCAGGAGATATAGTACATGACAGGTGACGTAGGTAGAGCAGGAGATATAGTACATGACAGGTGACGTAGGTAGAGCAGGAGATATAGTACATGACAGGTGACGTAGGTAGAGCAGGAGATATAGTACATGACAGGTGACGTAGGTAGAGCAGGAGATATAGTACATGACAGGTGGCGTAGGTAGAGCAGGAGATATAGTACATGACAGGTGACATAGGTAGAGCAGGAGATATAGTACATGACAGGTGACGTAGGTAGAGCAGGAGATATAGTACATGACAGGTGGCGTAGGTAGAGCAGGAGATATAGTACATGACAGGTGGCGTAGGTAGAGCAGGAGATATAGTACATGACAGGTGACATAGGTAGAGCAGGAGATATAGTACATGACAGGTGACATAGGTAGAGCAGGAGATATAGTACATGACAGGTGACGTAGGTAGAGCAGGAGATATAGTACATGACAGGTGACGTAGGTAGAGCAGGAGATATAGTACATGACAGGTGACGTAGGTAGATCAGGAGATATAGTACATGACAGGTGACGTAGGTAGAGCAGGAGATATAGTACATGACAGGTGACATAGGTAGAGCAGGAGATATAGTACATGACAGGTGACATAGGTAGAGCAGGAGATATAGTACATGACAGGTGGCGTAGGTAGAGCAGGAGATATAGTACATGACAGGTGGCGTAGGTAGAGCAGGAGATATAGTACATGACAGGTGACGTAGATAGAGCAGGAGATATAGTACATGACAGGTGGCGTAGATAGAGCAGGAGATATAGTACATGACAGGTGACGTAGGTAGAGCAGGAGATATAGTACATGACAGGTGACGTAGGTAGAGCAGGAGATATAGTACATGACAGGTGACGTAGATAGAGCAGGAGATATAGTACATGACAGGTGACGTAGGTAGAGCAGGAGATATAGTACGTGACAGGTGACGTAGGTAGAGCAGGAGATATAGTACGTGACAGGTGACGTAGGTAGAGCAGGAGATATAGTACATGACAGGTGGCGTAGGTAGAGCAGGAGATATAGTACATGACAGGTGGCGTAGGTAGAGCAGGAGATATAGTACATGACAGGTGACATAGGTAGAGCAGGAGATATAGTACATGACAGGTGACGTAGGTAGAGCAGGAGATATAGTACATGACAGGTGACGTAGGTAGAGCAGGAGATATAGTACATGACAGGTAACGTAGGTAGAGCAGGAGATATAGTACATGACAGGTGACATAGGTAGAGCAGGAGATATAGTACATGACAGGTGGCGTAGGTAGAGCAGGAGATATAGTACATGACAGGTGGTGTAGGTAGAGCAGGAGATATAGTACATGACAGGTGGCATAGGTAGAGCAGGAGATATAGTACATGACAGGTGACATAGGTAGAGCAGGAGATATAGTACATGACAGGTGACGTAGGTAGAGCAGGAGATATAGTACATGACAGGTGACGTAGGTAGAGCAGGAGATATAGTACATGACAGGTGACGTAGGTAGAGCAGGAGATATAGTACATGACAGGTGACGTAGGTAGAGCAGGAGATATAGTACATGACAGGTGACATAGGTAGAGCAAGAGATATAGTACATGACAGGTGACATAGGTAGAGCAGGAGATATAGTACATGACAGGTGACATAGGTAGAGCAGGAGATATAGTACATGACAGGTGACGTAGGTAGAGCAGGAGATATAGTACATGACAGGTGACGTAGGTAGAGCAGGATATATAGTACATGACAGGTGACGTAGGTAGAGCAGGAGATATAGTACATGACAGGTGATGTAGGTAGAGCAGGAGATATAGTACATGACAGGTGACGTAGGTAGAGCAGGAGATATAGTACATGACAGGTGACGTAGGTAGAGCAGGAGATATAGTACATGACAGGTGACATAGGTAGAGCAGGAGATATAGTACATGACAGGTGACGTAGGTAGAGCAGGAGATATAGTACATGACAGGTGACGTAGATAGAGCAGGAGATATAGTACATGACAGGTGACGTAGGTAGAGCAGGAGATATAGTACATGACAGGTGACATAGGTAGAGCAGGAGATATAGTACATGACAGGTGACGTAGGTAGAGCAGGAGATATAGTACATGACAGGTGACGTAGGTAGAGCAGGAGATATAGTACATGACAGGTGACATAGGTAGAGCAGGAGATATAGTACATGACAGGTGACGTAGGTAGAGCAGGAGATATAGTACGTGACAGGTGACGTAGGTAGAGCAGGAGATATAGTACATGACAGGTGGCGTAGGTAGAGCAGGAGATATAGTACATGACAGGTGGCGTAGGTAGAGCAGGAGATATAGTACATGACAGGTGACATAGGTAGAGCAGGAGATATAGTACATGACAGGTGACATAGGTAGAGCAGGAGATATAGTACATGACAGGTGACGTAGGTAGAGCAGGAGATATAGTACATGACAGGTGACATAGGTAGAGCAGGAGATATAGTACATGACAGGTGACGTAGGTAGAGCAGGAGATATAGTACATATACATTTGACTTTGACAGAATAATCTCTTGTTACTTGTGCCTGTTCATGGCATCTGAAATCTGTCAAGATATACTGAAATAAGAAAAAAAAATATTGTGAGTGGGTGATCGTTGTTTAATGCCAACTCAGGAATTTTTTCAGCTATATCATGGCGAGTACAAGTTAATTTTCAATGAAATGATGATGATGAGGTCTGCTTTGTACTAGAGAAACACCGCTGGATTTTTATAGTGCTAGCTCACTTAAACAACAGTCTGCGGATAAACATGTCACCCCACTAGGACACATTATTCTGATTCCGAGCCAACCAGTCTTTGCTCTTTCTCCTTAATAATGGGTGCTTAGCGGAGAAGCAACAAAAACTAATTTTATAATCTTGGGTTTGAACCGATCGTGGCTCGAACCCACGATCTACCGCACTCGAGGCGAGCATGCTAACCATTACAACACTAATGCAGTTGGACACAAGTGGACACCCAATCGTGTCAAACCAAAGACTTTAATATTGGTATTTGTTGCTTCTCCGCTAAACATGTAGCATTAAGAAGAAAGAGCAAAGACAGGTTGGCTTGGAATCGGGATAGTGTGGCGATATGTCGATACGCAGACTATTCATTCAGTGAGCTAGCACTAAAAAAATCCTATTAAGCATGATGGTCTAGTACAAAGCGGACATCATCATCATTTCATTGCAAATTAACTTGTTCTCTCCATTAAGCAACAATCACTCACTTGTTCTTTACGATTTCTGCATGAAAACGATGTTCGTTTCGTCTTTGCTTCCAGTTGTTTGTAAGAGGGTTCATGTCTTCTTTATGTTATTTGTGTTTCTTTGTGGTGTTCAACACATATTGTGTTGTGTTTTTGTTTTATGTTTCTTCGTACAATTTTGTGTACCCTATGTTGCCAGTTTCTCTGGATTGTCCACCTTAGATTGCCCCTGCGGTTTTCTCTAACTTCTTATGATCAGACAGAGTTTTTGTTTTGTTTGTCTTCGTCTTGTGTACCTTATGTTGCCAGTTTCTCTGGATTGTCCACCTTAGATTGCCCCTGTGGTTTTCTCTAACTTCTTATGATCAGACAGAGTTTTTGTTTTGTTTGTCTTCGTCTTGTGTACCCAATGTTGCCAGTTTCTCTGGATTGTCCACCTTAGATTGCCCCTGCAGTTTTCTCAAACATTAATTTATATACATTCACTGAAGTTATGTTACAGTAGTCCCACCCCTTTCTAGAAAGGCCACCCCTTTAGCAATCAAAAAAGGCCTTATAGGAGATGTGGACTCTCATAAGGGGGACAATTAAGTTTATCTGGATTGTCTATTTCTGATATTGCACCCTTCAGTATACTCTAACGTTTATTACCCAACCATTAATCATAAAGATTTTGTACATTTACAGCCAGACAACCTTCAGAAGAACTAACCGTCAAGCTAAAGTTTAATTTTGAGATTGAAAGCTTAAGTGCAACTTTGTACGCAGGACCAGAAGATTTGGTAAGTTTAGAGGGGGGTTTATTAGCTTTCATTACTGTTTATTTGGTAGCGGTGTATTTAATATTGTTATCTAGAGTGGTAGTAAGTGGAATTTGATTAAAATTTTGGTAAAAAATTGAATTAGATTTAAAAAAGAATTAGAACTAGAAATTTGGGTATTTTTTAAACTTGAAAATTTTATAGCATTTTTGTGTCAATAATGAGGGGCTGCCGTGGTCGTGATCATATGGTAGTTCGAACCACGCTTGTTGCGAGGTGTACTGGATACAGCACTATGTGATAAATTCAGTGACTTGGAACAGTCAGTTTTATTAGTGGAGGAAACCAGACTATCCGAAGAAAATCACAGACCTGCCACAAGTCACTGACAAACTTTATCATATAATATTGTATCGAGTAAACCTTGCCATTAGCAGGATTCAAACTCACACCGTTAGTGGTGATAGGCACTCGTTGCACAGGTGATTGTAAATCCAGCTACCAAATACGGTTACGACCACAACAGCCCCCTGTCACGTAATACAATGAAACCCGTCAAAGCGAACCCTCAATTTTCCGGAAGAGAAAAAAGAACCCAATGTAGGAAATCTTTGTTTGTTTTTGTAGATTTGACAAAGCAGCTGCTACACTCTGGAATATCCTACCTGGTCAATTGAGGAATGAACAATCACTTTCTTGTTTTAAGGAAAATGTTAAAACACATCTTTTTAGACTTGCATATCCAGATTCTTTACTGTTTAAATCACATCTGTTTTTTACTGATTATTGTGTATTTTTTATGTATTTTTGTTTCTATTTTTACTAGAAGAATTTTTATTTTTTAATGTAAAGCGCTTTGACTAATTTTGATATTAGATAATGCACTATGTAAAAATTATGTAATAATAATAATAAAAAGCTGCTCCCAATGAGGTTCCATTTTTACAGTTTTCACTGTATTCTCCAGGGACCGTCATGGTCATGATCCTATGGTAGTAAGAACTACCTATGCAGGTTCAGGGACCGTCACGGTCGTGATCCTATGGTAGTTAGAACTACCTATGCAGGTTCAGGGACCGTCACGGTCGTGATCCTATGGTAGTTAGAACTACCTATGCAGGTTCAGGGACCGTCACGGTCGTGATCCTATGGTAGTTAGAACTACCAATGCAATTAGTGCCTATCACCATGAACGTTGTGAGTTCGAATCCCACTCATGGCGAGGTGTACTTGATACAACCTTATGTGACAAAAAGTTTGTCAGTGACTTGAGACAAGTCGGTGGTTTTCTCCAGGTACTCCATTTTCCTCCACCAATAAAACTGACCGTCACGATATAACTGAAATATTGTTGAAAGTGGCGTTAAACACCATAGCCATAACCCTCTAATCAGGTTCTGTCATGTTTTTTTTTTTTTATGTAGGGTATTATATAATAGCTCATTTTAATCAGATTGTATTTCCACAACTTATGTTCCTCCTGTTTGTGGAGCATCCTTCTAATATTCATTTATTCAAATGGAGTTCATATATTTTAAATGATTTACAGATGACCAAGAGAGATCGTAACGTAGCACTGGGTAAAGTAGAGTTACAACTCATAGCTGTCTCTGGTAAACAGATGTCTGATGAATCGATGGAGGTCAAGGTTATTCTGAAGGACATGATCCTTGACGATAACAGAATCCATAAAATCAGTGGAATAACTAGGTAATGTTAATCACACATTTGTCTTGAGGTAAAATTCCTCATGGTGTTGAACAAATGTAGGTAGAATCATGTCATTTGTTTTCCCCATTGATTTTTATGCCCCCCCCCCCCTGTCCTTTGCTAGGTATGGGGTTATTAAGTTTTGTCTAATTATGATGTCCCCCCTTCACTAGGTATGGGGTTATTAAGTTTTGTCTAATTATGATGACCTCCCTTCACTAGGTATGGGGTTATTAAGTTTTGTCTAATTATGATGACCCCCTGCCCCCCCTTCACTAGGTATGGGGTTATTAAGATTTACCCATGTCTGTATTTCCTGCTTTTGGTTTCTGTACAATAACTTAAGTTCCCCTTTATAATTTATATACAAGGTCATTGACCATAAAAGGAAGGTCAAGTTCGATTTCAGACTTTCCTACTTTTTACCATTCTTTAGTTATGCCCTTGTTAATTTTAGCTGGAAGAAGGGCATTCATGTCCTATGGTGATATTTTTTCCATTTATATCTTTATTTTAGCAATTTTAGCAAAAACTGAAAAGTTTGTTTTGTGATTTTGAAGATGGGTTCTTGGTTGTAAAAAAGTTTGTTTTGTGTTTATGAAGATGGGTTCTTGGTTGTATAAAAGTTTGTTTTGTGGTTTTGAAGATGGGTTCCTTGTTGTAAAAAAGTTTGTTTTGTGTTCATGAAGATGGGTTCCTGGTTGTATAAAAGTTATCACCAGTTTTTTGACAAGATTAGCATGACAGATGCCACTAGTGGAGCAGGAACTACTTACACTTAGGGAACATCTAGCTTCACTTTGGTTTTTTGTGTTGCATCGTGTTGCTCAATCTTTAGTTTTCTGTGTAGTGTTTTGTTGACCATTATTTGTCTTTTTGACCTTTTTGACCTTTGGCCATTGTATTGTCTGACCTTTGATTTACAGCTTCTGATTCCCCAATTGGTATCTTCAAGCTTTTCTTGTAGGACATTTTACCATTAATAATATGTGTTGCCTGTGTAGCAGTAAAAAGAGGAGTTACTATGCATTGTCTTGAATTATTGTACACATAATTATCATACTACAGTGGAACCTGTCTAATCCAACACACCAAGGGACCGGAGAAATGTGTCAGATTGTACAGGATGTCAGAACCTGTCTAATCTGTCACATCAAGGGACCAGGGAAATGTGTCAGATTGTACAGGATGTCAGAACCTGTCTAATCTGTCACATCAAGGGACCAGGGAAATGTGTCAGATTGTACAGGATGTCAGAACCTGTCTAATCTGTCACATCAAGGGACCAGGGAAATGTGTCAGATTGTACAAGATGCCAGAATACTCAGGTTTTTTTTATAGTTAAAAGAAATACTTTGGGACCATAAATTTTTGTCAAATGTCACAGGATGTTGGGAAAACTCCGGTGTCGGATTGCACAAGTTCCACTGTACATGTATTGTTAATCCTCTATTCCACTCGCCATGCTAGATCAAGCATAACCTTGCTTTTCATAGTCTACTGGCAAGCTTCTCATATTTTATTTTAGTTTCCATGTGCCCATTGGAGTTATGTCCCTTTTTTGCTATATTTTTATTTTTTATTTATCCTAATTGTTAACCATTTCATTTTCATGTGACATTTTTTACAGTGATGATTGTTTAACAAGGTAACAGCTTAAGATATACTGAAAATGTCTGTGTCATATTCTATTTAACACTAATAGAAGGGGAAGGGGGAGGGGGGGGGGGAGGCACTTCATTCTGATAAGAGGGGAACCACTTCATTCTTAGTTTGGTGATTTGCAATCTATAACATGTGGACGAAAGTAATTCCGTTTTTTCAAATTATCCACATATATTTCATATAAAAATACATTTAAGAAAAAAAATCTCCTGAAGTCATTTTTTATGTGATTTTGATAAAGAAAAAATTCAATTAGATTTAGACTTTTATGCAGCTTCATATTCTTATTTTCCCATAAAGAAGGATAACAGAAGCACATTGTTAGTTCTGTAGTATTATAACAATGGGTTTCTTAAAAACTTAAAGAGTAAAGTTTAATATAAATACAATCAGACATTTTCAGTATTTCATCTTGAAATATTTCTATTATCTTCAGGTTGGGTAATTTTTTATTATTATTTTATGTTGTTTATTAATTTACATTTTGTTGTGATGTTTATAATATTTTATTGGATTACCAATTTGGTGAAATACTTTGAATTTTGTGTGGATCCAATTTTCAAGAATTTCTTTCCTCAAACAATAAATTGGTGAAGTATGTTTTCTTTCTTAGTGTGGGTTTAATGTTTAATGCCACTTTCAACAATATTTCAGTTATACCGTGGCGGTTAGTTTCATTAGTGGAGGAAACCGGAGTACCCGGAGAAAACAACCTGTCTCAAGTCACTGACAAACTTTATCACATAATGTTGTATCGAGTACACCTCTCCTCACCACTAATGTTGTGAGTTCGAATCCCGTGTTTTCTTTCTATGTACTGGAGGAATAAATGAATAAATTTATACAATTTCTTTTTATTTTGATAATTTTTTTTTCTTTTTTCAATTTTGAAATTTTAAATGCATGAATTTAAGAGCCCATGAATATGCCTTTAATTAGCAATTCATGAAAATTGGGATCCACGAATTTAAGTACTTTCACATTATATATTTTTTTTAAGTCGTAACAGTCCTATTTTTCCAGATTTATAACTTTTATTCCAATTTGTAGTTCACCGCGTAAATTGTTACAGTCGTGTGTTTTAGTGCATGAAAATTACAAAACGCACTCATTTTTTAGACAATGAAAATAAGATATCTGAATAATGAAATATTTTATAAATTCTTACATATTTTGAATTTTTAACAGTGATAAATAATTAAAGGTGTTTATTGTATTTATCAGTGATTTGGACCTGTTTCAAATGATCTCACTTAGTGACAGTGATATTTTTAGTACAAAATCATACATCAACGAACTGTTAATAATCGGTCAATGTGACGTCAAACACACTATGACATTTACCAATAAAATCAATGACGTTAGTTTTTAATGTCTCTACAAACATTACTACAAATATCACAGCTCGTCCTATCAGACTCGTTCTGATACTAGTGATAATGTCTGTCTCGATCTTCAAAACTGATTTTACTCTATATTATATATTCTGTTGTTAAATGAAATCAACGATGATTGGTAATCCATTATGAATATTCATGAACCTTTTACAGGATTTACACATTTCTGCATGTATCAAGCATGTCACATGTTATAATTAACTGTCAAATATTTTATGTAGTGAAAACTGTCTTGAGATGAAATGCAATACGGTTGTTTCGAATCATGTCAATTCCGAACATGCTTCGTCTTTTTCGTGTCCTGGCGTCTGAAATGTTAGGCAGACAACTTCCGGTGTCCCCCCTTTTCTGGGACGTCAACATATCATAGTCATAGATGTAGTAGATTATAAGTAATTGCAATATGGACACGCCAAGAAAACGAATAAAAAAAATACTGGTGTTCGGTACCCCACTGTCTGTCTTATAACAGAAATATATCAAGACATATTGTTTCCTTTCATGATGCTAACAGCAGTAAATAAAGAAAGAAAACAAATTTAATTTAAAAGAAGTAATTAATTGTTTATGCATTGAAGTCTTTAATACAAATAAAATAATTTATTGATATCTGTCTTTTACAGAAAATGTTAAGAATTCTTTAAGTTAAGGAACATTAATAAATGCCACATTGGAGTTTTCGTTGTGTACATTTACACCGGAAGTCCAGTGCCTAACATTCCATCAAAATCATGTGATCTGGCAGACGAAAATAAAAAACTTTTGGTGGAATAGAAATGATTTGAAACAAGCGTATTGTAAATTGGCAGAATTGTCATTATTATTTACAGATTCTCAAATTTGATCATATTTAGTCCACAGGTTATAATGATCCAAGGTTTAATATGGTCTATGGAGGCGGATCCAGATATTTCCTTGAGGGTTATTGTAGAGAGGGGGGGGAGTGGTGGCTTTTTTTGGGAGAGAGAATTGGATTTCAAAGCAATTTGTATTTAAAAGAAAAATCAAATGACACCAAGGTGTAATTCAAAGCGAAAATTACAACAACATTTTTGCCAATCTATAACTTAACTCAAATCAGGGCTTGAATCCATGATCTACCACACTCAAGGCGAGCACGCTAACCATTACACCACCGATGCGGCTAGCAGCATTGCGATATGAAGATTAGATTTTGTACTCTATATAATAAAGGTCCTGTGGTCTATTGGATTCAAGTTTTGGGCCCCGTCTCAATTTGATCCATCATAATCATTGTGTTTGTAGTATGCTATGTTGCTGTTGTCGTCCATTTGTAGATGGCTTCCCTGCTGCGGTCGTATCCTGCATCGCACAGACTGATTTCTGTGCTGTGGTCGTGTAATGCATCGCACAAAATAGTTTCTGTACTGCGTTCGTATTATGCATTGCTCAGTGATTTCTGTATTACATTTTAGGTCTTCACACTAATTCTGCAAAAAAATGAGATTTCTGCACACAAAAAATGTGGAGTGATTTCTCAAAAATTCCACAACATTTGTGATTTTACAAATATATAAAAGAATTTTAAAGATAATATCATGGAAGGTTGGGATCCCATTTACCCGTTTAATCCTGCCACATTTTTGTGCCTGTCCCAAGCCAGGACCTCAATTTCAATTGTCATATGTCATGGTCTTTTTTGTGTTCAGTGATTGAAGGTTAGAGGTCAATTTATTGCTGGAGGAAACCGGGAGTACCCACCGACCCGCCACAAGTCACTGATTAACTTTATCACATTATGTTGTATTGAATACGGGGTTCAAACTCACAACTTTAGTGGTGATAGGCACTGATTGCACAGGTAGTTGTAAATCCAACTACCATACGATCACGACCATGACAGCCCCATTGACATTGGTAGAATTGTTGACCATCACTTTCTTTCTGTAATGCTAACTTGGTTTTTGTTTTTAATGGAACACTGATTGTACAGATAGTTGTAAATCCAACTACCATATGACCAGGAAGATGACGGCCACATTGATATTTATAGAATTGTTGACCATCACTTTCTTTCCGTAACGGAAACTTGGTTTCGGTTTTTAACGCACTGGTTGCACAGGTAGTTCACTACCACTATGGCCCCGTTGATGTTGGTAGAATTGTTGACCATCACTTTCCTTCTGTGACGGAATCTTGGATTCGTTTTTTTAACAAGGAACATGATTTTACAGGATGATACAGAGATGTTCGACAAGCTTGTTAGAAGAGGGGTCCAGTAACATGATTGATGTCAACTTTAAACAAGATTCTTGTCATGATTCTAATGGTTAGTATATATATTTGAATTAAAATATGTTAATAAAATAAATACAGTGAAACCGGTCTAAACCGAAAACCTACCTATAAAACCAGACAGACTTTACAGTCCCCTTCACTAAATTTCTATGTAATTACAACCTGTGTAAACTAAACACCTGTCTAAACTGAACAAATTTGTCAGTCGGTTTAGACAGGTTTTACCGTAGATCAAATTCTAAAATCACCATCAGAAAGAAGCAACAATCAACAAAAACATTTTTTTTTACTGTGAATTTACAAATTAATGTGATGTTATATTATACCTCCACTCGTAGAGAGGGGACTATATTGCAATCACCTTGTCCATCCGTCCGTTCACACTTTCGTAACAGATATCTTAGCTTCTACTGGAAGAAATGATTTTATATTTGATATATGGCTTTGGCATGGTGATTTGTACCATGTCTCCCCTTTCCAGGTTTACCGCACATCTACTTCCTGTTTACAGTGCGACTTAGAAATTTTCATGTTTGCCGTAATGAAAACTTTCGTAACAGTTATCTCAGCTTCTACTGGAAGAAATGATTTTATATTTGATATATGGCTTTGGCATGGTGATTTGTACCATGTCTCCCCTTTCCAGGTTTACCGCACATCTACTTCCTGTTTACAGTGCGACTTAGAAATTTTCATGTTTGCCGTAATGAAAACTTTCGTAACAGTTATCTCAGCTTCTACTGGAAGAAATGATTTTATATTTGATATATGGCTTTGGCATGGTGATTTGTACCGTGTCTCCCCTTTCCAGGTTTACCGCACATCTACCTCCTGTTTACAATGCGACTTAGAATTTTTCATGTTTGTCGTAATGAAAACTTTCGTAACAGTTATCTCAGCTTCTACTGGAAGAAATGATTTTATATTTGATATATGGCTTTGGCATGGTGACTTGTACCATGTCTCCCCTTTCCAGGTTTACCACACATCTACTTCCTGTTTACCGTGCGACTTACAAATGAACGAGTGGGGGTATTCTTAGCACGACGTAGCGTGCAACATCTTGTTAATTTGAAAAAATACTAATTGGAACTGACCAAAATATAGCTTTTCTGGTACCTGATTCCTGTTGAGCAACAGAAAAAAACGGTAACAATATAAGCGCTGATGTCACAGATGACGCCTTTTAAAATGTTTAGAACGACGCTTGTTTCAGCTATTTTCAGACAATTTGGCAGTTGTTTTAGACCTTTTGATATTGCAGGATAAACACAATATACGTACATTGTCATTGAATATAAAATTAATTTGCACTCACTAGAAAAGCTCGGCAAAGGCTTGCTTCTAAAGCTTGTGCAAATAAATTATATATTTTCCGACAATGTACGTGTAAAATTGGATGTAGTCAGTTTAAAAAAATATATATTTTGGAGTTATTCCCCTTTGACCTCCAAATCTTTTGAAAATTTTCCAAATGTAACTACCATATTTAGGGTTGTATAATGCGCATTGGTGCATAATGTGCACCCCCTCTTGGCCTTGAAAATCTCCAGAAAAAAACTAGTTCTTGTCTATAATGCGCATGGACTTTTAAAAAAATCACCGTCGGAAATGTAAGAATTAAATATCAATCGTATATATTTTTCAGTCCTTTGAGCACGTTTCATTTGCTGGGAGAATTTAAGAACCATTTATCTCTTTTCATCTTCAATAAAGTTGCAAAATATTAAATGTGTTGGGTTTTATTGGCGGACATGTGATTTCCCGGTCTGGGAAAGAGTGAAACACATTGTTCCTGTTTATAATGCGCACCCCTCCTAGAAATTAAAGAATCTGGGCAAAATCCTGCACAGTATACAAACCTAAATACGGTACCATATCTCCTCTATATCTGTACAGAATATTATATTGATATCAGTGGAAGAAATAGTGGTAGACCTCTAGACATTGTCTATGTATTGTAAAATCAAGTTGGTCTATGTCAAATTTTCAAAATTTTGCATATAATGTAAAGTGAGATCGATGTAAACTAGAGATTGGTCTATGATCCCGTAAAATTTAATTTCACGCTCGGTGATATGAGATTGTTCTTATATCTGTGTTGTCGTCGGAGCTCCAATTATCAAGAGGAGGAGAGTTGGTATCACAGTAACAGGTTTAACGCCACCACATTATTGTGTCTGTCCTAAACCAAGACCTCTTTTTCCAATGTCATATGTCATGATCCAGGTGAGAGATGATTATGAGAAGAAAGTTAAAACAGTGATGGTCAACATAAACAAGGTTAGGTTTTATGTGGCATTAAACACCATGAACCATAAAACCTAACCTTGTTCATTTTGTTGGAATTGTTGGAATTGTTGACCTTGACTGTTTTAACTTTCTTCTCATAAGTACCAATTTATGAATGTTAACCAGGTTTTTATCAACTTTCACTATACTGGCTTCACTGCCTAGTGCCTATGTGAAAAATTTAAGAAAATACCAGAATTACCTGTCTTATATGACCTTCCAAGGAAACATTGAAATAGGGTCACATAAGACAGGTGGTCGCTAAATACAGGTTTAAATACCTGTCTTACATGACCTTCAAAGGATACATTGAAATAGGGTCACATAAGACAGGTGGTTGCTAAATACAGGTTTAAATACCTGTCTTACATGACCTTCAAAGGATACATTGAAATAGGGTCACATAAGACAGGTGGTTGCTAAATACAGGTTTAAATACCTGTCTTACATGACCTTCAAAGAATACATTGAAATAGGGTCACATAAGACAGGTGGTCGCTAAATACAGGTTTAAATAACTGTCTTATATGACTTTCCAAGGAAACATTGAAATAGGATCACATAATACAGGTGGTCGCTAAATACAGGTTTAGATTAAATGACCTTTCAAGGAAACATTGAAGTAGGGTCACAGTGGTCACTAACTACAGGTTTAATTTATATAAAATGCACCCGTGAAGGGAAATTAAAATTAAGGTCAAATTATACAAGTTATTGTTGCTTAATAGAGGTGGTCACTAAAGCAGGATTTACTTTATATTAAAAGTTTTGTACATATTAAATTTCAGTTGACGTCAGAGTGAACAGTCTGTACATTTGTGTCTGTTTGGATTACCTCCTCTCATTGGCCGATTTCTTTACCAAAGGCATGCCTCAAAAGGACCAATCAGAAGCCATGAAACAAGAGGTCAAATCTAGCAAGACAAAGAAAAAAGGTACGAACTTATGGTCTCCTCTGAAACTAAAGAGTACAGATGATTCCTTATTTATTCTTGTTTAGGTGAAACCATGGTAACAATGGGCAATTCCTATCTTGTTTAGGTAAAACCATGGTAATAATGGGTAATTCTTATCTTGTTTAGGTAAAACCATGGTAACAATTGGCAATTCCTATCTTGTTTAGGTAAAACCATGGTAACAATTGGCAATTCCTATCTTGTTCAGGTAAAACCATGGTAACAATTGGCAATTCCTATCTTGTTTAGGTAAAATCATGGTAACAATGGGCTGTTCTTATCTAGTTTAGGTGAAGCCATGGTAACAATGGGCAATTCTTATCTCAGAAACTACCACGTTGCTCGAACATTAACAGTGCATGAAAAACCAGTAAATCAAACCGCCATGATATAACTGAAATATTGTTGAAAGTGGCATTAAACACCACCAAACCAAACCAATAAATCAAACAATATCATAATTTACAGAATTTCACATTAGATGATATTTACAGTTTCTAAATAATGTTATTATTATTAGAACTAAGGTTGTTCTTGCTCCCAACGACATTTGGTTTAGGTTTATGGTGTTTCAACAATATTTCAGTTATATCATGGCGGTCAGTTTTATTAGTGGAGGAAACCGGAGTAATACTTATTTATTGAATATGTATGACCTTAATTAATGAATATGTATCATCTTGTTAATGAATATTCATTACTTGATATTATTTTGTTTATTCCAGCAGTTGTAGAGAAGCCACCCCCACCACAGAACTGTATGAACATTGTTGTAAAGATAGAAAAACCAGAGATAATACTGGTGGAAGATCAACTTAATCCTGATTGTAACTGTTTAGTGTTAAAGGTTAGTATTAACTTAATCCTGACTGTAACTGTTTAGTGTTAAAGGTTAGTATTAACTTAATCCTGACTGTAGCTGTTTAGTGTTAAATGTTAGTATTAACTTAATCCTGACTGTAACTGTTTAGTGTTAAATGTTAGTATTAACTTAATCCTGACTAACTGTTTAGTGTTAAATGTTAGTATTAACTTAATCCTGACTGTAACTGTTTAGTGTTAAATGTTAGTATTAACTTAATCCTGACTAACTGTTTAGTGTTAAATGTTAGTATTAACTTAATCCTGACTGTAACTGTTTAGTGTTAAATGTTAGTATTAACTTAATCCTGATTGTAACTGTTTAGTGTTAAATGTTAGTATTAACTTAATCCTGACTGTAACTGTTTAGTGTTAAATGTTAGTATTAACTTAATCCTGACTGTAACTGTTTAGTGTTAAATGTTAGTATTAACTTAATCCTGACTAACTGTTTAGTGTTAAATGTTAGTATTAACTTAATCCTGACTGTAACTGTTTAGTGTTAAAGGTTAGTATTAACTTAATCCTGATTGTAACTGTTTAGTGTTAAATGTTAGTATTAACTTAATCCTGATTGTAACTGTTTAGTGTTAAATGTTAGTATTAACTTAATCCTGATTGTAACTGTTTAGTGTTAAATGTTAGTATTAACTTAATCCTGACTGTAACTGTTTAGTGTTAAATGTTAGTATTAACTTAATCCTGACTAACTGTTTAGTGTTAAATGTTAGTATTAACTTAATCCTGACTGTAACTGTTTAGTGTTAAAGGTTAGTATTAACTTAATCCTGATTGTAACTGTTTAGTGTTAAATGTTAGTATTAACTTAATCCTGACTGTAACTGTTTAGTGTTAAATGTTAGTATTAACTTAATCCTGACTGTAACTGTTTAGTGTTAAATGTTAGTATTAACTTAATCCTGACTAACTGTTTAGTGTTAAATGTTAGTATTAACTTAATCCTGACTGTAACTGTTTAGTGTTAAATGTTAGTATTAACTTAATCCTGACTGTAACTGTTTAGTGTTAAATGTTAGTATTAACTTAATCCTGACTGTAACTGTTTAGTGTTAAATGTTAGTATTAACTTAATCCTGACTGTAACTGTTTAGTGTTAAATGTTAGTATTAACTTAATAGTGACTGTAACTGTTTAGTGTTAAATGTTAGTATTAACTTAATCCTGACTGTAACTGTTTAGTGTTAAATGTTAGTATTCGTTCAATCTTATTAATATCAGATCTCTCTCTTGCTAGCCTTTACTGATATGTAGTGGCGTGGGAGATCTGAGGAATATTAAATGTTAGTATTCGTTCAATAATTCTGGACTTTCGTGGTTGTGATTGTATGGTAGTTGGGTTTACAACGTTGTGAGTTCGGTTTCCTCCACCAATAAAACTGACAGCCACGATATAGCTGAAATATTGTTGAAAGTGGTGTTAAACACCATGACCTTAGCCTTAACCTTATTGGTTCAATCTGATTAAAATCAGATCACTCTCTCTTGCTCCCCTTTACTGACATGTAGTGGCGTGGAAGATCTGAGGAACCCACATTACAGGTCATATGTGAGTGACACTATATATCATCCAATGAAAATGTTGATTGCGAGACTATGAAAGTATTACTAAACTGCTTTGCATGCTACCAGCAATCCGATTGGATGAAAAATTTCATAGCTGTATTTATCTCATAACTCATTATGACTTAAGGTCACTTGCATAATGGGGTTTCCTCAGATCTCTCACACCACTACAACCACATTGGTGGCGTAATGGTTAGCGTGCAAGCCTCGGTCAAACAAAAGACTATAAAATTGGTATTTCTCCACTAAGCACGCAGCATTAAGGAGAAAGAGCAAAGACTGGCCGGCTCGGAATCAGAATAATGTGTCCGAGTGGAGCGACATGTCTACCCTCGGAATGTTGTTTCTGTGAGTTAGCACTATAAAAATCCAACTCAGCGTGTTGATCTGGAACAAAGCGGACCTCATCATCATCTCATTGAAAATGAACTTGTTCTCGCCATGATATGGCTGAAAAATTGCTGAATTGGCGTTAATCAACAATCACTCACTCGCCTACACCACAACAGATATGGCAATCACTTTTTAATGTGCCAATGTTTTTGTAACAATTTACAATTAATTAGTTAATATTATTAAATAATTTAATAGCGTTTATTGGTTCAATCATGTATTGAGAACACCTCAACCGTTTAATACCAACATTGCGAGTTCGAATCCCTCTCTTATAGCGAGGTGAACTCCATACAACATTACGTATAAAGTTTCTCAGTGACGTGAGACAGGTCGGTGGTTTTCTCTGGGTACTTCTGGTTTCCTCTACCGGTATAACTGAAATATTGTTGAAAGTGGCATTAAACACCATAAACCTAAGCCAAACCAAAAAATGAAGGAGACTTTTGCATCAGAGTTTGAGATAACAAGATTGCTTAAACCTAGCTATTTGGTAGGCTGTTCCTGCTCCACAGCTCAATTAAATGAATACCTAGTTTAAACCCTGCCATATTTCTCTGCGTTTCCCAGGACTTGAATTTTCATCGGCAAAAGTGATATTTTCATGTTCAATGATTTGAGATGAGATATAAAGCATGTTCACTTTGTCGACTGCTTAAAAAAACGTAGATATCTAATTTAATAAGGGCCTGGGTGACTCAATGAGTTGGGTTGTTGTAGGGCCTGGGTGACTCAATGAGTTAGGCTTGTATTACCTTAGATTACCTAACAACTCATACAAGCCTATCACCAATACGGTGTGGATTCGTGCCCGGCTTTGTAAATTACAAAAAATGGTGCACTCGACTCGCAGCCGCAAGTGATAAAGTTTACCAGTTGCTTGCCCATGGTCGGTGGTTATCTCCGGGTACTCCGGCTTCTTCCACCACTAAAACTGGTCGCCACCCCATATAGCTGAAATATTGCTGAAAGTGGCATTAAGCACAATAAATCAAATCAAATAAAATCTAATTTAATAGTTCTTATTTATTTCAGACTGAAGTGTTATTTAAAATGAAGATACATCCAGAATCCCAGGACATGTCTGCCTTTGTTAAGGATTTACAGATATTCTCCTGTGTGTTTAGTAAACGTAGAGCTGTGGCTGCTCAGGTATTTCTTTTTTTTTCGCTTACCATCTCAAAGGCAATGTGAGCTTTTGCCATCACTCGATGTCCATTGTCCGTTAACGTTTCATATTTTAATCTTCTTCTCTGAAACCGCTTAGCCAAATGAACCGAAACTTAGGAAGAATCTATGGAAGGTCCTCTATAAAGATTGCTCATTTCGTCCCGATCCATTAACAAACATGGCAACCATAGGGAATTCTTGTTTCTGATTGGTCTATTTCTAAAAAAATCTTCTTCTCTGAAACCGCTTAGCCTATACAAAATTGACATGGCAGCTATAGGCAGTTCTTGTTTGTTATTAGCCAATTAAGCAAAAATCTTCTCTAAACCATTTGCCCAAATTAATTGAAATTTGGTAGGAAGCACCATGGAAGGTTCTGTATAAAGTTTCCTCAAAGCAGAATGAAAGGTGAGCGACACAGGCTCGGCCCACTGAACCTCTAGTACTATAAATTTACAGGTGATTCATAGCAAGAAATAATGCGTACAATTGTTGATTTGTTTCACGAGAATAGATATCTCAAAGCAATGTTGCATCTAAAACGAAGCCTGAAATGTGAGATGCAATGAGAAGTCCATTTCGCACAAAGAGTATTAATGATAGTATGTTTATGGAAGATTTGTCAAAGTAACGTCAATGTTAGAAATCAACAATGATATGTTTGTATGACGCTTGTCACTTGATAATTGAGATTATTTTCTCACACCTTGCATAAAGTAGTCCTTTGATTTAGGTGAACAAATATTTTTCTATCTTACCCAGGCTCTAGGCTACTGGGTAACAGTCCACACAAACGTTTTCCTGCAAAATTGTTTTTCATTGTTGAGTAAATTGTTGATTTATCGATATACTTCACAACTTTATAGTGTCTTGGTAGTACTTTAAATGTATTTAATGATAAAATATATAGACTGTATCCTTAAATGCTACTACAACAGCGATAAATACCTGTAAAAAATTATTTGACTTTGTTCAAAGGGAGGTAATTCTTTTATTTATATTAGTTACTAACAAGGGAGAGCACTCTATTATTTACTTAAGTAAACATGGTAGAAAGGGGTGAGAAAAAGAGTCAAACACCGTGAAAGGTGCAAGATTATTAAATCTGAGACACCATCGGAAAAGATTTAAATCTTACCCTCTAGTGTCACAGATTTTTACGATCTTGCACCTCTCCGTTTGTTAGACCCTGTATATCTACGCTTTATCATGGAAATCAGTTTTAATACTCAGTGAGACAATCTTTTATTTCTGTCCAAAACTTGTTGGCTCCCTCCTCTCATTTTGAGTATTTTCCCATTGTTGCTAAGCAACCAACAATAGAGGAGTCATGAGTATGCAGAGAAACCCACAGATGATCTGTATTCTTATCCATCTATCACATGATTGTGACCATGGAGGCCCCCAGTGTCCAATGTTTACAGTAGTGTTACATGAATTTCATTGTCACCATTTTTAATCTTCAAGTTTTGTGTTCTCTAAATTGTGCAGAATAAAAAAAAAGCATTTTGTCATAATATCAATCGCTTAAAGAAATTATTGAAATCGTAAAATTTGCTAGCGGGAAAATTATATATAAAGCACTCGTAAAAAAAAATTGATCCACACAAGCATAAAACACCTTACTTTTGTCCGTCATTTATTGAAATAAAACTATGATTTCTTTAAGGGATTGATATTACGGGAGAAAATAACTATAAAACACTCGTAAAAAAAATTGATTCACGCAAGCAAAATACACCCTACTTTTGTCTGTTATTTATTGAAAGAAAACTATGATTTCAATGATTTCGTTAAGAGATTGATATTACGGGAAAAATAAATACAGTGAAACCTGTCTAAACCGTAAACCTGCCTAAACCAGACAGACTTTACAGTCCTATATACTGAACCCTGAGTAAACCGTAAACCTGCCTAAGCCAGACAGACTTTACAGTCCTATCTACTGAACCCTGAGTAAACCGTAAACCTGCCTAAGCCAGACAGACTTTACAGTCCTATATACTGAACCCTGAGTAAACCGTAAACCTGCCTAAACCAGACAGACTTTACAGTCCTATCTACTGAACCCTGAGTAAACCGTAAACCTGCCTAAACCAGACAGACTTTACAGTCCTATCTACTGAACCCTGAGTAAACTGTAAACCTGCCTAATCCAGACAGACTTTACAGTCCTATCTACTGAACCCTGAGTAAACCGTAAACCTGCCTAAGCCAGACAGACTTTACAGTCCTATATACTGAACCCTGAGTAAACCGTAAACCTGCCTAAACCAGACAGATTTTACAGTCCTATATACTGAACCCTGAGTAAACCGTAAACCTGCCTAAACCAGACAGACTTTACAGTCCTATCTACTGAACCCTGAGTAAACCGTAAACCTGCCTAAACCAGACAGACTTTACAGTCATATCTACTGAACCCTGAGTAAACCGTAAACCTGCCTAAACCAGACAGACTTTACAGTCCTATCTACTGAACCCTGAGTAAACTGTAAACCTGCCTAATCCAGACAGACTTTACAGTCCTATCTACTGAACCCTGAGTAAACCGTAAACCTGCCTAAGCCAGACAGACTTTACAGTCCTATATACTGAATCCTGAGTAAACCGTAAACCTGCCTAAACCAGACAGACTTTACAGTCATATCTACTGAACCCTGAGTAAACTGTAAACCTGCCTAAACCAGACAGACTTTACAGTCCTATCTACTGAACCCTGAGTAAACTGTAAACCTGCCTAAACCAGACAGACTTTACAGTCCTATCTACTGAACCCTGAGTAAACTGTAAACCTGCCTAAACCAGACAGACTTTACAGTCCTATCTACTGAACCCTGAGTAAACCGTAAACCTGACTAAACCAGACAGACTTTACAGTCCTATCTACTGAACCCTGAGTAAACCGTGAACCTGACTAAACCAGACAGACTTTACAGTCCTATCTACTGAACCCCGAGTAAACCGTAAACCTGCCTAAACCAGACAGACTTTACAGTCCTATCTACTGAACCCTGAGTAAACCGTGAACCTGACTAAACCAGACAGACTTTACAGTCCTATCTACTGAACCCTGAGTAAACCGTAAACCTGCCTAAGCCAGACAGACTTTACAGTCCTATATACTGAACCCTGAGTAAACCGTAAACCTGCCTAAACCAGACAGACTTTACAGTCATATCTACTGAACCCTGAGTAAACCGTAAACCTGCCTAAACCAGACAGACTTTACAGTCCTATCTACTGAACCCTGAGTAAACCGTAAACCTGCCTAAACCAGACAGACTTTACAGTCCTATCTACTGAACCCCGAGTAAACCGTAAACCTGCCTAAACCAGACAGACTTTACAGTCCTATCTACTGAACCCTGAGTAAACCGTGAACCTGACTAAACCAGACAGACTTTACAGTCCTATCTACTGAACCCTGAGTAAACCGTGAACCTGACTAAACCAGACAGACTTTACAGTCCTATCTACTGAACCCTGAGTAAACTGTAAACCTGCCTAATCCAGACAGACTTTACAGTCCTATCTACTGAACCCTGAGTAAACCGTAAACCTGCCTAAGCCAGACAGACTTTACAGTCCTATATACTGAACCCTGAGTAAACCGTAAACCTGCCTAAACCAGACAGACTTTACAGTCATATCTACTGAACCCTGAGTAAACTGTAAACCTGCCTAAACCAGACAGACTTTACAGTCCTATCTACTGAACCCTGAGTAAACTGTAAACCTGCCTAAACCAGACAGACTTTACAGTCATATCTACTGAACCCTGAGTAAACTGTAAACCTGCCTAAACCAGTCAGACTTTACAGTCCTATCTACTGAACCCTGAGTAAACCGTAAACCTGCCTAAACCAGACAGACTTTACAGTCCTATCTACTGAACCCTGAGTAAACTGTAAACCTGCCTAAACCAGACAGACTTTACAGTCCTATCTACTGAACCCTGAGTAAACTGTAAACCTGCCTAAACCAGACAGACTTTACAGTCCTATCTACTGAACCCTGAGTAAACTGTAAACCTGCCTAAACCAGACAGACTTTACAGTCCTATCTACTGAACCCTGAGTAAACCGTAAACCTGCCTAAACCAGACAGACTTTACAGTCCTATCTACTGAACCCTGAGTAAACCGTAAACCTGCCTAAACCAGACAGACTTTACAGTCATATCTACTGAACCCTGAGTAAACTGTAAACCTGCCTAATCCAGACAGACTTTACAGTCCTATCTACTGAACCCTGAGTAAACTGTAAACCTGCCTAAACCAGACAGACTTTACAGTCCTATCTACTGAACCCTGAGTAAACCGTAAACCTGACTAAACCAGACAGACTTTACAGTCCTATCTACTGAACCCTGAGTAAACTGTAAACCTGCCTAAACCAGTCAGACTTTACAGTCCTATCTACTGAACCCTGAGTAAACCGTAAACCTGCCTAAACCAGACAGACTTTACAGTCCTATCTACTGAACCCTGAGTAAACCGTGAACCTGACTAAACCAGACAGACTTTACAGTCCTATCTACTGAACCCTGAGTAAACCGTGAACCTGACTAAACCAGACAGACTTTACAGTCCTATCTACTGAACCCCGAGTAAACCGTAAACCTGCCTAAACCAGACAGACTTTACAGTCCTATCTACTGAACCCTGAGTAAACCGTGAACCTGACTAAACCAGACAGACTTTACAGTCCTATCTACTGAACCCCGAGTAAACCGTAAACCTGCCTAAACCAGACAGACTTTACAGTCCTATCTACTGAACCCTGAGTAAACCGTAAACCTGCCTAAACCAGACAGACTTTACAGTCCTATCTACTGAACCCTGAGTAAACCGTAAACCTGCCTAAACCAGACAGACTTTACAGGCCTATCTACTGAACCCTGAGTAAACCGTAAACCTGCCTAAACCAGACAGACTATACAGTCCTATCTACTGAACCCTGAGTAAACCGTAAACCTGCCTAAACCAGACAGACTTTACAGTCCTATCTACTGAACCCTGAGTAAACCGTAAACCTGACTAAACCAGACAGACTTTACAGGCCTATCTACTGAACCCTGAGTAAACCGTAAACCTGACTAAACCAGACAGACTCTACAGTCCCATCTACTAAATGTCTATGTAATTTGAACCTGTGTAAACCAAACACCTGTCTAAACTGAACAAATTCTTTTGTCCCATGGTGTTCGGTTTAGACAGGTTTTACTGTATAAAACACTCACACAACCATAAAATACCTTACTTTTGTCTGTTATTTGTTGAAAGTAAACCTCATTTTTTGTTTCTATTTTCAGATTTTGAACCCATGTGAGATATCCTTCTACAGCAAGACACCTTACGGTAAAGGTGCTCACATGGATATAACTACGTCTGATTTGATTCTAAATATATCTCCTGGTACCATTAAAACTATGTCCGGGATCAGTGCAGCGCTGGCAGCTAAACCAGTATGTATATGATATTTCTCTAATTCTTTGTAAGGGGGGGGGGGGGGGTTATGGATTATGGAGTTTAACACCGCTTTCAACAATATTTCAGTTATATTGTGGTGGTAAGTTTTATTGGTTGAGGAAACCGGATTTGGTGTTTAATGCCACTTTCAACAATATTTCAATTATATCGTGGCGGTCAGTTTTATTGGTGTAGGACACCGGAGAAAACCCAACGACCTGATGCAAGTCACTGACAAACTTTATCACATAATGTTGTATCGAGTACACCTCACCTAGAACAGGATTTTAACTTTGTAAGATCAATTTGATAATCAGTATGCGGTAATTGACTGGTTGTAGTGAACAATACGCTGGTGTTTCCCCTTTTGTGACATCACAAAGGCAAAGCATCCCATAATACAGTCAGTCGGTAGTCAAAAGTATTCCAACTGCATCGGTGGTGTAATGGTTAGCGTGCTTGCCTCGAATGCGGTAGATCGTGGGTTCAAGCCTTTGGGACAAATACAAAGTGACCTTATAAAACAGGTGGCCTCTTAAAAAAGTTTCAATTCATATGAAATTTTCTATGACCAGACAAGCAAAAGGTGACCTTTTAATGCATGATGCTGCTTAATAGAGGTGACTGCATGTGCAGGTTTGATTGTACTTAATTTGGTGTTTGTTTTAGGGTGAAGGAGATCACACCAGTAAAACTACAATACCAGGTGATTTGTGGGAGATTAAAAAATTGTCTGAAGCTGACTTCTGGTTCCTTAAGACTGGTGAAGAGACAGACCAGGAACCAGACTTAGACTTTGAGGAACTGGTAACTGATGAGGAAATTAGATCAGAAATGGTAAATCATCATTATTTTTGTCACATGACTAATTTAGCATGTTCTGATTGGCTGAAATATGTGATTTTTTTTTTTAATATCATGGCTGAGTCTTCCCACAAATTTCAAAGACAAAAGGTCCTTTTTAGTTCACCTGGACCAAAGGTCCAGGTGAACTATTGCCATCACTTGGCGTCCGTCGTCTGTCGTCTGTCGTCTGTAAACTTTTCACATTTCAAGCTTCTTCTCCGAAACCACTTGGCCGATTGGAACCGAACTTAACAGGAATGTACCTTGGATGGTCCTCTACAAAGTTACTGTTTTTCGTTCCAGTCGGATATTCAATATGGCTGCCAGGGCCAATAATATGCTCTGATTGGCTGAAATTTCAAAGATCTTCTTCTCTGAAACTAATGATATGACTGAACCCAAACTGTAAAGGAAAGATCATTGGAATGTCCTTTACCAAGTTACTGTTTTTTATGCCGATCGGAAATCCAAGATGGCCGCCATCGCAGGACATAGATTAACATTGGACCCTATGGGAAAATGTTCAAATGCCTTCTTCTCAGAAACTACAAATATGATTAAAGCCAAACTGTACATGAATGTTCATTGGATGGTCCTCTACAAATTTTGTGTTTTTTATGCCGGTCGGAAATCCAAGATGGCCGCCACCGCAGGACATAGATTAACATTGGACCCTATGGGAAAATATTCAAATGCCTTCTTCTCAGAAACTACAAATATGATTAAAGCCAAACTGTACATGAATGTTCATTGGATGGTCCTCTACAAACTTTACGTTTTTTGTTCCGGTATGAAATTCAAAATGGCGGCTACGGCAGGACTTAGTTTAACATTGGACCCTATGGGAAAAATGTTTCAAAACGCTTCTTCTCTGAAACCACTTGGATAATTGAAACCAAACTGCATAGGAATGATCATTGGAAGGTCCTCTACAAATTTTATGTTTTTTATGCCGATCGGAAATCCAAGATGGCCGCCACCGCAATACATAGATTAACATTGGACCCTATGGGAAAATGTTCAAATGCCTTCTTCTCAGAAACTACAAATATGATTAAAGCCAAACTGTACATGAATGTTCATTGGATGGTCCTCTACAATCTTAAGGTTTTTTGTTCCGATATGAAATTCAAAATGGCGGCTACGGCAGGACTTAGTTTAACATTGGACCCTATGGAAAAAATGTTTCAAAATGCTTCTTCTCTGAAACCACTTGGACAGTTGAAACCAAACTGCCCAGGAATGATCATTGGAAGGTCCTCTACAAATTTTCTGTTTTTTAAGCCGATCGGAAATCCAAGATGGCTGCCACCGCAGGATATAGATTAACATTGGACCCTATGGGAAAATATTCAAATGCCTTCTTCTCAGAAACTACAAATATGATTAAAGCCAAACTGTACATGAATGTTCATTAGATGGTCCTCTACAAACTTTACGTTTTTTGTTCCGGTATGAAATTCAAAATGGCGGCTACGCAGGACTTAGTTTAACATTGGACCCTATGGGAAAAATGTTTCAAAACGCTTCTTCTCTGAAACCACTTGGATAATTGAAACCAAACTGCCTAGGAATGATCATTGGAAGGTCCTCTACAAATTTTATGTTTTTTATGCCGATCGGAAATCCAAGATGGCCGCCACCGCAATACATAGATTAACATTGGACCCTATGGGAAAATGTTCAAATGCCTTCTTCTCAGAAACTACAAATATGATTAAAGCCAAACTGTACATGAATGTTCATTGGATGGTCCTCTACAATCTTAAGGTTTTTTGTTCCGATATGAAATTCAAAATGGCGGCTACGGCAGGACTTAGTTTAACATTGGACCCTATGGAAAAAATGTTTCAAAATGCTTCTTCTCTGAAACCACTAGGACAGTTGAAACCAAACTGCTTAGGAATGATCATTGGAAGGTCCTCTACAAATTTTATGTTTTTTATGCCGATCGGAAATCCAAGATGGCCGCCACCGCAATACATAGATTAACATTGGACCCTATGGGAAAATGTTCAAATGCCTTCTTCTCAGAAACTACAAATATGATTAAAGCCAAACTGTACATGAATGTTCATTGGATGGTCCTCTACAATCTTAAGGTTTTTTGTTCCGATATGAAATTCAAAATGGCGGCTACGGCAGGACTTAGTTTAACATTGGACCCTATGGAAAAAATGTTTCAAAATGCTTCTTCTCTGAAACCACTAGGACAGTTGAAACCAAACTGCTTAGGAATGATCATTGGAAGGTCCTCTACAAATTTTCTGTTTTTTATGCCGGTCGGAAATCCAAGATGGCCGCCACCGCAGGACATAGATTAACATTGGACCCTATGGGAAAATGTTCAAATGCCTTCTTCTCAGAAACTACAAATATGATTAAAGCCAAACTGTACATGAACGTTCATTGGATGGTCCTCTACAAATTTACGTTTTTTGTTCCGATATGAAATTCAAAATGGCGGCTACGGCAGGACTTAGTTTAACATTGGACCCTATGGGAAAAATGTTTCAAAACGCTTCTTCTCTGAAACCACTTGGATAATTGAAACCAAACTGCCCAGGAATGATCATTGGAAGGTCCTCTACAAGGTGTTTTTTTTTTTATGCCGATCGGAAATCCAAGATGGCCACCACCGCAGGACATAGATTAACATTGGACCCTATGGGAAAATGTTCAAATGCCTTCTTCTCAGAAACTACAAATATGATTAAAGCCAAACTGTACATGAACGATCATTGGAAGGTCCTCTACACATTTTATGTTTTTTATGCCGATCGGAAATCCAAGATGGCCGCCACCGCAATACATAGATTAACATTGGACCCTATGGGAAAATGTTCAAATGCCTTCTTCTCAGAAACTACAAATATGATTAAAGCCAAACTGTACATGAATGTTCATTGGATGGTCCTCTACAATCTTAAGGTTTTTTGTTCCGATATGAAATTCAAAATGGCGGCTACGGCAGGACTTAGTTTAACATTGGACCCTATGGGAAAAATGTTTCAAAATGCTTCTTCTCTGAAACCACTTGGACAGTTGAAACCAAACTGCCCAGGAATGATCATTGGAAGGTCCTCTACAAATTTTCTGTTTTTTAAGCCGATCGGAAATCCAAGATGGCTGCCACCGCAGGATATAGATTAACATTGGACCCTATGGGAAAATATTCAAATGCCTTCTTCTCAGAAACTACAAATATGATTAAAGCCAAACTGTACATGAATGTTCATTAGATGGTCCTCTACAAACTTTACGTTTTTTGTTCCGGTATGAAATTCAAAATGGCGGCTACGCAGGACTTAGTTTAACATTGGACCCTATGGGAAAAATGTTTCAAAACGCTTCTTCTCTGAAACCACTTGGATAATTGAAACCAAACTGCCTAGGAATGATCATTGGAAGGTCCTCTACAAATTTTATGTTTTTTATGCCGATCGGAAATCCAAGATGGCCGCCACCGCAATACATAGATTAACATTGGACCCTATGGGAAAATGTTCAAATGCCTTCTTCTCAGAAACTACAAATATGATTAAAGCCAAACTGTACATGAATGTTCATTGGATGGTCCTCTACAATCTTAAGGTTTTTTGTTCCGATATGAAATTCAAAATGGCGGCTACGGCAGGACTTAGTTTAACATTGGACCCTATGGAAAAAATGTTTCAAAATGCTTCTTCTCTGAAACCACTAGGACAGTTGAAACCAAACTGCTTAGGAATGATCATTGGAAGGTCCTCTACAAATTTTATGTTTTTTATGCCGATCGGAAATCCAAGATGGCCGCCACCGCAATACATAGATTAACATTGGACCCTATGGGAAAATGTTCAAATGCCTTCTTCTCAGAAACTACAAATATGATTAAAGCCAAACTGTACATGAATGTTCATTGGATGGTCCTCTACAATCTTAAGGTTTTTTGTTCCGATATGAAATTCAAAATGGCGGCTACGGCAGGACTTAGTTTAACATTGGACCCTATGGAAAAAATGTTTCAAAATGCTTCTTCTCTGAAACCACTAGGACAGTTGAAACCAAACTGCTTAGGAATGATCATTGGAAGGTCCTCTACAAATTTTCTGTTTTTTATGCCGGTCGGAAATCCAAGATGGCCGCCACCGCAGGACATAGATTAACATTGGACCCTATGGGAAAATGTTCAAATGCCTTCTTCTCAGAAACTACAAATATGATTAAAGCCAAACTGTACATGAACGTTCATTGGATGGTCCTCTACAAATTTACGTTTTTTGTTCCGATATGAAATTCAAAATGGCGGCTACGGCAGGACTTAGTTTAACATTGGACCCTATGGGAAAAATGTTTCAAAACGCTTCTTCTCTGAAACCACTTGGATAATTGAAACCAAACTGCCCAGGAATGATCATTGGAAGGTCCTCTACAAGGTGTTTTTTTTTTTATGCCGATCGGAAATCCAAGATGGCCACCACCGCAGGACATAGATTAACATTGGACCCTATGGGAAAATGTTCAAATGCCTTCTTCTCAGAAACTACAAATATGATTAAAGCCAAACTGTACATGAACGATCATTGGAAGGTCCTCTACACATTTTATGTTTTTTATGCCGATCGGAAATCCAAGATGGCCGCCACCGCAATACATAGATTAACATTGGACCCTATGGGAAAATGTTCAAATGCCTTCTTCTCAGAAACTACAAATATGATTAAAGCCAAACTGTACATGAATGTTCATTGGATGGTCCTCTACAATCTTAAGGTTTTTTGTTCCGATATGAAATTCAAAATGGCGGCTACGGCAGGACTTAGTTTAACATTGGACCCTATGGGAAAAATGTTTCAAAATGCTTCTTCTCTGAAACCACTTGGACAGTTGAAACCAAACTGCCCAGGAATGATCATTGGAAGGTCCTCTACAAATTTTCTGTTTTTTATGCCGGTCGGAAATCCAAGATGGCCGCCACCGCAGGACATAGATTAACATTGGACCCTATGGGAAAATATTCAAATGCCTTCTACTCAGAAACTACAAATATGATTAAAGCCAAACTGTACATGAATGTTCATTAGATGGTCCTCTACAAACTTTACGTTTTTTGTTCCGGTATGAAATTCAAAATGGCGGCTACGGCAGGACTTAGTTTAACATTGGACCCTATGGGAAAAATGTTTCAAAACGCTTCTTCTCTGAAACCACTTGGATAATTGAAACCAAACTGCCTAGGAATGATCATTGGAAGGTCCTCTTCAAATTTTATGTTTTTTATGCCGATCGGAAATCCAAGATGGCCGCCACCGCAATACATAGATTAACATTGGACCCTATGGGAAAATGTTCAAATGCCTTCTTCTCAGAAACTACAAATATGATTAAAGCCAAACTGTACATGAATGTTCATTGGATGGTCCTCTACAATCTTAAGGTTTTTTGTTCCGATATGAAATTCAAAATGGCAGCTACGGCAGGACTTAGTTTAACATTGGACCCTATGGGAAAAATGTTTCAAAATGCTTCTTCTCTGAAACCACTAGGACAGTTGAAACCAAACTGCTTAGGAATGATCATTGGAAGGTCCTCTACAAATTTTCTGTTTTTTATGCCGGTCGGAAATCCAAGATGGCCACCACCGCAGGACATAGATTAACATTGGACCCTATGGGAAAATGTTCAAATACCTTCTTCTCAGAAACTACAAATATGATTAAAGCCAAACTGTACATGAACGTTCATTGGATGGTCCTCTACAAATTTACGTTTTTTGTTCCGATATGAAATTCAAAATGGCGGCTACGGCAGGACTTAGTTTAACATTGGACCCTATGGGAAAAATGTTTCAAAACGCTTCTTCTCTGAAACCACTTGGATAATTGAAACCAAACTGCCCAGGAATGATCATTGGAAGGTCCTCTACAAGGTGTGTGTTTTTTATGCCGATCGGAAATCCAAGATGGCCACCACCGCAGGACATAGATTAACATTGGACCCTATGGGAAAATGTTCAAATGCCTTCTTCTCAGAAACTACAAATATGATTAAAGCCAAACTGTACATGAATGTTCATTGAATGGTCCTCTACAAAATTTACGTTTTTTATTCTGATATGAAATTCAAAATGGCGGCTACGGCAGGACTTAGTTTAACATTGGACCCTATGGGAAAAATGTTTCAAAATGCTTCTTCTCTGAAACCACTTGGACAGTTGAAACCAAACTGCCCAGGAATGATCATTGGAAGGTCCTCTACAAGGTGTGTGTTTTTTATGCCGAGCGGAAATCCAAGATGGCTGCCACCACAGGTCATAGTATTAACACAGAACCATATGGGGAAAATACAGAAATATATTCTTCTCAGAAGCTATTGCACTGATTGAACCTAAACTGTGCATCAATCATTGGAAGGTCCTTTACAAACTTTGTGTTTTTTATGTTGATCGTAATTCCAAGATGACTACCACTGCAGGACATAGTTTTTACATAGGACCAATTGTTTTTTTTTATTACCAGGTGAACGATACAGGCTCTTGAGAGCCTCTGGTTAGTTTACCTGGACCAAAGGTCCATGTGAACTATTGCCATCACTTGGCGTCTGTCGTCTGTAAACTTTTCACATTTCAAGCTTCTTCTCCGAAACCACTTGGCCGATTGGAACCGAACTTAGCAGGAATGTTACTTGGATGGTCCTCTACAAAGTTACTGTTTTTCGTTCCAGTCGGATATTCAATATGGCTGCCAGGGCCAATAATATGCTCTGATTGGCTGAAATTTCAAAGATCTTCTTCTCCGAAACTAATGAACTGACTGAACCCAAACTGTAAAGGAATGATCATTGGAATGTCCTTTACCAAGTTACTGTTTTTTATGCCGATCGGAAATCCAAGATGGCCGCCATCGCAGGACATAGATTAACATTGGACCCTATGGGAAAATGTTCAAATGCCTTCTTCTCAGAAACTACAAATATGATTAAAGCCAAACTGTACATGAATGTTCATTGGATGGTCCTCTACAATCTTAAGGTTTTTTGTTCCGATATGAAATTCAAAATGGCGGCTACGGCAGGACTTAGTTTAACATTGGACCCTATGGGAAAAATGTTTCAAAATGCTTCTTCTCTGAAACCACTTGGACAGTTGAAACCAAACTGCCCAGGAATGATCATTGGAAGGTCCTCTACAAATTTTTTGTTTTTTATATCGGTCGGAAATCCAAGATGGCCGCCACCGCAGGACATAGATTAACATTGGACCCTATGGGAAAATGTTCAAATGCCTTCTTCTCAGAAACTACAAATATTATTAAAGCCAAACTGTACATGAATGTTCATTGGATGGTCCTCTACAATCTTAAGGTTTTTTGTTCCGATATGAAATTCAAAATGGCGGCTACGGCAGGACTTAGTTTAACATTGGACCCTATGGGAAAAATGTTTCAAAATGCTTCTTCTCTGAAACCACTTGGACAGTTGAAACCAAACTGCCCAGGAATGATCATTGGAAGGTCCTCTACAAATTTTCTGTTTTTTATGCCGGTCGGAAATCCAAGATGGCCGCCACCGCAGGACATAGATTAACATTGGACCCTATGGGAAAATGTTCAAATGCCTTCTTCTCAGAAACTACAAATATTATTAAAGCCAAACTGTACATGAATGTTCATTGGATGGTCCTCTACAATCTTAAGGTTTTTTGTTCCGATATGAAATTCAAAATGGCGGCTACGGCAGGACTTAGTTTAACATTGGACCCTATGGGAAAAATGTTTCAAAATGCTTCTTCTCTGAAACCACTTGGACAGTTGAAACCAAACTGCCCAGGAATGATCATTGGAAGGTCCTCTACAAATTTTCTGTTTTTTATGCCGGTCGGAAATCCAAGATGGCCGCCACCGCAGGACATAGATTAACATTGGACCCTATGGGAAAATGTTCAAATGCCTTCTTCTCAGAAACTACAAATATGATTAAAGCCAAACTGTACATGAATGTTCATTGGATGGTCCTCTACAAACTTTACGTTTTTTGTTCTGGTATGAAATTCAAAATGGCGGCTACGGCAGGACTTAGTTTAACATTGGACCCTATGGGAAAAATGTTTCAAAATGCTTCTTCTCTGAAACCACTTGGACAGTTGAAACCAAACTGCCCAGGAATGATCATTGGAAGGTCCTCTACAAATTTAAGGTTTTTTATGCCGATCGGAAATCTAAGATGGCCACCACCGCAGGACATAGATTAACATTGGACCCTATGGGAAAATGTTCAAATGCCTTCTTCTCAGAAACTACAAATATGATTAAAGCCAAACTGTACAAGAATGTTCATTGGATGGTCCTCTACAAACTTTACGTTTTTTGTTCCGATATGAAATTCAAAATGGCGGCTACGGCAGGACTTAGTTTAACATTGGACCCTATGGGAAAAATGTTTCAAAACGCTTCTTCTCTGAAACCACTTGGATAATTGAAACCAAACTGCCCAGGAATGATCATTGGAAGGTCCTCTACAAATTTTATGTTTTTTATGCCGATCGGAAATCCAAGATGGCCACCACCGCAATACATAGATTAACATTGGACCCTATGGGAAAATGTTCAAATGCCTTCTACTCAGAAACTACAAATATGATTAAAGCCAAACTGTACATGAATGTTCATTAGATGGTCCTCTACAAACTTTACGTTTTTTGTTCTGGTATGAAATTCAAAATGGCGGCTACGGCAGGACTTAGTTTAACATTGGACCCTATGGGAAAAATGTTTCAAAATGCTTCTTCTCTGAAACCACTTGGACAGTTGAAACTAAACTGCCCAGGAATGATCATTGGAAGGTCCTTTACAAATATTTTGTTTTTTATGCCGGTCGGAAATCCAAGATGGCCGCCACCGCAGGACATAGATTAACATTGGACCCTATGGGAAAATATTCAAATGCCTTCTACTCAGAAACTACAAATATGATTAAAGCCAAACTGTACATGAATGTTCATTAGATGGTTCTCTACAAACTTTACGTTTTTTGTTCTGGTATGAAATTCAAAATGGCGGCTATGGCAGGACTTAGTTTAACATTGGACCCTATGGGAAAAATGTTTCAAAACGCTTCTTCTCTGAAACCACTTGGATAATTGAAACCAAACTGCCCAGGAATGATCATTGGAAGGTCCTCTACAAAGTTTCTGGTTTTTTTTGCCGATCGGAAATTCAAGATGGCCGCCACCGCAGGACATAGATTAACATTGGACCCTATGGGAAAATGTTCAAATGCCTTCTTCTCAGAAACTACAAATATGATTAAAGCCAAACTGTACATGAATGTTCATTGGATGATTCTCTACAAACAATACGTTTTTTGTTCCGATATGAAATTCAAAATGGCGGCTACGGCAGGACTTAGTTTAACATTGGACCCTATGGGAAAAATGTTTCAAAATGTTTCTTCTCTGAAACCACTTGGACAGTTGAAACCAAACTGCCCAGGAATGATCATTGGAAGGTCCTCTACAAATTTTCTGTTTTTTATGCCGGTCGGAAATCCAAGATGGCCACCACCGCAGGACATAGATTAACATTGGACCCTATGGGAAAATGTTCAAATGCCTTCTTCTCAGAAACTACAAATATGATTAAAGCCAAACTGTACATGAATGTTCATTGGATGGTCCTCTACAAACTTTGCGTTTTTTGTTCCGATATTAAATTCAAAATGGCGGCTACGGCAGGACTTAGTTTAACATTGGACCCTATGGGAAAAATGTTTCAAAACGCTTCTTCTCTGAAACCACTTGGATAATTGAAACCAAACTGCCCAGGAATGATCATTGGAAGGTCCTCTACAAGGTGTGTGTTTTTTATGCCGATCGGAAATCCAAGATGGCCACCACCGCAGGACATAGATTAACATTGGACCCTATGGGAAAATGTTCAAATGCCTTCTTCTCAGAAACTACAAATATGATTAAAGCCAAACTGTACAAGAATGTTCATTGGATGGTCCTCTACAAACTTTACGTTTTTTGTTCCGATATGAAATTCAAAATGGCGGCTATGGCAGGACTTAGTTTAACATTGGACCCTATGGGAAAAATGTTTCAAAATGCTTCTTCTCTGAAACCACTTGGACAGTTGAAACCAAACTGCCCAGGAATGATCATTGGAAGGTCCTCTACAAATTTTCTGTTTTTTATGCCGGTCGGAAATCCAAGATGGCTACCACCGCAGGACATAGATTAACATTGGACCCTATGGGAAAATGTTCAAATGCCTTCTTCTCAGAAACTACAAATATTATTAAAGCCAAACTGTACATGAATGTTCATTGGATGGTCCTCTACAAACTTTACGTTTTTTGTTCCGATATGAAATTCAAAATGGCGGCTACGGCAGGACTTAGTTTAACATTGGACCCTATGGGAAAAATGTTTCAAAACGCTTCTTCTCTGAAACCACTTGGACAATTGAATCCAAACTGCCCAGGAATGATCATTGGAAGGTCCTCTACAAAGTTTCTGTTTTTTTATGCCGATCGGAAATCCAAGATGGCCACCACCGCAGGACATAGATTAACATTGGACCCTATGGGAAAATGTTCAAATGCCTTCTTCTCAGAAACTACAAATATGATTAAAGCCAAACTGTACATGAATGTTCATTGAATTGTCCTCTACAAACTTTACGTTTTTCATTCTGATATGAAATTCAAAATGGCGGCTACGGCAGGACTTAGTTTAACATTGGACCCTATGGGAAAAATGTTTCAAAATGCTTCTTCTCTGAAACCACTTGGACAGTTGAAACCAAACTGCCCAGGAATGATCATTGGAAGGTCCTGTTTTTTATGCCGATCGGAAATCCAAGATGGCTGCCACCACAGGTCATAGTATTAACACAGAACCATATGGGGAAAATACAGAAATATATTCTTCTCTGAAGCTATTGCACTGATTGAACCTAAACTGTGCATCAATCATTGGAAGGTCCTTTACAAACTTTGTGTTTTTTATGTTGATCGTAATTCCAAGATGACGCAGGACATAGTTTTTACATAGGACCAATTGGTTTTTTTTATTACCAGGTGAACGATACAGGCTCTTGAGAGCCTCTGGTTTTTTCTTTCAATTTTCTGGGAAAAAAAGATGCATTTTTCTTTCTTTTTAAATTTCTGAAGAAGCTTTTTTGTTTTTCAAATTTCAGAGAGAAAACTTACTTTAATGTGAAAAATACAAATATTAAAAAAAAAATTATTTGAAAATCCTTATAATTTTTTCTTCTTCACGTTAGTAGCTTTCTTTGTAGGTCTGTTCCATTACAACAAACCAGCACATATTTTATAAATGGCCTCGTCACACTCATAGCATTATATATATTGTGTTGTATTTGTATATTATGTTGTTTATTTTCAGATGACAGAAACGGTATTTATTTCGCTCTTTGTTCATGCATTTTCCATTATTTATGTTCTGCACATTCACTTTTGTTATTCACACAGACTTTTGATCTGATCAATGTCTATTTCTGTGGGCTTTTATTTCTGATAGATCTCTGGTTGGACGATGAGGTGGAGAGGGGGGGAGGTAATATTTTTATACCTCTTTCAAAAATGATGCATGTCGAATTAAAGAGAAAATTACCATGGTAATTTAACACAATTACATTTTGAATTTATTTATACCTTGGCTGGTATTCAAATTTTGCAATTTCATGTGATACTAAGTTACTGTAAAATCTTAGAATCTTAAAAAAAACTGACAAATTAAGGGTTCATTGTGTTCATGATTGCAGACCATATTTCATTGTTCCATTGGAAGGTCACATTAAGATAGGTTTGACTGTATTTACATAAGGTTCATTAGCAAGTACAAAAGAAGCTGTGGTGGCCATTGATCATATGGTAGTTGGATTTACCTCTATCTATCCAGTGAGTGACAATCGCTACTCCACTAAAGTTGTGAGTTTGATACGACTATCATGTTGATGTGTACTTGTTACAACTTTATGAGATAAAGTTAGTCATTTACCAGTCTTCTCATTGAGCACCAGTCCTGGGCCCAAAACCAGTAAAACTTTGTTCAGACCAGTAAATTTTTCAGTTTTTATTTAGAAATATATAAAAATTAATTCAAGAATTTGATTCTGACCAGTAAATTCAAATTTTCGTTTCGAGGACAGAGTTACTTGTGACGGTTTTCTTTGAATACTCTGGTTTCCTCCACCTATAAAACAGACGATTAGTTTGTATTGTTGATCATAAGACGTGGCATTGAATGCCTTTGACACAGATTAAATAATAAAGACCCCACCCCCCTAACCTACTCTCTCTGGAGATGAAATGTTATGTAGAATGGTTTTTTTTTTGTTATCCTATGTGTTTGCATTATTTTAAATGTCTGTTAATTTATATTTTTGTTCTGTCGTTGATAAATTTTAACAGATTATTTCCAGTTTTGTAGAATAGAACAAGTTATCATGAATTGCATGTCATTTGGCTAGTGTTCATTTTTTAATTAGTAATTTAATTTAAATATATTATTTTTGATACATTGTAAATATGATATCACTGTTACCAAATTGCCCAATCAGACACTTCGATTGGTAAATACTTAGTGATACCTAATGTATTTAGGGGACCGTCGTGGTTGAGATCGTATGGTTGTTGGATCTACAACTACCTATTTAATCAGTACATATCAGGCGAGGTGTACTCGATACCACAATATGTGATAAAGGTTGCCAGTGACTTGCGGTAGGTCGGTGGTTTTCTCCGGTTTCCTCCACCAATAAAACTGGCAGCCAGGATATAACTGAGATATCATTGAAAGTGGAGTTACGCACCTTAACCCTAATTAAGCAGAGGTGTACTCGATACAACATTATGTGATGAAGTTTGTCAGTGACTTGCGACAGGTCGGTGGGTTTTCTCCGGGTACTCCGGTTTCCTCCACCAATAAAACTGATGGCCACGATATAGCTGAAATAATGTTGAAAGTGGCGTTAAACACCATATCCCTAAACCTAACCCTCAGATGTAACGATATCAGCAAGATAATTAAATATAGATAAAGTAATCAACAAATACTGTTAATGGACGGGGTATCACAATAAAATGATGACAGGTCTCCATGGGTGAAAGTTTTCAGTATTTTAACGGAATTCAGTTTTTTTGGCAAAGGTCCAGACAGTTCTGGAGATTCGTGTAAATTTGATGATTTTTTTTCAGGAGGTGAGGTATACATTTTTGACAAAGAAATTAAAAGTTTGAAAGGATCCTGATCTGTTTAAGTCCTGTTGATTTTTGTATCAGTCTCCCATTTATTTGTGAAATGTCAGTATGTTAGTCTCTATAAATACACCCAAACCCCCTAGCAGTTTCAGTTCGCTTTACGCCTCTGACAAGTGACATATTATGATCAACATTTAATAATAGAAAATGTTCAGTATTTGTCCAAAAAACACTTTCACTCATGGGTCTCTCATCAAGACCATCAAAATCCTTATGCAAGATTATGGGTTAGGGCTATGGTGTTTAATGCCACTTTAAAAAAAAATTTCGGAAGTTGCAGAACAGGTCAAAAATGGAGGTTTTTAAAGGGGGTGTAGATGGTTTCAACTATTCTCATTGATTTTCATATTTCATTTTCTAACCAGAATCATCCCTATTTTAATTTCCTTTTGACTTGCGAACTTATATCTGTCGTCATCCTGCTTGTCATTTGCATTATTGTAACTGCACATGCATGTTGCTGCACTGATATCTGCACTATATGTGCAAAGTGCTAAAATTTACTACTAGGTTAATTTGACATACTTTGATGTAACCAAATCTGACTGCAAGTAGAAAATTATTCTAAGGTGAAGGAGCTGTTATCATGCTAGTAATCATATTATAATCAGATTTTCTTTAAATAGTAAATAACAGAATACTAAAAATTTTTATTTATGAAAGGAAAAACAAACAAAAATTCACACTGTCAAAAAAGTTCCGAAATCCTATAGAAAAATCGTAGGAAGAGGTAAAATCGATACTCCTATCACACAAATACATGACCACTAACACACAAATACATAACCACTAACACACAAATACATGACCACTAACACACAAATACATGACCACTAACACACAAATACATGACCACTAACACACAAATACATGACCACTAACACACAAATACATGACCCCTAACACACAAATACATGACCACTAACACGCAAATACATGACCACTAACACACAAATACATGACCACTAACACACAAATACATGACCCCTAACACACAAATACATGACCACTAACACACAAATACATGACCACTAACACACAAATACATGACCCCTAACACACAAATACATGACCACTAACACACAAATACATGACCTCTAGCACACAAATACATGACCACTAACACACAAATACACGACCACTAACACACAAATACATGACCACTATCACACAAATACATGACCCCTAACACACAAATACATGACCCTAACACACAAATACATGACCCCTAACACACAAATACATGACCTCTAACACACAAATACATGACCTCTAGCACAAATACATGACCCCTAACACACAAATACATGACCTCTAACACACAAATACATGACCACTAACACACAAATACATGACCTCTAACACACAAATACATGACCTCTAACACACAAATACATGACCACTAACACACAAATACATGACCTCTAACACACAAATACATGACCACTAACACACAAATATATGACATGCTCACTTTCCTGGCTTGGTACAGGTACTTCAATATAAAGTGGTGGGGTTAAACTATTCTTATGGGTGCAAATCTCCCCTCTTAGTGAAATGATGTGCTCAGTCAAGTGATTTCAACATGTGAGTAAAATACCAACCCTCACAGGGGCCTGGGTGGCTCAGTGAGTTAGGTAGTTGGATCTAACAACTTGTACAAGCCTGTCACCAATACGGCGTGGGTTCGAGCCCTGCTTTGTAAATTACAAAAAAGGGTGCACTCGACTCGCAGCCGCAAGTGATAAAGTTTACCAGTTGCTTGCCCAGGGTCGGTGGTTCTCTCCGGGTACTCCTGCTTCCTCCACCACTAAAACTGGTCACCATGATATAGCTGAAATATTGCTGAAAGTGGCATTAAACACCAAAATTCAAATTCATTATTCCACCCTCACATTTAAGTGGATAAACTACATTATTATAAAGAATGCTATAATCTTGAACATTACACATTAATTGATCTTGATTAGATACAAGTAGTGCAACAACACTAGTAATATCTGAAAATAATCAGAAAAATACCTAAGGTTGAAAAAAACTGACAAAAAAAAGGGGGGGAGGGGTCCTCTCATCAAGCACCTGTCAATTGTTATTTAATGTAATTGTTTTTTCTTTCTTTCACAGCTTATTGCTAAAATACCTGTCATGGTTATTAAGATGGAGGGCGGTGTTGGTAAACGGACTGTTCCATTGTTAATAGTGGAATCTTCCTTTACAGGGGAAGTCAAAGATTGGAGCTCTAAGGTAGATATGCTGTGTTAAATTTATTGCACCATAAAATCCTGTTGATTCAATGTTTAGCCTGTTAATGTATCATAGATGATTTTTTCCTGTTTTTTTTAGCCCTTTCGCTCTGTTCGGTGGTTTTTTAAAACATGTAAAGGTAAGGTAGATATTATGTATTAATTTTTTTTTACACCATTACAGACTCCACGAAATTCGTCGGACATTTCCGGTAAAAATTCCCTCGGTCAGATGCTAATCTGTTGAATTCCGGACCGAGTGTCCGGTACCGTTTTCCTTTTTATAGTATTTCCGGAACTTCCGGTCTGGTAAAATTTCCTTCCGTCTGGTAAAGCTTGGTTTTTCACCAAACTGAATGTCCTGTAAAGCTAAAATTTATTCGTGTAGTCTGCCATTAAATCTTATAGATTCAGTATAGTTGCCAATATCTGGGGGTTTTTTTTAATTAAAAATTGAGGATTGTCTTAGCCATAATCTAATGGTAGTGGGAATTACATCTACCTATGTAAACAAGGTATATTGCCTTCAAAGTTGTGAATTTGATTCACACCCGAAAAACACCAAAATCACAGCACTGTATTCTATATATCAAATGTTCTGATTTGATGGTATTGAGTACGAGTACTCCTTTTATCTGGATACTTTTTTTTATTACAAAAGGTGACCTTATAAGAGGAGGACTACTGGAATTTCTTAGCGTGTAAGTCAGTTTGATACTGACAAAACATCCCTCAGCAAGATCTAAAAAAATTGTATGAATTAGCGATAAAATTCTTTTCAAACAATTGAAAATAAATCAATCGAAGACAACAATTACAAAAACTAAAATTGTCTTAAATATGTTTTTCGGGAAAAAAATTATGTCGAGAAACAATTTGAGAATTTTTATGTTTGTATGCACTACGGTCCTGTATGAATACATGAATTCATTTAGGAATGATGTTTATGATTTGTTCATCAATACACATGTGCAAATTAAAATAAATCAGGAGTTTTATCATGGTATTATTTATATATAACCAATAAAGGACGTCATTTTAGAATTAAAAATAAATCCTCTGTATTATTGTATTTGTATTGTAGCTTAGTGTAGAAAGTACACTGAAGTTAGAAGTAGCTTACTACAATGAGAAATTGTCAGTGTGGGAACCACTTCTAGAACCAGTTCTTCGTGATGGAAAAATGAAAAGCTGGGAACTCGGACTTGAGGTTTGTAAATAAGGAGGTGGAGTAGTACAGTCAAACCTATCTATAGTGGTCACCTTGGGGAGATTGACAAAATGACCACTATATACAGGTGACCTTTATATGAAGGGGTTTGATTATTCGACGAAATATGCTACATTAGTTGCAAATAAAAAAAAAATTACATGTTAATGTATTCCTGTCCTAAAGCTACTCTTGTTTACATTTATTGTTGATGAAATTATCACAATATGATATGATTTGAATAAAACATACAAATAAGTAAGGAAAGATATTTAATAAACAAAATCCTGAAACCATTCCCAGCATAATTTGTTAATGTTTTAATTTCCAGTAACATGACGTTGACGTTTTCTCGAACTGGGAACATTATTTTCAAAATCGTCGAGATTCTCACGGTTTCTTTTAAGAATGCTCATTATCTAGGTACGACCATCACCCATCTCCTCGACCACAACCCGGAAACTTTTCCCACCATCACACAGATTCATTGCTTTCCCCTTTTTGTCTTATTTCATGGTTTTCATAGTTACGGATGTTGATGATTTTGACATGATGCACTAGATACAGAATACGATATTTTCCATATTTTTGGCGACTTAATTTCTAATTTGATTGTAATGAATAAAAATTTCAAATAACCCCCGGGTATAAACTGTCCTTTAAGTAATTTTCCATTAAAATGTATAGGGTTTGTTTATTTAGTTAATTAAACTAATCAATATACAGAATTTTGTAACACCTCGGAATTTTTAGTACATTTGTCACTTGCGGTTTTATTTTTAGAAATAAATTTACCATTATACAAAGGTTTTAGGATGAACATTACTAATAAATGATGATCATTGACCACATTGAACAGGTGACCGCTATATTGAATTAAAATATATAGTAAAACGCACCGGGAGAGCACGAAAGTGACAGTTATGAGCAGGTGACCACTATACAGGTTTGACTGTACCAGTATTTGAAGCTTGACATGATTGAACCCTGTACCAATTTCTTCCACAGAGTTATCAGAACTTTATGTGGATTGTCCCTTTATATAAAAAATCTATTGACTGGATCCACCTAACCATTTAAAGGAAATTGGACTTGATTATTCCTTTGAAAATTGTGTTTTTCTGTTCCAACAGGGTTTCCATACTAAAATCTCAAGAATTATATTTCTTATGTTCCCAACCTTAAATTGTTCTGGTTATTTGCAAGATAAATTGAAAGACAACATAAACATGTACAGTACAATAGTAAGGTCAATGGTAGAATATGTTGGTTAAAGACCAAACACAATGGCCATGATCGTATGGTAGTTGGATTTACAACTATCTGTGCAATCAGTGCCTACCGCCACTAAAGTTGTGAGTTCGAATCCTGCTCAGAAGAGGTGTACTCGATACAACATTATGTGATACAGTTAGTCAGTGACTTGCCACAGGTCTGTAGATGTGTACTCGATACAACATTATGTGATACAGTTAGTCAGTGACTTGCCACAGGTCTGTAGATGTGTACTCGATACAACATTATGTGATACAGTTAGTCAGTGACTTGCCACAGGTCTGTAGATGTGTACTCAATACAACATTATGTGATACAGTTAATCAGTGACTTGCCACAGGTCTGTAGATGTGTACTCGATACAACATTATGTGATACAGTTAGTCAGTGACTTGCCACAGGTCTGTAGATGTGTACTCGATACAACATTATGTGATACAGTTAGTCAGTGACTTGCCACAGGTCTGTAGATGTGTACTCCATTCAACATTATGTGATACAGTTAGTCAGTGACTTGCCACAGGTCTGTAGATGTGTACTCAATACAACATTATGTGATACAGTTAGTCAGTGACTTGCCACAGGTCTGTAGATGTGTACTCGATACAACATTATGTGATACAGTTAGTCAGTGACTTGCCACAGGTCTGTAGATGTGTACTCAATACAACATTATGTGATACAGTTAGTCAGTGACTTGCCACAGGTCTGTAGATGTGTACTCGATACAACATTATGTGATACAGTTAGTCAGTGACTTGCCACAAGTTTTCTTCGGGTACTGGGTTTCCTCCACCAATATAACTGAAATATTGTTAAACACCATAGACCATAACAAACACAAGCTCTTGAATATTGTATCAACAGAGAGATATAAACAGTCAAACCTGTCCATGTGGTCACCTCTATTAAGCAGTCACCTCTATTAAGCAGTACCTCTATTAAGCAGTCATCTGCATTTACAGGTCACCTTTTTCTTGTCCTGTCATAGAAAATGTGAATTGAACCTCTTTTAAGAGATTACCTGTATTATAAGGCCACTTTTTCTTTGTCCCAAAGAATCAGTTGCTTGCCCATGGTCGATGGTTCTCTCCGGGTACTCTTTCACCACTAAAACTGGTTGCCATGATATAGCTGAAATATTGCTGAAAGTGGCATTAATCACCAAAAATCAATCAATCAATCAAATTTGTCCCAAAGGTGACCTCTGAATACAGGTCCTGCTGGAATGTATTTTCCTTCAATGTTACCTAAAGTTTTTCCTCATTAATTTTAATGTTTAATTTTATAGGTGACAATGAATGATGACCTCCCGCCTCCTACCTCAGAGGACGATGTGGACTCAGTCGATGTTGTCTTACCTCCACCCAAGATGTCTCTTACCGTGTCCTCCCAGGACGAGGTGCAGCTTACAATGTCTAAAACCTGTCTGGAAGTTTTACAGAACCTGGGAAAGGTAATGTAGTCATGGAAATGCTTAAATTTTGGTTTTAGTATATATTTTTTTATGCTAAGTTATAAGAGCTATTCTACCTAATGAATTTTGTATATTTTAGAGGTATGTATGTTGAAACAGAGTTAACGATGGTTTTTTGGGCCGTCATGGTGGTGGTCATGATTGTATGGTAGTTGGATTTACAACTACCTGTGCAATCAGTGCCTATCACCACTAAAGTTGTAAGTTTGAACACACATGATGGTGTGGTGTATGCAATACAACATTATGTGATAAAGTTTGTAAGTGACTTACGACAGATCGGTGGTTTTCTTTGGCTATTCCAGTTTCCATCACCAACACGATATAACTGAAATATTGTTGAAAGTGGCATTAAACACCATATACCTAAACCTAAGCCATACTCACATTACACCTCTTTCTGTTGCAAATTTTTGCTTAAAAATTGGTTATACTGCACCAGCAGTAAATGCGGCATCTATATTTTTTCCCCCGAAAGACAATTTGACCTAACAATTTCTCTTGAGGTCTTAGAATCACAGCTTGTTTCTTTGCTAACATTTTATGTTGATTAGAAATAGACAGACAAATTTTTATACCCCACTTGACGAGAGTCTGGGGTATATAGGGATCCTCATGTCACACTTTTGGTTTCCGGATAATAATTAAAGTACCGCTCAACCAAATCTTTTCAAACTTTCACACATTGCTGTGTACCATAAAATACAGGTTAAGTTTGATTACGGTGTATTTCACATTTACCGTTCATAAGTTATGGGCCTTTTTCTCGTAGATAATAGGGACTTTCTAGGTTTCCGGATGATATTTTAGGTACGACTCAACCAAATCTTTTCAAACTTTAACACAATGCGATGTACCATAAAATACAGATTAAGATTGATTATGGTGAAATTGACATCTACCGTTCATGAATTATGGCCCTTTTTCTCTTAGAAGATTTAAAGGTTTATGGATGAAAATTTGGAATGCGGGGGTATCTGTGATCACCAGATCAACTTTCTCTAGTTGTATATATTTTGCAGGAGGGCCCAGATGACTCAATGAGTTAGGTAGTTGGATTACCTAACAACTCATACAAGCCTATCACCAATATGACGTGGTTTCGCGCCCGGCTTTGTAAATCACAAAAAGGGTGCACTCGACTCGCAGCCACAAGTGATAAAGTTTACAAGTTGCTTGCCCATGGTCGGTGGTTCTCTCCAGGTACTCCAGCTTCTTCCATCACTAAAACTGGTCGCCATGATATAGCTGAAATATTGTTGAAAGTGGCATTAAACATAATAAATCAATATATTTTGCAGGCTTTTGGAGATGCATACATGCTTGTTGAACCTTTGGAGAAAGCTGGAGAAGTTATTTCCCCTTTCTGTATCCAAAATCATACAGGACTAGACATCGTGATGAAATTAGACAACTCTTTTGAAGTAAGTATTATACATATATATTGATCAAGGCCTAGTGGTTGTTTCAGTTGGTGACAGTATTTGTTATTTTGTTGTAATGTCATGCAAACTGATGATGGTATTTGTATGATTTATTTAGACGTGTTTGAACTGCATCAGTGGTGTATGGGTTAGCATGCTCAACTAGAGAATAATTATCCCACTACTTTCAAATTAGAGATAGAAATGACTTCTCTTTCAGAGAGCTCACAGGGAGAAGTAGGGAGACTTCTGGGAGAAGTCAATTGCGATTAATCGAAACATTGTTTAGCGACCCCTCTGACGTTACCCTGCCCAAATTTAGTAAATAGTTAAAAAGCTGTCTCAACTGATTTGTTCTGGGTTTTTTTTATATTCATAACTACCTTTAAGGACATATACTCAATGTCACATTTTTATTTCTGTCTACCTTGACTATTGGAGTCTTGCATACCAGTGATTTTTATATGTTATTAATTATTTTGTACCCCCACCCCCTTTTTCCTTTTGAAATATTACTGTGTTGTGATCCAATACCACATAAATTGTAATAACTCATATTTGTGTGATCTTCAGCAGAAGAACGATGTCTCTGTCAATTTGCTCAATAGTCCAATTATATATAGGAGTACAGTACAGTAGGGAATGAAAATATATCACAAACGTAAATTGCCACTGTCAGTCAAAAACTGAAGAAAGTAAAGGCTGTAATTATTATTGCCAGACCTCAAATCAGATTGCAACAACGGAGGAAAGCTACTGTAGTTCAAAGTTTATTTTTTAATTGGATATGTGTTGACGTTTACACATGTCTGTACGTAAAATAAACAGTTCGATAGATCGTAATATTACATATGGTGTGGTTTTCGTACAATTTCATTGGCTAAATCAGTCACGTGATATACAGAATATTTAATGTATTTTTTTCCACTGTGAAGAAACCAGACCTCCTGTTTCTATTTTTACACATATTGACCCTATGTTTCTATTTTTTACGTATATTGACGCTATGTTACTAAATTTAGAAGCGCCAGTTCCTCAGCAGACGAAAACAAAAATTTTTAATATATCAGTATTCAAAAATTTCCTAAAAATTTTCAACAAATTTGAAAATTCTAAAATTAATTTTTTTTAAAGTTCAAATTTCATAAAAAATTTTCCAAAAATTTCAAAATTTCAAATAAATTCAAAATTTTCATAAGATTTCAAAATTTTCAAATAATTTAAAAAATTTGAGTTTTCATAAAATTTCAAAATTTTAATATTTAAATAATGATATTGAAAAACATATGTAATATAAAAATTAAGGACTTTTTACTCTGTCAATATGTCCTCGGTCAATATAATCCTAACAGGTCCATATATAACATATTGACCTCGTAAAAAGTCCATAATTGATAAATATTAACCTGGTGTCGAGTATAAAATACCAATGCGGATGGATAAATAACTGAAACAACCCCGTGCATTTCAACTAATTTTGAATTGCAATCTTCGCATATATGAACATATTTGATATCAGAACTATGATTTTATGTCACAGCAATGAGAAAAAAATTAATCAAAAGTTCGTTTTGTTGAAAGTAGCTTTGGACAAAAAGTTTGGTCAACATTTCCCATATCACAGTACCGCATTGCATCCCCTTACCAAAACGTCGATTTCTATTTCATTATAATTACTTAATGCCATTTGACGTTTAATCAAATCGCTGAAAAGATACGGATCATGTATACGTTCGGAATATCTCTTGGTTCACCGTTATAATTAGCGATAGTGTACTTCAATGGAAATTGATATTTTTAAGCACATTAAAATAATTATTTACGAAGTTTTTGTCTGTCAAAATGACAAAGCAACACATTTTTATCATTGAAAATAACCTCCACAAGTTTTTTTTACTTGTCCCGTCGGACAACAATGATACAAGATCTACTTTTCCGATATCAGTTTTAGCTGGTATCGGACAAACGTTAATGTCGAGGACTGCCCCCTGTCTGGCCAAACCAAAGACTATAATATAGGTATTTGCTGCTTCTCCAGTCAGCATTAAGGAGTAAGAACTGGTTGCCATGGAATCAAGATCATGTGTCTGAGTGGAGCAATATATCTATCCACGGACTGCTGTTTCCCTGAGCTAGCACTTGTACAAAACGGACATCATGATCTCATCGAATGTAACTTATTCTCACCTTGAGATAGCTGAAAAATTGCTCTTTTGGGATTAAACAACAAACACTCACACACTCACTCACTTGAACATATTTGATCCTAACCTTAAAATTAGAAGCTAATAAATTGCTTTGTAAGTTAATAATACTTTTTGTGACCTAACACACCATTGCACAAGACTAAATGTATATTTAGGGGCAGTCATGGTCGTAATTGTGTGGTAGTTGGATTTACAGCTACATGTGTCACCAGTGCCTATCACCACTAAAGTTGTAAGTTCCAATCCCATACATTATAAGGCGTACTCGATACAAGATTATGTAATAAAGTTTGGTAGTGACTTTGCGACAGGTCATTGGTTTTCTCCGGGTACTCTGTTTTCCTCCACCAATAAAACTGACTGCCAATATATAACTGAAATATAAGTGGCGTTAAACACCATAAACCAACCTAAATGTATACCTTTCAACACAGATGCCACAAGATGCTGAGAATTATAAAGTGAAAATGACTCCAAATAGACAGTTAGAATTGTGGGGCAAGAAGAAGGGGCTAATTAGGAATGCTTCTGTTATAAAGGCAGCACAAGAAGGGGATGAGAAGAAATTCATATTCCAGGTAAGAAATCCACTCTTTATGTGATCTTATGCATTTCTCAATTACTGATTAGACAATGCACACAAAAATGGCTGTCAGCTTATATTGGTACAGTTGATCTCGTTATCTCGAAATTCAGTGGATCGTTGCAAAATTTCAAGTTATCCAGAATTCGACTTAAGGGAAGTAAAGGATTAAGTAAGACGGGGAATTTTGTTAGGTAAGTTTGGTTATGTATATATCGTGTACATATTTTTAACACGTGCATATTTATTGATTTTTGATTTTTTGTTTTGAAATTTTTTGATTTTTTTATTACCAAGAATAGATTCAATAATTGTCAGGAAACTTGGAGAAAAATAAAGAAACACACAATTGCATATTTAAGAATAATGAAATTGTCAACAAAACAAACTTTCATAGAAATATATAAATACCACGTAATTGAACACTAATGGAAAAAAAATTCATATTCTGCTGTAAAAACTGATCGACAACCTGACAAAATGTTGAAATGCATTCTGAACAGTGTTTCAATGTTGAAATGAATATTGTTTCATGGAATATTAATAATATCACTGTACACAGCGGTCTGTTTCATGGCTTTGGTGTTTTCGCTACACTCAAGGTGTCACAACATCAAACTCGTTGAAATTTATCATTAAATAAAAATTTCATTAATAAGATTATCACTTCAGTGCTTTAATTAAGAAATCCTTTACAAATGATGATAAACAGTTATCAAAATAAATCTTACCTGACGCGGTAAACACTGGGGGCCATGCTGTTGACAGCTTGACAGGTTTGTTGATTGATTTAATGGATAATTTCAACATAGCGAGCAGAATTTAAATTAATTTTTATATTAGTTGTTAGGTGAATGTTAAAAAGCAGAAAAATACCTCTTTTGAGGGACAACCTGTCTTGAAAAACCATATTTGATTGGTAATAGGGGGTGGCCTCTAAATACAGGTTGTACTGAACATTCAATCATTTTGTTTTACAGATAGAGAAGTTCAATGCTACAAGAGACGTGAATGTGAAGAGAGCAGAAAAAAGACTTTATCAAATAAACCACAAGACCTACCCTGGGGATATCTGGTCCATTGTTGTAACCACGGAGACGCCTATTGGACAGAAAATATTATCATTGCAGTCTATGGTTCAGGTTTGTTTAACTAGGGGCAGGGAAATACGAAAAATATCACAAGACCTACCCTGGGGATGTCTGGTCCATTGTTGTAACCATGGAGATGCCTATTGGACAGAAAATGTTATCATTGCAGTCTATGGTTCAGGTTTGTTTAACTAGGGGTAGGGAAATACCAAATATATCACAAGACCTACCCTGGGGATATCTGGTCCATTGTTGTAACCATGGAGATGCCTATTGGACAGAAAATGTTATCATTGCAGTCTATGGTTCAGGTTTGTTTAACTAGGGGTAGGGAAATACCAAATATATCACAAGACCTACCCTGGGGAGGTGTGGTCCATTGTTGATCCACCCATTAGTCAGTGTTTCTGTACTGACATGGTTTATTAGATATTTTTGTTATTGAAATTGAGAGTACCTAAATAATTTAATTATTATTAAAAGTTATTTTCTTCTCCCTCAGTCATAGGAGACATTAACTGATTTTGACCTTCCTGTTTAGGCTTTTTGGTTTACTTGCTCCCAAAACTTTTTTGATTTTCCAACCTTTCGATTTTAGCTATTTTGCTCTGAAGAGAAATTGCTGAAAATTGCTGGACACAGTCAGAACAGGTCAAAATGGACCATTGGAAAGGGAGGTGTAGATGGCTATTTTTCATTGATTTCCACTTATTTTATCTTCTAATCAGAATTATCCCTGGAGTTCTCCTGAAATGTGTTGTGTGCGCTAAATTAGATATCTAAGTGGCCTTCATCAGTCACATTTTCAAGGAGGCGTCGTGATCGTATGGTAGTTGGATTTACAACTACCTATGCAATCAGTGCCTATCACCACTGATGTTGTGAGTTCGAACCTCGATGAGGGCGAGGTGTACAACATGATGTATTAAAGTTTGTTTGTCACTTGCGACAGGTCAGTGGTTTCCTCCGGTTTCCTCCACCAATAAAGCTGATGCCACGCTATAGCTGAAATATTGTAGAAAGTGGTGTTAAGCACCATCAAACATACAAACAAAATTAGATATCTACGTTTTTATTAAACAGAATCATCCCTGGAGTGTACCTGATGAATGTTATTTTAGAAATTAGATATTTAAAGAACAGAAATGTATATTTTGTAGATACGAAACCACTTTGAGGTACCAATGGAAGTGTATTACAAGGACGACATTAACGTGAAGCCATGTGGTACCGTGAAACCCGAGTCTAACTTCAGTATACCACTACAGGCAGTGTATACACCAGGAGGAGAATTCTTGTTCAAACCTGTCCTTGAAAAGTAAGTTTTAAATAAACGTTGGAGAAAACAAAATGGGAAATAAAAAAAGTATAATCCAGAGACACAGCAGTGGTGATAGTTTTCCTCTGATATGCCATAAATCTGGAAATAAAATAGTCAAACCTGCTTATGCGTCACCTCTATTAAGCAGTCACCTGTATTAAACAGTCACCTCTATTAAACAGTCACATGTATTATAAGGTCACATTTTTCTTGTCCTGTCATAGAAAATTTCACATGAATTGAACCTCTTTTAAGTGGTCACCTTGTAAGGCCACTTTTTCTTTGTCACAAAGGTGACCTCTTAATACAGGTTTGACTGTATGTCAAATTTGGTCCAAACAGCTAGAAAATGAGGGTGTTTTAGCAGTATATATGGAGTTACCTCTTTGTTTCATCAGTGAGTACTTTAGTTTCTGATGACACCATGGGAACAAGACATGTGACGAAGACAAACAAAACGGAAAACTAAAATTCAGTTTTAACAGTAAAAGTATTTAATCATATATACAGTCTCTTTCTGTCCATCCAAAAAACAAAAAGTGGCCATTTTGATCATAATTGTATGGTAGTTGGATTTACAACTACCTGTGTAATCCGTGCCTATCATCACTAATGTTGTGAGTACGTACTCCCTAGTGCTGCAGTATTAGCTGAGAAGCAACAAATACTAGATTAGAATCTTTGGTTTATCCGACCGGGGCTTGAACCAACGATCTACTATGCCTTCGAGGCGATGTTTTCTCCGGCTACTCCGGTTTCCTCCACCGATAAAACTGACCACCACGATATGACTGAAATATTGTAGAAAGTGGCAATAAACACCATAAACCCATAACCCAGAAACCCAAAAACAAAATATTTCCAGAAAATATCATCAATTTCCCTTGATTATTGCCATTTTTATGTTGCATGATGGTCACTCAAGACAAAATAAAATACAGAAAAAGTTTGTTTTTATTTTTAACTCTGATGGAATTCTGTTTTAGAGTTATGTCCCTTGAAAATGTACAACACTGATTGTTTTTGCTTTATTTAAAACAAGGATCTTTTTCTTTGCATGATTTCTATTTATTATTATATCAAAAATGTACATATTAAATTTGATTTTGACCGTGATTAAAGTTACTCGTGTAGAGTTATCCCCCTTCAAAGTGCAAACCATATGCAAATATTGAGGGGTTATGGATATCTTTGGTTTCATTTCGGGGGCCGTCGTGGTCGTGATTGTATAAAAGTTGGATTTACAACTACCTGTGCAATCGGTGCCTATTACCACTAAAGTTGTGAGTTTGAACCCCGTTCATGGCAAGGTGTACTCGATACTACATTATGTGATAGGTTTGTCAGTGACTTGCAGCAGGTTGGTGGTTTTCTCTGGGTACTCCGGTTTCCTCCACCAATAAATCTTACCACCACCATATAACTGAAATATTGTTGAAAGTGGCATTAAACACCATATACCAACTAAACCATCATTATTTTCAAGTTCTAAGTATTATTGACATTTGCTGTTGTTGTTATAGTTACAAGGTTTCAAAGGAAACAGTGTCATGGAGAGCAGCAGATAATTTAGGAACAGTCCAGATGTCATGTAAAGGGGAGTCAGGACATTGTTCATTTTATATATCTGTAAGTTTATGCAGTGTAAAAAGTGTATGTAAAATGAACATACATGTAGAATTTGGGTAAGAAGAGTTTGAAGATACAAAAGGGATAATCGGAATCCGTATATCGAAGAAGAACAGACAACACAATGACCAAAAGAAAAAGTACAAATGGACAAACAACGATCTACAAAGCATACACAAAAAACTAAAGAGTGAGTAACATGAACCCCTCTAAAAAGCGGGGATGAGGGCACAAATCAAAGCCTAGCTGAATACTTGAATAGTATTTTCACATCTACAGGTTGTCTACCCTTTCTTGCAGACATGCAATCAAATAATTGTCACAAAAACTCTTATATGGGTCGTCGACAAGTATATATACATTTGTATATAAATGTCGTGAAATTACCAATTCTTAGGTTTTTGGGGGATTATTTTTTTTCTTTATATCTATGAAATTCCAACTATAACAAAAATGACAAATTCTTCAGTTTCCAATGATTTTTATCTTTATATCTACGAAGTTTCACTTTGAAGCAGAAATAATTCTATTTGTTATCATTACTTACAGGGACTGGCTGAAATAAAGCTATTACAAAATTAATAATTCTATTTTCTATCATTACTTACAGGGACTGGCTGAAATAAAGCTATTACAAAATTAATAATTCTATTTTCTATCATTACTTACAGGGACTGGCTGAAATAAAGCTATTACAAAATCAATAGATTCTTAGAATTTTTTCTTGATATCCAATTTTCTTTTGTATTATTACTTTCAATTACAGGCTGAAATGGAGCTATTACAAATTATTAAATTTCTGAGGTTTTTAGTTCACCTGGACCAAAGGTCCAGGTGAACTATTGCCATCACTTGGCGTCCGTCGTCTGTAAACTTTTCACATTTCAAGCTTCTTCTCCTAAACCACTTGGCCGATTGGAACCGAACTTAGCAGGAATGTTCCTTGGATGGTCCTCTACAAAGTTACTGTTTTTCGTTCAAGTCGGATATTCAATATGACTGCCAGGGCCAATAATATGCTCTGATTGGCTGAAATTTCAAAGATCTTCTTCTCTGAAACTAATGAACTGACTGAACCCAAACTGTAAAGGAATGATCATTGGAATGTCCTTTACCAAGTTACTGTTTTTTATGCCGATCGGAAATCCAAGATGGCCGCCATCGCAGGCCATAGATTAACATTGGACCCTATGGGAAAATGTTCAAATGCCTTCTTCTCAGAAACTACAAATATGATTAAAGCCAAACTGTACATGAATGTTCATTGGATGGTCCTCTACAATCTTAAGGTTTTTTGTTCCGATATGAAATTCAAAATGGCGGCTACGGCAGGACTTAGTTTAACATTGGACCCTATGGGAAAAATGTTTCAAAATGCTTCTTCTCTGAAACCACTTGGACAGTTGAAACCAAACTGCCCAGGAATGATCATTGGAAGGTCCTCTACAAATTTTCTGTTTTTTATGCCGGTCGGAAATCCAAGATGGCCGCCACCGCAGGACATAGATTAACATTGGACCCTATGGGAAAATATTCAAATGCCTTCTTCTCAGAAACTACAAATATGATTAAAGCCAAACTGTACATGAATGTTCATTAGATGGTCCTCTACAAACTTTACGTTTTTTGTTCCGGTATGAAATTCAAAATGGCGGCTACGGCAGGACTTAGTTTAACATTGGACCCTATGGGAAAAATGTTTCAAAACGCTTCTTCTCTGAAACCACTTGGATAATTGAAACCAAACTGCATAGGAATGATCATTGGAATGTCCTCTACAAATTTTTTGTTTTTTATGCCGATCGGAAATCCAAGATGGCCGCCACCGCAATACATAGATTAACATTGGACCCTATGGGAAAATGTTCAAATGCCTTCTTCTCAGAAACTACAAATATGATTAAAGCCAAACTGTACATGAATGTTCATTGGATGGTCCTCTACAATCTTAAGGTTTTTTGTTCCGATATGAAATTCAAAATGGCGGCTACGGCAGGACTTAGTTTAACATTGGACCCTATGGGAAAATGTTTCAAAATGCTTCTTCTCTGAAACCACTTGGACAGTTGAAACCAAACTGCCCAGGAATGATCATTGGAAGGTCCTCTACAAATTTTTTGTTTTTTATGCCGATCGGAAATCCAAGATGGCCGCCACCGCAGGACATAGATTAACATTGGACCCTATGGGAAAATATTCAAATGCCTTCTACTCAGAAACTACAAATATGATTAAAGCCAAACTGTACATGAATGTTCATTAGATGGTCCTCTACAAACTTTACGTTTTTTGTTCCGGTATGAAATTCAAAATGGCGGCTACGGCAGGACTTAGTTTAACATTGGACCCTATGGGAAAAATGTTTCAAAACGCTTCTTCTCTGAAACCACTTGGATAATTGAAACCAAACTGCATAGGAATGATCATTGGAAGGTCCTCTACAAACTTTACGTTTTTTGTTCCGGTATGAAATTCAAAATGGCGGCTACAGCAGGACTTAGTTTAACATTGGACCCTATGGGAAAAATGTTTCAAAACGCTTCTTCTCTGAAACCACTTGGATAATTGAAACCAAACTGCATAGGAATGATCATTGGAAGGTCCTCTACAAATTTTCTGTTTTTTATGCCGATCGGAAATCCAAGATGGCCGCCACCGCAATACATAGATTAACATTGGACCCTATGGGAAAATGTTCAAATGCCTTCTTCTCAGAAACTACAAATATGATTAAAGCCAAACTGTACATGAATGTTCATTGGATGGTCCTCTACAATCTTAAGGTTTTTTGTTCCGATATGAAATTCAAAATGGCGGCTACGGCAGGACTTAGTTTAACATTGGACCCTATGGGAAAAATGTTTCAAAATGCTTCTTCTCTGAAACCACTTGGACAGTTGAAACCAAACTGCCCAGGAATGATCATTGGAAGGTCCTCTACAAATTTTCTGTTTTTTATGCCGATCGGAAATCCAAGATGGCCGCCACCGCAGGACATAGATTAACATTGGACCCTATGGGAAAATATTCAAATGCCTTCTTCTCAGAAACTACAAATATGATTAAAGCCAAACTGTACATGAATGTTCATTAGATGGTCCTCTACAAACTTTACGTTTTTTGTTCCGGTATGAAATTCAAAATGGCGGCTACGGCAGGACTTAGTTTAACATTGGACCCTATGGGAAAAATGTTTCAAAACGCTTCTTCTCTGAAACCACTTGGATAATTGAAACCAAACTGCATAGGAATGATCATTGGAAGGTCCTCTACAAATTTTTTGTTTTTTATGCCGATCGGAAATCCAAGATGGCCGCCACCGCAGGACATAGATTAACATTGGACCCTATGGGAAAATATTCAAATGCCTTCTTCTCAGAAACTACAAATATGATTAAAGCCAAACTGTACATGAATGTTCATTAGATGGTCCTCTACAAACTTTACGTTTTTTGTTCCGGTATGAAATTCAAAATGGCGGCTACGGCAGGACTTAGTTTAACATTGGACCCTATGGGAAAAATGTTTCAAAACGCTTCTTCTCTGAAACCACTTGGATAATTGAAACCAAACTGCATAGGAATGATCATTGGAAGGTCCTCTACAAACTTTACGTTTTTTGTTCCGGTATGAAATTCAAAATGGCGGCTACAGCAGGACTTAGTTTAACATTGGACCCTATGGGAAAAATGTTTCAAAACGCTTCTTCTCTGAAACCACTTGGATAATTGAAACCAAACTGCATAGGAATGATCATTGGAAGGTCCTCTACAAATTTTCTGTTTTTTATGCCGATCGGAAATCCAAGATGGCCGCCACCGCAATACATAGATTAACATTGGACCCTATGGGAAAATGTTCAAATGCCTTCTTCTCAGAAACTACAAATATGATTAAAGCCAAACTGTACATGAATGTTCATTGGATGGTCCTCTACAATCTTAAGGTTTTTTGTTCCGATATGAAATTCAAAATGGCGGCTACGGCAGGACTTAGTTTAACATTGGACCCTATGGGAAAAATGTTTCAAAATGCTTCTTCTCTGAAACCACTTGGACAGTTGAAACCAAACTGCCCAGGAATGATCATTGGAAGGTCCTCTACAAATTTTCTGTTTTTTATGCCGATCGGAAATCCAAGATGGCCGCCACCGCAGGACATAGATTAACATTGGACCCTATGGGAAAATATTCAAATGCCTTCTACTCAGAAACTACAAATATGATTAAAGCCAAACTGTACATGAATGTTCATTAGATGGTCCTCTACAAACTTTACGTTTTTTGTTCCGGTATGAAATTCAAAATGGCGGCTACGGCAGGACTTAGTTTAACATTGGACCCTATGGGAAAAATGTTTCAAAATGCTTCTTCTCTGAAACCACTTGGACAGTTGAAACCAAACTGCCCAGGAATGATCATTGGAAGGTCCTCTACAAATTTTCTGTTTTTTATGCCGGTCGGAAATCCAAGATGGCCGCCACCGCAGGACATAGATTAACATTGGACCCTATGGGAAAATATTCAAATGCCTTCTTCTCAGAAACTACAAATATGATTAAAGCCAAACTGTACATGAATGTTCATTAGATGGTCCTCTACAAACTTTACGTTTTTTGTTCCGGTATGAAATTCAAAATGGCGGCTACGGCAGGACTTAGTTTAACATTGGACCCTATGGGAAAAATGTTTCAAAACGCTTCTTCTCTGAAACCACTTGGATAATTGAAACCAAACTGCATAGGAATGATCATTGGAAGGTCCTCTACAAATTTTCTGTTTTTTATGCCGATCGGAAATCCAAGATGGCCGCCACCGCAATACATAGATTAACATTGGACCCTATGGGAAAATGTTCAAATGCCTTCTTCTCAGAAACTACAAATATGATTAAAGCCAAACTGTACATGAATGTTCATTGGATGGTCCTCTACAATCTTAAGGTTTTTTGTTCCGATATGAAATTCAAAATGGCGGCTACGGCAGGACTTAGTTTAACATTGGACCCTATGGGAAAAATGTTTCAAAATGCTTCTTCTCTGAAACCACTTGGACAGTTGAAACCAAACTGCCCAGGAATGATCATTGGAAGGTCCTCTACAAATTTTTTGTTTTTTATGCCGATCGGAAATCCAAGATGGCCGCCACCGCAGGACATAGATTAACATTGGACCCTATGGGAAAATATTCAAATGCCTTCTACTCAGAAACTACAAATATGATTAAAGCCAAACTGTACATGAATGTTCATTAGATGGTCCTCTACAAACTTTACGTTTTTTGTTCCGGTATGAAATTCAAAATGGCGGCTACGGCAGGACTTAGTTTAACATTGGACCCTATGGGAAAAATGTTTCAAAACGCTTCTTCTCTGAAACCACTTGGATAATTGAAACCAAACTGCCTAGGAATGATCATTGGAAGGTCCTCTACAAATTTTTGTTTTTTATGCCGATCGGAAATCCAAGATGGCCGCCACCGCAATACATAGATTAACATTGGACCCTATGGGAAAATGTTCAAATGCCTTCTTCTCAGAAACTACAAATATGATTAAAGCCAAACTGTACATGAATGTTCATTGGATGGTCCTCTACAATCTTAAGGTTTTTTGTTCCGATATGAAATTCAAAATGGTGGCTACGGCAGGACTTAGTTTAACATTGGACCCTATGGGAAAAATGTTTCAAAATGCTTCTTCTCTGAAACCACTTGGACAGTTGAAACCAAACTGCCCAGGAATGATCATTGGAAGGTGCTCTACAAATTTTCTGTTTTTTATGCCGGTCGGAAATCCAAGATGGCCGCCACCGCAGGACATAGATTAACATTGGACCCTATGGGAAAATATTCAAATGCCTTCTACTCAGAAACTACAAATATGATTAAAGCCAAACTGTACATGAATGTTCATTAGATGGTCCTCTACAAACTTTACGTTTTTTGTTCCGGTATGAAATTCAAAATGGCGGCTACGGCAGGACTTAGTTTAACATTGGACCCTATGGGAAAAATGTTTCAAAACGCTTCTTCTCTGAAACCACTTGGATAATTGAAACCAAACTGCATAGGAATGATCATTGGAAGGTCCTCTACAAATTTTCTGTTTTTTATGCCGATCGGAAATCCAAGATGGCCGCCACCGCAGGACATAGATTAACATTGGACCCTATGGGAAAATATTCAAATGCCTTCTTCTCAGAAACTACAAATATGATTAAAGCCAAACTGTACATGAATGTTCATTAGATGGTCCTCTACAAACTTTACGTTTTTTGTTCCGGTATGAAATTCAAAATGGCGGCTACGGCAGGACTTAGTTTAACATTGGACCCTATGGGAAAAATGTTTCAAAACGCTTCTTCTCTGAAACCACTTGGATAATTGAAACCAAACTGCATAGGAATGATCATTGGAAGGTCCTCTACAAACTTTACGTTTTTTGTTCCGGTATGAAATTCAAAATGGCGGCTACAGCAGGACTTAGTTTAACATTGGACCCTATGGGAAAAATGTTTCAAAACGCTTCTTCTCTGAAACCACTTGGATAATTGAAACCAAACTGCATAGGAATGATCATTGGAAGGTCCTCTACAAATTTTCTGTTTTTTATGCCGATCGGAAATCCAAGATGGCCGCCACCGCAATACATAGATTAACATTGGACCCTATGGGAAAATGTTCAAATGCCTTCTTCTCAGAAACTACAAATATGATTAAAGCCAAACTGTACATGAATGTTCATTGGATGGTCCTCTACAATCTTAAGGTTTTTTGTTCCGATATGAAATTCAAAATGGCGGCTACGGCAGGACTTAGTTTAACATTGGACCCTATGGGAAAAATGTTTCAAAATGCTTCTTCTCTGAAACCACTTGGACAGTTGAAACCAAACTGCCCAGGAATGATCATTGGAAGGTCCTCTACAAATTTTTTGTTTTTTATGCCGATCGGAAATCCAAGATGGCCGCCACCGCAGGACATAGATTAACATTGGACCCTATGGGAAAATATTCAAATGCCTTCTACTCAGAAACTACAAATATGATTAAAGCCAAACTGTACATGAATGTTCATTAGATGGTCCTCTACAAACTTTACGTTTTTTGTTCCGGTATGAAATTCAAAATGGCGGCTACGGCAGGACTTAGTTTAACATTGGACCCTATGGGAAAAATGTTTCAAAATGCTTCTTCTCTGAAACCACTTGGACAGTTGAAACCAAACTGTCCAGGAATGATCATTGGAAGGTGCTCTACAAATTTTCTGTTTTTTATGCCGGTCGGAAATCCAAGATGGCCGCCACCGCAGGACATAGATTAACATTGGACCCTATGGGAAAATATTCAAATGCCTTCTTCTCAGAAACTACAAATATGATTAAAGCCAAACTGTACATGAATGTTCATTAGATGGTCCTCTACAAACTTTACGTTTTTTGTTCCGGTATGAAATTCAAAATGGCGGCTACGGCAGGACTTAGTTTAACATTGAACCCTATGGGAAAAATGTTTCAAAACGCTTCTTCTCTGAAACCACTTGGATAATTGAAACCAAACTGCATAGGAATGATCATTGGAAGGTCCTCTACAAATTTTCTGTTTTTTATGCCGATCGGAAATCCAAGATGGCCGCCACCGCAATACATAGATTAACATTGGACCCTATGGGAAAATGTTCAAATGCCTTCTTCTCAGAAACTACAAATATGATTAAAGCCAAACTGTACATGAATGTTCATTGGATGGTCCTCTACAATCTTAAGGTTTTTTGTTCCGATATGAAATTCAAAATGGCGGCTACGGCAGGACTTAGTTTAACATTGGACCCTATGGGAAAAATGTTTCAAAATGCTTCTTCTCTGAAACCACTTGGACAGTTGAAACCAAACTGCCCAGGAATGATCATTGGAAGGTCCTCTACAAATTTTTTGTTTTTTATGCCGATCGGAAATCCAAGATGGCCGCCACCGCAGGACATAGATTAACATTGGACCCTATGGGAAAATATTCAAATGCCTTCTACTCAGAAACTACAAATATGATTAAAGCCAAACTGTACATGAATGTTCATTAGATGGTCCTCTACAAACTTTACGTTTTTTGTTCCGGTATGAAATTCAAAATGGCGGCTACGGCAGGACTTAGTTTAACATTGGACCCTATGGGAAAAATGTTTCAAAACGCTTCTTCTCTGAAACCACTTGGATAATTGAAACCAAACTGCCTAGGAATGATCATTGGAAGGTCCTCTACAAATTTTTGTTTTTTATGCCGATCGGAAATCCAAGATGGCCGCCACCGCAATACATAGATTAACATTGGACCCTATGGGAAAATGTTCAAATGCCTTCTTCTCAGAAACTACAAATATGATTAAAGCCAAACTGTACATGAATGTTCATTGGATGGTCCTCTACAATCTTAAGGTTTTTTGTTCCGATATGAAATTCAAAATGGTGGCTACGGCAGGACTTAGTTTAACATTGGACCCTATGGGAAAAATGTTTCAAAATGCTTCTTCTCTGAAACCACTTGGACAGTTGAAACCAAACTGCCCAGGAATGATCATTGGAAGGTCCTCTACAAATTTTCTGTTTTTTATGCCGGTCGGAAATCCAAGATGGCCGCCACCGCAGGACATAGATTAACATTGGACCCTATGGGAAAATATTCAAATGCCTTCTACTCAGAAACTACAAATATGATTAAAGCCAAACTGTACATGAATGTTCATTAGATGATCCTCTACAAACTTTACGTTTTTTGTTCTGGTATGAAATTCAAAATGGCGGCTACGGCAGGACTTAGTTTAACATTGGACCCTATGGGAAAAATGTTTCAAAACGCTTCTTCTCTGAAACCACTTGGATAATTGAAACCAAACTGCCTAGGAATGATCATTGGAAGGTCCTCTACAAATTTTCTGTTTTTTATGCCGATCGGAAATCCAAGATGGCCGCCACCGCAATACATAGATTAACATTGGACCCTATGGGAAAAATGTTTCAAAATGCTTCTTCTCTGAAACCACTAGGACAGTTGAAACCAAACTGCCCAGGAATGATCATTGGAAGGTCCTCTACAAATTTTCTGTTTTTTATGCCGGTCGGAAATCCAAGATGGCCGCCACCGCAGGACATAGATTAACATTGGACCCTATGGGAAAATATTCAAATGCCTTCTTCTCAGAAACTACAAATATGATTAAAGCCAAACTGTACATGAACGTTCATTGGATGGTCCTCTACAAATTTACGTTTTTTGTTCCGATATGAAATTCAAAATGGCGGCTACGGCAGGACTTAGTTTAACATTGGACCCTATGGGAAAAATGTTTCAAAACGCTTCTTCTCTGAAACCACTTGGATAATTGAAACCAAACTGCCCAGGAATGATCATTGGAAGGTCCTCTACAAGGTGTGTGTTTTTTATGCCGATCGGAAATCCAAGATGGCCACCACCGCAGGACATAGATTAACATTGGACCCTATGGGAAAATGTTCAAATGCCTTCTTCTCAGAAACTACAAATATGATTAAAGCCAAACTGTACATGAATGTTCATTGAATGGTCCTCTACAAAATTTACGTTTTTTATTCTGATATGAAATTCAAAATGGCGGCTACGGCAGGACTTAGTTTAACATTGGACCCTATGGGGAAAATGTTTCAAAATGCTTCTTCTCTGAAACCACTTGGACAGTTGAAACCAAACTGCCCAGGAATGATCATTGGAAGGTCCTCTACAAGGTGTGTGTTTTTTATGCCGATCGGAAATCCAAGATGGCTGCCACCACAGGTCATAGTATTAACACAGAACCATATGGGGAAAATGCAGAAATATATTCTTCTCTGAAGCTATTGCACTGATTGAACCTAAACTGTGCATCAATCATTGGAAGGTCCTTTACAAACTTTGTGTTTTTTATGTTGATCGTAATTCCAAGATGACTACCACTGCAGGACATAGTTTTTACATAGGACCAATTGTTTTTTTTTATTACCAGGTGAACGATACAGGCTCTTGAGAGCCTCTGGTTTATTCTTTATATCTGCGAAGTTCAACTTCAAAACAGAAATAATTTTTATTTGTTATTATTACTTACAGGTACGGGCTGAAATAGAACATGTATACTTTGATGTAGGTGATACACTGTCTGCCAAAACATACATCTTCCATCTCTCACCAACTGTTATACTACATAATCTTCTGCCTTGTCCAATCAGTTTTCAGCTTGAGGTAGGTCAAAGGTCAATGTTTTACATAATCTTCTACCTTGTCCAATCAGTTTCCAGCTTGAGGTAGGTTAAAGGTCGAACACCTCTCACTAACTGTTGTATTACATAATCTTCTGCTTGTTCAGTCATTTTCCAGCTTGTGGGGAGGGGGGTCTCATGGTTTTGGTCTTTTGGTAGTTTGATTTACATTTTCATATGCAATCAGTGCCTATCACCACTAATGTTGCGAGTTTGAGTCCCGCTCAGGCGAGGTGTACTTGATACAACATTATGTGATAAAGTTTGTCAGTGACTTGCAGCATGTTGGTGGTTTTCTCCGGATACTCAAATTTTCTCTGCCAATAAAACTGACCGCCACGATTTAATATAATGTTGTTGAAAATGGTGTTAAACACCATAACACAAAAATGTGCCAGGAAAGTGCACACTGCAATGATATTCCGCTATACTTTGAACAATGTAATTGGAATAAAGAAATCATTTTATCAATTTAAGTTTCCTCCATATTTTAAGGTGGAATTTTTATTTTTTGTAAAAACTGTCTTGTACAATGAAAGTACTTTTATTCATTATCACCAATTTTCGTGGTTTCTACAAAATGCGTTGATCCATGGGTTCTTGAATTCGTGGTTTTAAACATTACAGGAAACAATTAATGGGAAAATTGTATTTCGGTGGATTTTTATTTTCGTGGTTTAAGTGAACCACGAAATCCACGAAAATTAGAACCACACGATTAATAATGATTTCACCATATGCACAATTTAATATATTTTTTCCTTTTAATGACAGGGTACTGAGGAACATATCATGTTACAGAAAGGACAGAATACAGCACTTCTGAATGCTTGTGTAGGCACATCTAATGTAGAAATTATGGTAAGTATTTTTGTTGTGGCCCTCTCTCCTTGTGCAAACACATTTTACAGAAAGGACAGAATACAGCTCTACTGAATGCTTGTGTAGGCACATCTAATGTAGAATTTATGGTAAGTATTTTTGTTGTGCCCCTCTTCTGCAAATCAAGGGGCATAACAGCAGAACGGAAGAAGTGATCAAGTCCAAAATCGTACTGGGCCTTCTTTTTATGGTACTTGACATGGTATAATTTTCAAATGATTTGTTAACTTAAGTTATTTCGGGGATGATTTTTTCAGTTACTTAACTGATTTCAGCTATTTTTCTGTAAAAAGGAAATTCCGAAAATTGCAGGACACAGTCAGAACAGGTCTCATAGATGATTGTAGATGGTTTCATTTATTTTCATTGATTTTCGGTTATTTTATTTTCTATACAGAATCATTCCTGGTTATTGAAAGGAAACCAAATGTGGGATGATAAGAATTTAACAACTAGAAATGATCAGAATTTACCCAGCCTAAATGATCAGAATTTACCCAGCCTAAATGATCAAAATTTACCCAGCCTAAATGATCAGAATTTACCCAGCTTAAATGATCCGAATTTACCTAGCCTAAATGATCAGAATTTACCCAGCCTAAATGATCAGAATTTACCCAGCTTAAATGATCAGAATTTACCCAGCCTAAGTGATCAGAATTTACCCAGCCTAACTGATCCCTGAAATATTTCCTTTAAACCGCAGGGCCCGTCCTGGTTGTGGTCTTATGGTAGTTGGGTTAATAACTACCTATGCAATCAGTACCTATCACCCTTAACGTGGTGAGTTCTAACCCCATTCATGGCGAGGTTTATCGATACAACATTATGTGATAAAGTTCGTCATTAATTTGCGACAGGTCGGTGGTTTTCTCCGGTTTCCTCCACCAATAAAACTGACTGCCACTATATAGCTGAAATATTGTTGAAAATGCAGTTAAAGACCATAAGCCAACCTTAATTAACACATCACTGCATAATTATTTGTTATTTACAGCTACCAATGTATGAAGGAAAGGAATGGGTTGGTCATAGACCAATTAGTAAGGACCTGCCAGAGCTGTCGATGTTAACATTTGAAGCTTATGAAGGGGCTCAACAAGTCACCATGGTATGATTATAATTTACTACTGTTAAGTTTATTGAAGAAAGTATAACAAGGAAAACTCTGTATGGATACTTGATGTGTATCAAAGATGGCTGCCACGGCTGATCATGCATGATCCATACAGGATTTCATTAAAATTTAAAGTGTATTACGAAAAAAAATTAAGAGCAAAAATCTCACAATTATATACTTTTAAATATGTTGCTATGCAACTATCAAACAGATCTCTGATAAGTTAACTGCAGGCTCTCTTTCGCCTTTCCAATATTTTTTTTTTCAAAGATCAGTTTTCAAAGTTCTTGTCTTTTTTAACAAATGTAGTTAAATGTTGATAGCAATAACAGAGAGGTCCATAACCACGAGTTTCTTATAATCTCCAATTCAATTCCGTGAATCCAGATTTTTTTTTAAGATTGGTCCGGTATTTCCTGAATTAAAACAGTATTCCTCTTTTTCATTGCTGGGTGTTAGCATCTCTACAATAACATTTATAATAATATTTTACAATTGTTAAATTTCAGAATTTAGGTTTACACTGTAAGAAGAATGCAGGTTGTATGGATATTACATTATACAGTCCTTACTGGATGATAAACAAGACAGAACAGGATTTGTGTTACAAGGTAATATATGAAAACCAGTAACACATGTTCATACAGTCAAACCTGTATTAAATGTCATCTTTGGGACAACAAAAAAATTTCCTGATATTAAGACAGGTGACCTATTAAAAGATGGAATTTTCTATGACAGGACAAGAAAAAGGTGTCCTTTTAATACAGGTAACTGCTTAATAGAGGTGATATATGAAAACCAGTATTCTAATGTAATTGGTTATGTAACAAGCAATTTCATTGGTCAATTGCATTTTCAGGTCAGAGTAAATTTTACGAGTCAGAATATTGATTTGAAGTGACACACATTACATTTATTATTAAAATTGTTATTTAAGCTAAATAAAATTTTAGAGTTGATATTTTCGGTTAGATTACATAATAGATCATTTAATATTTTATAAAGCGTTTGATTTCTAATCGAAAAGGTTTGTTGCTACAGAACTATTTTGTTGGATACGCTATGTGAAAAGGCACAATGAAATTGATTAATAATAGCTGATAATCAGGGGCTGCTCTGGCTCCAAAAATGTTGGTGCCAGAAAAATCGCCAGGTATCAAATTCTGTCGCCAGTTCCAAAAAGTTGGAGCCAGAAAATTTAGATGCCATAACTTGTTCGTAAAAAATCGTTCTTTGTCAAGCATGCAAATTTTATCACTCATGACGCCAGCTTTGAAGTCGTGATGCTGTTGTTCTATTACTGGTTACATGTCAAAAGAGTAAATTGTTGTGTTTATTATGATATTTTCTGTTATACTGAACGTTTTGTTTACTTTGGGGCCATTTTCATGCTGAAAATGAAACGGAAACTTCGTCTGAGAACAACAACTGGAAGTTTACCTACAGCGTGTAAACAAAGAATGATTCCGGACATCTGTTACGGATTGTGACTTATCATGATTGACACGAAAATATTTTGATTCCAGATGATATCTACTATTTCATGTCTTATTAAGTGCATGTTATCGATATGAAGACTTAATTTATTTATATAAAGACATGTCAGTCTGAAAGTAAACATTAATTATTCACACATGCATAAATTGATCCTTGAGCCATGTGCGTGAATTTGTAAACATCCATGACCATGCACTGATGATCATGATGATTAAAGATCTTTATCTCCAAACGATAAGCAGTATTGATTTTATTTACATTCATAAAACAATCAGGCAAGTTAGCACTGATCCAATTACCTGTGATTTAAATTTTCTTTAATTATACCCCCGCTGCCCGAAGGGGGAGGGGGGTGTACTGTTTTACCTCTGTCGTCCATATATGCTCATGTTTCGTCGCATTTTTCTCAGCAACTATTGATGGCAGAAATCTGATATTTGGTCACAAGCTTCATATAGGTACCCCATATCGTGGGAAGCGTTTTTGGACCCATCATATTCCTACTTCCTGTTTGCCGACTTTGTTGATTTTTATTCACATTGAACATACATTTTGTATATGCCCATTTTTAGTCGCATTTTTCTCAGCAACTATTGATGACAGAAATCTGATATTTGGTCACAAGCTTCATATAGATACCCCATATCGTGGGAAGCGTTTTTTGACCCATCAAATTCCTACTTCTTGTTTGCCGAAGAGCGGGGTATCATAAGTGAGCATTAGCTCACAGTTCATCTTGTTACATCTACCTGTGAAAGGACACGTACCTCCGGCTATTTACAATAAACAATTATAAGTGTCATTCAGGATGTTTATACAAGGTGTTCAAGTATCAATCATGTAACAGTAGCTTACCTGTGCCTGCAAACGAACACTTAATTACCTTTAATTGAATTTAGATAATTTTTTATAATGAAAATGTTGGCGCCAGAATTATCGCCAGCAACCTTTTTTTGGAGCCAGATAGAAAAAAAAATCGCCAAATGCGACATTGGCGAAGCCCAGAGCGACCCCTGATAATTGTAAACAAATGTTATTGTTGGAAGAATTTTATTAGAATGGGAATAACCGCATTGAATTGGAAGTGTTGCCGACCTAAATTGTCGTTTTTACTGTCGCATATATATGTTTGCCAGGTAAACTAAATTTGTGACAGTAAAACCAACGATTTACGGCAGCAACAATTCAAATACAATACAGTTATTCCCTAATTACATGTTCATTATTTGAAACCTGTAACTTATGTTAAATATATGAAAACCAGTAACAAAATGTCCAAAACTACTCCCAAATTATTTGAAAAGAGCAGAAACAAGTTTTGTTCTAATCATTTTCAATGGTGTCCTATGAATATACTATACTGTAAGCAGATCTTACCAAAGCTCTACTCGAATGCGATACCTAAGTAGACTTTATTAGGCCCATGACTAAAGAATACTGAAGTTTATTTTACCCCTTTAGAAGTACTAGAAATCACACAATTACTGAAAAAAGATAACAAGCACTTCATTGATTGATGGTTTAGGTTTATGGTGTTTAATATTACAGTTATATCGTGGCGGTCAGTTTTATTGGTTAAGGATAGCGGAGTACCCTTAGATACCACCGACATGTCACAAGTCAATGACAACCTTTATCACATAATGTTGTATCAAGTACACCTAACCATGAACAGGATAGTGGTGATAGGCACTGATTGCATAGGTAGTTTTAAATACAACTACCGTACGTTCATGACCATGATGGCCCCTTTTATTGATTGAGGCTACTTAAAGGTTAACCTATAACAGGTAAATTAAGAGGCCATCATGACCATGATCTTATGTTATAGATTTTGTAAGTTTTAAACGCCGCCTGAGATGTTATTTATGTTCTATTTATATCTTTATTCAGGACAGTGAAGGTGACAGTTTTGTAGCGCATCGCCATGACAACTCGGACATCGTCTTGTTTTCCTTCAAGCAAAAGACATTCTTTAGCACTAAGAAAAAGGTTAGTATATAATCATACATGAAGAGTTTTTATGCTAATCTTTCTACATTTTGAGAATTCAAACATTTTTAGGAATAATTAATAAATATAAAGAAAATATTTTAAAAATTCTATTTTTAGATTGTTTAATAAAAATAACATTCCTAGTGGTTTGATGTAGAGTTGTGTGTATATAATTTTTACATTTTTTAAATAGAAGAATGTATGCATGAAGTAGACTGATCTTGATTCTAAAATTAATGTGGACAAAAGGTTCCTCTTTCATTCAAAGTTTTAAAAAAATACATATATTGTTTCCCATAATCTATTCAAGGGGGGCTGTTGTGGCCATGATCGTATGGTAGTTGGATTTATAGCTACCTATGCAATCAGTGCCTATCATCACTAAAGTTGTGAATTCGAATCTTGCTCATTGCTAGGTGTACTTAATACAGCATTATGTGATAAAGTTTGTCAGTGACTTCCAACATGTCAGTGGTTTTCTCTGGGCACTCTTGTTTCCTCCACCAATAAAACTGACCGCCATGATATAACTGAAATATTGTTGAAAGTGGTGTTAAACATCATAACCCTAACTCCCTCTATTCAAAATTGATGACCATTTGTGAATTTACTATTTGCTATAAAATTATCCTCTGTTAATTTTGTGAGAATGGTCAATTGTCTACAAATTATGGCCAGAGTCCCCCTAGATTTTGAGGCCCTAGGTTTCAGTCTGCTAATCCTATACATAAACCTGGTACTGTTTTTCCCCCTTCGTAAGGGAAGTAACTCATATAAAAAAAAGTATAAAAGCGTATAATTTTAGAATCAAATCAGGAATATGCAAGATGCCTAAATGTTAATTAATACTGAATATATATATACATAGCTAGAAGATGAGGAAGATGAGACCTGGTCTTTCAATATGGTATTAATTGGTTTTTTAATTTTTTTTAATTTAATTTAATTTGTTATTATTTGTTGATCATAAACTACAGTAGTCCCCCCTTTATAAGGCTCCTTCAAAAAACTCCTTCTGCAATGAAAAAGTGTCCTTATAAGAGAGGTTTTTCACCGAAGCAATGGAATTCCAATTAGAACTAATTGTGCACCTCTGATTACATTATTCCACCTCTTATGAGGTCATCGCTTCTTCAATGAAAAAGCGTCCTTATAAGAGAGGTTTTTCACCGAAGCAATGGAATTCCAATTAGAACTAAATGTGCACCTCTGATTACACTAATCCCTCTCTTATGAGGTCATCGCTTCTTCAATGAAAAAGTGTTCTTATAAGAGAGGTTTTTTAACGAAGCAATGGAATTCCAAATAAACCTAGTTGTGCTCCTCTGATGACAGTAATCCCTCTCTTATGAGGCCACTCCTGCAATGAAAAAGTGGCTTTACCAGAGAGGTTGACTCTGTTGAGGGGGACAATGAAGTTATATTTTACTAATTTAGTTTGGAATATGTCCTGATAAGAGAGGTGGTCAATAGAGAGAGGGGCCTTATAACAAGGGGACTACTGTTTTGTATTAGATTTATTGATTTCAGTTAGGTTGGTTGCATGGAGGTATATTATCATACCAATAAATTATTCTCCTTCAAATATGGATTTCATAAATTTCCATATATATTGGTATTTTCAAATTATTTTTTTTTTAAATTTAATTTAATTTTTTTTTTTTGGCCGATCATATAGATATTTGTAATAGAAATAAAAGAATGTTATGCCATCCTTTAAAAAAGAAAGTTGTAAAAAAATAGTTTCCGTACCCATCCCATAATTTAAGTGGGTCGGTAGATTAGTAATTTTTTTCTTCTTTCAAAATTCCAAAAAAGATGCATGTTAAAAATAGTAAAGCAAATGAAAAAAAATTCAAAAGCTCTTCTATTTTTTTTTGGGTAGGGCCGTTTTTTGGCAAGTCTGATGGGGAAGCAACTAACCAACAATTGTTTATGATGAAATATAGATATCTAATTTAGTGCACACAACACATTTCTGGAATCACTTTTATTAGGTACGCTGAAAGTCAAAAGATTGGAAACAAAATAACTTAAAAGTTGGGGAGTGAGAAATCCACAGTGCTTAAACAGGATGGCAAAAATCAGCTACCTTAGTTTGGATAATACAAAAAGTAGTTTTTGATATCAACCAATGAAAATTGGCCTTGCAAATAATATGGGCATCATCCAATCAAAATTGATCTTGCAAATTTCAAATGTATCATCCAATCAAACTTGACCTTGCAAATAGCATGTGCAACATCCAATCAGAATTGACCTTGCAAATAACATGGCCATCAATCACCCAATCAAAATTGATTTTGCAAATAACAGATGTACCATCCAATTAAACTTGACCTTGCAAATAACATGGGAATCATATCATCTAATAAAAATTGACATTTGTATCCCATTTTGAATTCGAACAAATGTTTCTGTGATTACATTGTTTTGAGATTGCTTCAACAGAAAGACAAACAACACAATCTACAAGCTGCACTGGCTGAACCAGTGTATCTAGCTGAGTCAACTCTCTCAGCACACGAAATCAAAGAATATCGTAAGGAAATGAAGTGGAAGGTAAAAAGGGAGATTACTCTTGCTTTTTTTTTTATAGATTTTCTCTCCTGTAGAATGGTGTTTATGTTATGTTTTTCAATTTAAATATCAGAATGCAGAACTGATGTATTGCTTTTTTTGCATCAGTTTTATGAGGGGCCAGTTTCTGTTTTTGGTGGTAATCGACTGTTTCAGGTGTAAAAAAAATCCAATTATTTCTTTTAAGAGTTTTCTACTAAATTTGTGCTTTTTCTTCTAGCCAACTGGACCATTTTGTCTGAAATTTAAACTTTCCAGCACCATTTATTTTCTGAAACGTACATGATTCTTCTATGTTCCATAAAAATAGCTGAGCAGAACTCTTTATATCATTTCTTAACATCAATACAGCCGAGACTTCTTTGTATGTCTAACATTAACCTACCTGGAATATATTTAAGACATTTAACTGGTGCGAATCTTTTCAGTCTTATTAATAGAATGGTTTGGAAACCAGTTCGTTTATCAGTACATTTATTCATATCATTTACATAATAATTTACATAATAAATTTGAATATTTCTTTTAATCTACATAATGAATTTGAATACTACTTTTAAAATACACAATAATTTGTTCAATCCTTTGAAAAAGACAAATATTCATTTTTTTCATTCTCTGATTTTTATTTATTTTGTAAAAAGAGAAACTAGAATTTAATGATACTGTTTTTTTTTCATTTTTTAAAAGGAGGTGGAGGCCATATATTTTTTGCTAATTATACCTTAAATTTACCCTTTATTTATCCTATATTTCATCCAAAAAAATCCTTTTTCCTATATTAAGTTTCGATGCATTGCTTTTGCGCCAATTGCTATTTCATTTGTGGCAAAAAAATCTCTCATTTGCGCCACAAATAAAATATTACATGTGCGCCAATAATATTTGCTATACTATTCAGATTATTTACTTGTATTAACCTCTAGCATTATCTGTTTCCCCTGCTCACCACAGGGAGGAGGAAGTAGGATTTCGAGCAGGATAATTTCTTATATGGATAAAACACACTACCGTATTTAGGGTTGCATAATGCACAGTTTTTTGCCCAGATTCTTTATTTTGTAGGAGGGGTGCGCATTATAAACAGGAACAATGTGTTTCACTCTTTCCCAGACCGGAAAATCACATGTCCGCCATGTTTTTTTGTTTACTATTGTCAACATGCAAAGTTAAATATTTCTTAAATTGTTTGGACACTATTCCACAAAATAATTAATTGCATCTACTATGTTTTAATTATTGAAGACGCCAATAAAACCCAACACATTTAATATTTTCCAACTTTATTGAAGATGAAAAGAGATAAATGGTTCTTAAATTCTCCCAGCAAATGAAACATGCTCAAAGGACTGAAAAATATATACGATTGATATTTAATTCTTACATTTCCGACGACGATTTTTTTCAAAAGTCCATGTGCATTATAGACACGAACTAGTTTTTTTCTGGAGATTTTCAAGGCCAAGAGGGGGTGCACATTATGCAACCCTAAATACGGTATTTACGATTCTTTTTTCAGCTTTTTTGATTAAGTACAAAATGTCAGGAGCAATCAAATATTTTAGAAAAACAAAATGGTAGGAGAGTGTGTGTGAAAGATGAATGAAAGTGTTTATTACTATTATATATTATTATTTCTTTATTTTGTTTATCAAAATGTAAACCCAATGTAGTCACAAAACTTATTTTTGAAAACTCCTGTCACACCCTAGTCAGGTGGTGATGTAAGGGAATTTATAAAATCCTGACTATAGGGGAAAAAAAAAAAAAAAAAAAAAAATACGGTATTTACAGTTTTGGTAAGATTCTGTACTTACATCATAAAAGCACTGGACATGTTCATTTATTATAAACTATCATAAAATCACTAAAATACTCGTAAAAATTACAAGTCGTTCTGGCACAAAACTTGCAACAAGCTGTCAGGATGTATTCTTGTCGGGAAATTTCGCCTCTAATGTACAAACCATACTTCTCCAAAAGAAAATCCGTCTTTTCTTTCTCACTTCGTCTCATATTTGCAACTTTTTTTTTGGTACATCTGTACGACTTGTCTCCATCTTTAAAACATTTGACAATCTGTATGTGTGATCGTCAAAATTTATGAACTTTTTACTTGTTTGTCTCCGATTGAATTATGTCCATTTTGTCACCTCGAACATGTGAACACTATAAATTTTACACTTATGACTTGCACTTTTGTATAAGAAAGTGAGTATGAACTCACTTAAACACAATTTACATTGCCTTGAAACTTTAATCTACATTTATGTAAATTTTACCTGGAAAATGGCGCAAATGACAAATTTTTATTTTTTGGCACAAATGAAATATTGCATTTTTCAAAAATTGGCGTAAATGCAATATGCCCATTATTTTTGTCGAAAGCAGCTGGACACCTTGTTTGCATAATAAATTTGAATACTACTTTTAATTTACATAATAATTTGAATACTACTTTTGGTTTACATAATAATTTGAATATTACTTTAAATTTACATAAATAATTTGAATACTATTTTGAATGTACATAACCAATTTAAATACTACTTTTAATTTACATAATAATTTGAATGCTACTTTTAATTTACATAATATTTTGAATGCTACTTTTAATTTACATAATAATTTGAATGCTACTTTTGATTTGCATAATTCTTTGAATACTACTTTTAATTTACATAATAATTTGAATACTACTTTTGATTTACATGATAATTTTAATACTACTTTTAATTTACATAATAATTTGAATATTACTTAAATTTACATAATTAATTTGAATACTCCTTTGAATGTACATAACCAATTTAAATACTACTTTTAATTTACATATTAATTTGAATACTGCTTTTGATTTACATACTATTTTGAATGCTACTTTTAATTTACATAATAATTTGAATACTACTTTTGATTTGCATAATTTTTTTAATACTACTTTTAATTTACATAATAATTTGAATACTACTTTTGATTTACATAATAATTTTAATACTAATCTTCGACTTCATTTATTTTAACCTTTCAATTAGAATAGAAAATTAAGTGTGAATACTAGAATTTTTTGTCATAGTTTTAAAAGAAATAATTATTGACCCATATCCAGAAAGTATTAAATTAATTACCCATTTCAACATATTATGTATTTTATTACCCATAGCCAGTGTATATGTTCTTAATGACCCATTTCATGTGGTTTTGTATTCAATGACCCGATTCCAGATATATGTACTGGTAATCAATGACCCATTTCAAATGATGTGTGTAAATAATGACATATTTCCAGAGATATTTTTGATAAATGACCCAAACCAGTGATTATTTAATTAATGATCCACTTCCAGAGGGTAAATCATTCATGGCCCAATTTCAATGGGTATGTGAATAATTACCTATTTCCAAAAGGGTATTTGACCTATTTTCTGAGGTTATATATGATTGACCTATTTCCAGAGATATATATAATTAATGACCTATTTCCAGAGGTGTATGTTATTAATGATCCATTTATAGAGGTGTATGTAATTTTTGTATTAAAGCTTATTATACCCCCGCTCCCCGAAGGGGGAGGGGGGTATACTGTTTTACCTCTGTCCGTCTGTCCTTCCGTCCATCCAATATATTTTTCGTCGCATTTTTCTCAGTAACTGCTGATGGCAGAAATCTGAGATTTGGTGACAAGCATCATATAGGTATACCATATTGTGGGTAGCGTTTTTGGACCCGTCAGATTCCTACTTCCTGTTTGCCGATTTAGTTGGTTTTTATACACATTGAACATATATGCACATTTTTCGTCACATTTTTCTCAGCAACTATTGATGGCAGAAATCTGATATTTGTTCATCCGATTCAGATTCATACTTCCTGTTTGCCGATTTTGTTGATTTTTATACACATTTAACATACATTTGTATATGCACATATTTCGTCGCATTCATCTGATATTTGGTCACAAGCTTCATATAGGTACCCCATATCGTGGGAAGCGTTTTTGGACCCATCAGATTCCTATTTCCTCTTTGCTGACTTTGTTGATTTTTATACACATTGAACATACATTTTGTATATGCCCATTTTAAATCGCATTTTTCTCAGCAACTATTGATGGCAGAAATCTGATATTTGGTCACAAGCTTCATATAGGTACCCCATGTCGTGGGAAGCGTTTTTTGACCCGTCAGATTCCTACTTCCTGTTTGCCGAAAAGCGGGGGTATCATAAGTGAGCATTAGCTCACAGTTCATCTTGTTTTGATTATTTGTGCAATTGGTCACTTTTAATATTTTTATTAACATATTGAAAATTTGTTTTGAATACATAAAAATAACAACAAAATGTACATGTTTGTGTACAAACTACAGTGTGTACACATGAATATGATCTGGTCGTGATTGTATGGTAGTTGGATTTACAGCTATCTATGCAATCAGTGACTATCACCACTAGCTTTGTGTGTTCTAAACCTGATCAGGCGAGGTGCACTCGATACAATGTTATGTGATAAAAGTTTGTCAGTGACCTGCTACAGATCGGTGTTTTCTTTGGTTTCCTCCATCAATAAAACTGACCGCCACGATATAACTGAAACATTTTTGAAAGTGACGTTGAAACTTCATAACCCTAACCCTAAACTTAGCAAAGATGTGTCAGAAGGGGGGGGGGGGGGTATCTTTTAAATTGTATTCTTTTACAAGAGCTTAATTTGTTATAAATATAATACATCCTCGTAGCTTGGACAGTTCTACTTGTAATAGACCTCTCTTACTATCAGATACTGTATAGTCTAGAGTAGTGCAGTCTTTTATAGCTTGGGAACTTCCATTATAAATAGTTACTATTTTGTACTTCACCAGAAATAGCCTTGTTTTAATCGGGAACTATTCTTGTTATAATCTTGAACTGTTCTTGTATTAATCTGGAAATATTCATGTTTTAATCTTGAAATATTTGTGTTTTAATCTTCAAATATTCATGTTCTAATCTAGAAATATTTATTTCATTTTAATCTACACAAGTTAACATGTTATAGTGTGTGTATCACCTAAAAAAAAACTTCTAAAACATCAAAATGACTAACTTTGTTGAGCATAATTTGATTATTTATTTTTGTAGCATCAATTGTTAAATTTTGTATCCATATGCAGTGTGTGAATCTAAATTTACCAATCTCTATTTTACATAGAATCCTGACTACATTTTTTACAAAATTTTGTGAAAATTTATCATAGACCAGCTTGATTATACATAGACATTATTTATAGATCTACCACTAATTTCGCACACTGAATATGTTCATGGTATGTTATTTTAATTTTAAATCTTAACATTTAAATTTATTAATTAGATGAATTGTGAAAATGCTTTATATCAATTTTTTTCTTATTTTTATATATATAGATTTTTTTATTTAATAATATTTGATTTGCTCTATGTAATGTACACTCAAAGTAATTTGAAATTTTTCTTGGTTGACATTTTTTTAATTAATTTATTTATTTTATATTTATTTTTGCATTTTTCTATGCAATCAGTTTTATGATTTGTTTTATTGTTTAAAAAAAAACCAAATAGTAGAGTTGCCATGGTTACTGTATACTTTTTTCATACAAGGATCCTAAGGCAGAAAAGGATGTTGATCAAAAGAAAACTAAGGAATGGAAACAAAGTGGAAAAGTAAGTCAGCATGGAGTGATCTCCCTTTGCTGGGTTCATTTTTTAAAGATTTTTATATACTGTGCTTAAAAGTGTAGAATTTTATTTTGTTTTTAGTCACAGCGATTTGTAATAGGAGCATTTGAATATTTGATTTTGTAGCTTCTTTATATATATATATATATATATATATATATATTTATATATACATAATTTTGTATGCTTGTTTTATTTTGTTTGGCACATGGTGAAATTAGTGGAAGGCAAGTTGAAGGAATTAATTTTTGTGTGTGATTAGTTCTCCTTCTCATGAGCCAAACATTCAAAGTCTGCTATATTTGATTTAAACATGCAGTTTACATATCACCTGACCTTGATATCATTTTCAAAGTCATCCGACCTTGATCTCATTTTCAAAGCCACCTGACCTAGATCTCATTTTCCAAACCACCTGACCTTGATATCATTTTCTAAGTCATCTGACCTTGATCTCATTTTCAAAGCCACCTGACCTTGATCTCATTTTCAAAGTCATCCGACCTTGATCTTATTTTTAAAGCCACCTGACCTTGATCTTATTTTTAAAGCCACCTGACCTTGATCTCATTTTCAAAGCCACCTGACCTTGATCTCATTTTCATAGTCCCTTGACCTTGATCTCATTTTCAAAGCCACCTGGGCCCGGGTGGCTCAATCAGTTAGGTAATTGGATTACCTAACAACTCATACAAGCCTATCACCAATACGGCGTGGGTTCGCGCCCGGCTTTGTAAATTACAAAAAAGGGTGCACTTGATTTGCAGCCGCAAGTGATAAAGTTTACCAGTTGCTTGCCCTTGGTCGGTGGTTCTCTCCGGGTACTCCGGCTTCTTCCACCACTAAAACTGGTCGCCATGATATAGCTGAAATATTCATCCAAATCAAATCAAAGCCACCTGACCTTGATCTCATTTTAAAAGCCACCTGACCTTGATCTCATTTTCATAGTCACCTGACCTTGATCTCATTTTCAAAGCCATCTGACCTTGATCTCATTTTCAAAGTCATCTGAACTTGATCTCATTTTCAAAGTCACCTGGCCTTGATCTCATTTTCATAGTCCCTTGACCGTTATTGTTGTAACCGTTTATTTTCAATATGATATCATTTCCATTGAAGACAGGCCAGACCCAGACCAGATATATTTCCCCATTTGTAAAAAAATATATATCGACTTATTTATTATTCCATAGATAAATTAAGAAATAATTGATGGCAGCCGTAGATTTGTGTTCATTTAACCATGGATTGGGCATTTATATTTGATTATTTTTTCCTGAGCGCTAGCGAGGGATAAAATACGAATATAAATGCCCAACCCATGGTTAAATGTACACAAATCTACAGCTGCCATGAATTATTTCGTTTCTAATATGACGAATACTGTAATTTTTATGACCCTAGGTAACCTTAGAATCCGCCACACAACGGCTGTTCCGTTTAGCTCCCTTCACATATGATGACGGAGGAATCAGTGCAATTTGAGCACATATATTGAATCAAACTCCTATTGTGTGAGTAATAATATATTCAAATATTTATTTCAATTACTTTAATGACACAAAACAGATTTAATAAGTGCGCCCTCGTAATAAAATTTCACGTGAGAGGTGGCCGGAACATCCGTCGGGGAAAACCCCAGATGAATGCGTTTTCATCGCATATTTGTGTATACATGTAAACAAAATAATATAATGTGTAGTTGTGTGTGTATGACCTCACGGAAACGGCCATGTAGGCTTTTATTCATTACAGAAACTTTAAATTATGGTTTTTTGTTTCCAATCGATAATTTGAGTGCACAGGTGCTAAAGGTAGATATATACCGACATATACTGGTTGACGATATATAGGCCGTCATATTAGAATCTTCAATGATGCACGTTCATGCACATTATCACTTTTTCGTTTTGATTGAAATGTATGTAGTGCATTCATTTGATTATTGATATTTTTAATTTTCAATTTATTTTTTTTGGGGGTAGGGGTTTCTTTATATCTTTTCTTTTGAAACTGTAGCATATGAATAAGCATGAAATATTATTTTCTTTCAAGACAAACTATATACAGTCAAACCTGCCAATGTGGTCACCTCTATTAAGCAGTCACCTGTATTAAAAGGTCACCTTTTTCTTGTCCTGTCATAGAAAATTTCATATTAATTGAACCTCTTTTAAGAGGCCACTATTTCATTGTCTCAAAGGCGACCTCTTAATGCAGATTTAACTGTATTGGTTGTAAATTGTAACAAGTTTCTCGGTACATTGTGAAAAAAAATGTTTCTTTATGTAAATTTGGTATGAAAAGAAAGATAAATCATTCTTCCTTTCCACGAAGTAAAAATTTTAAAATAACAAGTACAATAACTTATAAAACAAATGTAAAAAATGTACATACCGTAGGTTTTTAGTTGATGTTGACATGTTTTATAAGTCTGCGCACCACTTCTTGTACCAGGTATGGAGGGCTTGGAATACTAAAATTTGGGCGAAATTTCAGTGACGGATACGATATTTGGTAGGTGCAAGCTTGCTGTAGCAGACCATTTTTACATTAGAAATGGAAGTGGAAGCAATTCTCTTTTCCGTGGTGACGTCACTTCCTCTAACAACAACGAGTCGGCCATCTTTAGGCGGTGAAAATCAAATTTAAAATGGCGAATGTTTCATCGCCTCAATGACAAGGGAGATAATTCGTTGACCGAAATACCCGGATGCCCGGAAAAGAGAATATTGGTGCACAAACTTACAATACTTATCAGTATTACAGTTGATCAATCAAGTTATAAATAGTTTTTGCTAATGTACAAAGCTGGAGAGTAGTTCTAAGCACCATCCAATTGGCACATATCTATGTTATTCATAATAGTTCACATAATTACCTATAATTACATGTTGTTAATCCATTTCCTGTCTTGTTTATCAGGGAAATGGTCTGCTTTGATTACCTGCTTTATTACCTTGCTTACTTGTAGATTGTTATATATGTAATATTTGTGTGATATTTTTTCATCTACTGCTTTTTTTTACATTTATTAAATGCTAACCAGGAAAAACATAATGTTCCAAAGGGAAGAAAGGTAAGGGACATAACTGTTTGTTAGAAAACTTACTTGTCTGTTGTAAAGGGAAGGTAAGGGACATAACTGTTTGTTAGAAAACTTACTTGTCTGTTGTAAAGGGAAGGTAAGGGACATAACTGTTTGTTAGAAAACTTACTTGTCTTTTGTAAAGGGAAGGTAAGGGACATAACTGTTTGCTAGAAAACTTACTTGTCTGTTGTAAAGGGAAGGTAAGGGACATAACTGTTTGCTAGAAAACTTACTTGTCTGTTGTAAAGGGAAGGTAAGGGACATAACTGTTTGTTAGAAAACTTACTTGTCTGTTGTAAAGGGAAGGGAAGGTAAGGGACATAACTGTTTGTGGGAAAACTGACTTGGCTATTGTTATGTATGCTTTATTATACATATTGATATTCTATCTCCATGCAAAGGGTTCTGAGATATCTCTCATGGCAGATAAGCCATGCTTTCATTTTCTGTCTTTGTTTATAAATATCACTGTCAGATGACAAAATAGTTCAATCAAATTACAGGATTTTTTTTACCTTTTTTAGCTCACCTGACCCAAAGGGTCATGTGAGCTATTGCCATCACTTGGCGTCCGTCGTCGTCGTACGTCGTAAACTTTTTCAAAAATCTTCTCCTTTGAAAGTACTAGACCAATGGAAACCAAACTTGGTCTGAATCATCACTAGGGTGTCTAGTTTCAAAATTGTGTCCGGTGATGCCGTGCACCAACCAACATGGCCACTGTTACTAAAAATAGAACATATGGTAAAATTGCAGGTTTTTGGTAATACATCTTTTTTTGTAACTCAAAAACCGTTAATAATATCAAAAATCTGACATGGGGTAAAAATGATCAGCGCATCAAGATCTACCCACCCTGCAATTTTGAAGTAAATCCCATTACCCATTTTGGAGTTATTTCCCTTATTTTCAAAATTTTAATACTTTTCGTCTTTTATTTCAAAAACTATAAGAGACAGGTGGTAAGTTGAAACTGCAAACATGTTCAGCATGTCAAGATCTACCTACTCTGCAATTTTGAAGTAAATCAACTTGTGACAGGTCGATGGTTTTCTCCATCAATAAAATTGTATGGTAGTTGGATTTACAACTACCTATGTAATCAGTGCCTATCATCACTAAAGTTGTGAATTAGAATCTTGCTTATTGCAAGGTTTACTCAATACAGCATTATGTGATAAAGTTTGTCAGTGACTTCCAACATATCGGTGGTTTTCTCTGGCACTCTTGTTTCCTCCACCAATAAAAATGACCGCCACGATATAATTGAAATATTGTTGAAAGTGGCATTAAACACCATAAACCAAACCAAATCAAGGTTTGTTTATAGGTTTCATTGTACAATCATTCAAAGTTACTTTTACAGTTGAGGATGTAAAACGTTATCTTCTAATATTTGTTGTTTTGTTGTTGTTTTTATTTTGCATGAAGTATTTTATTGTTAGTTTATTTACCGTCATTAGGGTTGTATAATACGCATTCGTGCATAATGCTATCTTTGTCTTGAAAATCTGCAGAAAAATGTGATTTCCTGGTCTGATAAAAGAGTGAAGCATATTCTTCTTGTTTATTATGTGAACTCCTCATGCAAAATAAAGAATCTATGTAAAATCTAGCGCATTATACATAGGACGTTACGGTATATTATTTTTTTTTTATTATTTCATCAACAAGGATGGTTTTTCTTCAGTTATTTAACTGATTTCAGCTATTTTTGTGTAAAAAAAAAAAAAGTTGCAAGATATGGCCAGAACATTCCAAAAATGACTCTTTTGAAAGGAGGTGTAGATTTTTTCAGCTATTTTTCAATGATATAGATATTCATGAAGTGAAAGAGTTTGTGATTAAATTTGTGATTTTTATACATGTAGTTACATTTTAATTCCTTATCTAAAGTACTACCAGTATTCACTAAGGACTGATATTTATTGTTTAATTATACCCAGAATAATTTATATGCTCTGAATATTAATCAATTCACAGTGTTTCAGCTAGACTTTGAAATCAAAATTTCTTCTGGACAATTTGAAAAATAGGTGAGCAAATATCTGTAGACCGGTGCTTAGCTGAATCACTGATTCAGAGTCGTTCTGTATTGAATACATTCTTTGGTAAATGTTCATTAGTTGTCTGTCCATTTTCAGATTTTTTTATGATGTAAACTTATGAGAAATATTTTTACTTTAGCATACAAAGGGATACAGCTTTTTGGTTGGCTGAACAAATTTTCCCTGGATTCAGTCAGAATCTCTGATCATGATGTATAATTTATCTCGGGCCTCGTTAATGATTGGTCGAACAAATTTTCCCTGGATTCAATCAGAATCTCCAATCGTTATGTATAATTTACCTCACTCCTCGTTAATGATGGCTACTTCTGATTGGTCGGACAAATTTTCCCTAGATACAGTCAGAATAAATGATCATTATATATAATTGATTTCAGACCTCGTTAAAGATAGCTGCATTTGATTGGTTGAACAAATTTTTTTTAGATTCAGTCAGAATCTTTGATCATTGTATATAATTTAGCTCACACCTCGTTAAAGATAGCTGCATTTGATTGGTTGAACAAATTTTCCTTAGATTCAGTCAGAATCTCTCATCATTATAAATAATTTATATTAGACCTCGTTAAAGATAGCTTCTTCTTATTGGTCGGACAAATTTTCCCACAATACAGTAGGAATCTCTGATTGTTATCTCTATTTATTTCAGGCCTCATTAAAGATTGCTGCATCAGAATGGTCAGACAAGTTTTCCCTGGATACTGTAGGAAGTTCTGGTGATGTTCAGTGTAAAAGCAGTGGTAAACAATCATTTATTGTAAGTCATTTTCATGTAGAACATTTTTCTATGGCCTCTGTGTTAGGCATCTGGGGCATTAAGTTGTAACCCATGTCTGTACGTCTATCCATCCCGCATTTGGTTTTCGCTCAATAACTTAAGTTCAGCTTACACAAATCATTTGAAATTTATACACATGGTCAGGGGGAATGCCAAGTTTGATTTGGAACTTTGCCGAAAGATACCTGTTTACTTGTTGGAAAAGTGTGTGAGCTACAGTAAATCTTGAATCAGGTCGGTGGTTTTCTCTGGGTACTCCGGTTTCCTCCACCAATAGAAGTACTGATTTCCATGATATAGCTGAAATATTATTGAATGTGGCATTGGATATCACATCCCTACACTTTTGCCTGTGCTAATAAGATGTTCAATAAAAAAGGACAATTGTTTTTCATTGTCCGACACTCAATTACATTTTCGATTATGACTTTGTTACTATTTTGTTTTTTAATTGAAGTTTTAAATAATGAATGACCTTATTGATGACAAATAATTATTATGTTAATATATGTATTACAAGTAATTGTAGCATACTACGGTAGATCATGGGTTCGAGCCCTGATCGGGTCAAACCAAAGACTATGAAATTGGTATTTGTTGCTTCATCGCTTAACACACAGCATTCAGGAGATAGAGCAAAGACTGGTTGGCTCGGAATCAGGATAATGTGTGAGAGTGGGGCGAAATGCCTATCCGCAGACTGTTGTTTCAGAGCTAGCACTATAAAAATCCAACTAATTATGTTGGTCTAGTACAAAACGGACCTCATCGTTAGCTCATTGGAAATTAACTTGTTGTCACCATGATATAGTTATAGCTGAAAAATTGCAGAGTTGGCGTTAAGTATCAATCACTCACTCACTCACTGTATATTACAGGTTGGTGTTAAGATTCAACTATCCAGTGGTGGTCTGACGAAGATTTGTACGTTTTCTCCATTTTACATGTTACTCAATACGTCGGAGGTAAGCTTTACCACGGTTTATTAATTAACTACTGTTATATTTACATAAATAAGATTAAAACTTTGTGATACAGATAGTACAACTCGTCTAATACGGCCCACAGTCTGCCAATATAGTATATTTTTTTTTCGTATTGACCCACTCTGATCTGGCCAATATTGGTGTTCCAGATTCTCTCTAGATTTTACATACGTATTGACCATAATGCTCTATCAGATGCTCTATTACTGTTGTCTGATCAGACAAAATGAAAAGGAAGTGAAAGAAAATAAACAATGCAGAAGAAATGATAGATGCTCTTGTAGAAGACTACTTTCTTTATGATGATCTGGCACAAATGGAAGTGGAAGCTATTCAACACAACATTAACAGGTCAGATACAGAAGTTCCAGAGAATGGAGAACTGGAAGAGGCACCTGGCCATAAAAACACATAAGACAATATTTTAATTGTTAATTAATCAATATATCTATATATGTATAGCGGATTTGACCAAGGGGTCTAGAGCACTGGACATAAGACTAAGCGATTGGTGCTGCAGTGTATCAATGGTGTAAGTTCAAATCCCATCGAGGGAAGAACAAAAATCTGTCAGCTCAAAGATCTAATTCTAATACTGTTTAACTTTCAGACGTGTGTTTTTATATATATATATCATTTCTCCTCGGGCCAATACAGATACCCTCAGACTAATAACTAGGCCAATACGGAAATCATCATGTGATTATTTCATATTACATGTTACAAGATCAATTTAAAACAATGATGAAATAAAGTGTGTATTATATATACAAAAAGTTGGTATACATGAATTTTACAGAAGACCCATTAGGGAGTTTACTAATTTGCATAAAAATTGATTTAACATTATATCATGTATTTGTTAGTGCATATATGGTAGTTGGATTTACAACTACCTATGCAATCAGTGCCTATCACTGTGAGTTTGAATGTTGATCAGGGTAAAGTGTACTACACTATGTGATCAAGTTTGTCAGTGACTTGCGACAAGTCAGTGGTTTTCTCTGGATACTCCGGTTTCCTCCACCAATAAAACTGACCGCTGCGATATAGCTGAAATATTGTTGAAAGTGGCGTTAAACACTATCAAACAAACAAACACATACCGGTATTACAATATTATTATGCAAATAAAATCAAAATGCATATATTTCAAAAACATCAAAATTATAATTTTGCATTAACATTAATTGAAATATCAAATGATGACCTTGTTAGTGTAAGGGTATAATACATACTTATTTATGACCTTGTTAGTGTAAGGGTATAATACATACTTATTTATTATTTTACAATCAAACAAAATATTTCTTCATGGGGATTATAAATAATAATATTGATTATTTGATATTTGATATTTTATTTTGATGTTTGTAGATGTCTATCTTTTGTCAAGAAACAGGACAAGAAAAAGAAGATTGGATCGAAGTCACACCAAAACAGGTTAGTTTGTTTTTACCTGCGTGGGGTTTACAAACACAGAGCTCACACCAGGGACATGTGAATCAATATGTGATATTTTTATACCCAAATACAAAAGAGTTTGAAGATACCAAAGGGGTAATCAGAATCCATAAATCTAAGGACAGACTACACGATGGCAAAAAGAACAATCAATGATCTACAAAACATCACACATAAAACTAAAGATCAAGTAACACGAACCCCATTAAATACCAGGAGGGAACTCAGGTGCTCCGGAAGGGTAGGCGGTTGAGTGGGGTTTACAAACACTGGGCTCACCCCTGGGACATGTAAAGCTGGATTCGGACAAGTGAAAATTATGAAAGAATTTGTTTGAATAAATAGAAAATTTTTCTAAATTTGGCTTTCGGGCAAGTAGGTGTAAAAAATTAAGGCAGAGACTGATATTTAAATTTGTCTTGACAATTTAAATCTATACAAAAATATTCACATCTATACAAAAATCATAATTTTTATTATATTGCTCATTTTCGAGTAGGAGGTTATAATCCTAAAGTAGAAGGGCAGGAATTTTTCTAGCCTTCCCCATGGTTCTGTAAAAGGACCCTTTCCCAATGAAAAATATTCTAAAATCTTAAAAAAAGTACAAAACTTTCATTCTTATCCCCTTTTTTGATTCCAAATTTAAACAATTTGGAGTGCAAAAGATATATCAGTATACACAACAAAGCTATATTTATGTCCCCCAAGCGAAGTTTGGGAGACATTGTGTTTGCTCCGTTTCTTCTTCTTCCAAAAGTTTATCCGACACATTTCTCGGCGACTACAGAACGGAAATCAATGAAACTCACAGGAATGTTAAGCACTATGAGTAGATGTGCAGACTACTTTTGGAATTTTCAAAATGGCCGCCATTGCCATGGAAACAGCCAAAATGCTAAAAATTTGAAAAACACAAAAATGATCATAGCAGGTTATTCGCCAAACAGAAATTGATGAAACTTAATAGGAACAACATCCACATCTAGTGGAACGAGATAAGCCAAAAAAATCAGAAACGGTTGGACAAACTTTCCCGCAGTTGCCATGGAAACAAAAAAGGGGAGATTTAAAAATATTTTGGATTCCTTTCATCAAACTTCATGAAACTTTGTAGGAATATCCACCGTAGTATGTGGCAGCTTTTGGCGGCTGTTGCCATGGTAACCAAGGTACAAAATGGCCGCCAAATACAAAAATCCTCCGATTTGGGCAAAATTTGGTTTCCAAGTAGATTATGATGTTGCGAATTGATATTCATCGTTGGTTTGCTATGGCGCTTGGAATTGGATGAAACTTTCCAGAAATTTTGTCTGACATGTGTACGCATAACTTTGAGGTGTAGAAATTTCAGAATGGCCGCCGTTGCCACAAAAAACGTGAAAAATTTAAAGTGCTCGGAATTGGATGAAACTTAATAGAAATGTTGTATGGCATGTGTATAAATGGTTTTGAGGCTTGGAAATTTCAAAATGCCTGCCGTTGCCATGGAAACCACAAAAACACTCAATTTAACACAAAGGTGAATAACGACCATATCTTTTCAGACTTAGTATGCAAATAGCTATCTAATATTTGCTTATTAATATAATAGTGTATGACAAGCATCTTTTGCATTTGATTTCATGCTAATAATATAGTCTTAGTACTTCTAACATCTCCATTACTGGTGTTGTAGATGATGGCAGACAATTGAAGCCATTTTTTTCTTGCTTTGCTTACTAGTTTATTGTAGCACATTGTAGGGTAACATAACAAAGAAGCCCTACTATAGACATGATAGAGTCAAAAACTGGGCTCTAATTATTTCTTGCTATGTTCTCACACTATTCTTCATTCATACCACTAGTACTTGTATTGTTCGTTTGGGGGACATTTGTAACACTCTGTGTTACAGTAACCAATATTTTACTTTCGCTTTGACACTTTCATTTTTGAAAACTTAGAAGCTGGGGGGAAAATGTAAGTAGACAGGCAATTTACCCTGTTCCGGGCTGCTGTGAAATGCCCTGATAATATTATGGTCATGTTGACGTAAGCAGGAAGGATCGGGGTGACCAAGTGGTTACAGTTGTTAAATACCGACCACTTAAAAAAACCGACATGATACACACCTCCAGTTTTTAGCTTACACGAAGCCTACCTAAGGTTGTGTGTTTTACCTGTCAATTCATTATATAGATCTGAACTTTCTTAGTTATAAGCATCCCACAAAATTAGGCCATTAATAAGTTGGGGTTTTTTTTATTTGTAGTTGCCCTACTTACACCAGGCCTTTCAATAAGGGTCAGTACCAGGTACTGTTACCTGACTAAAATGTTCTTTGATACCTCCTTATTTCAAAATATTCTTGAAAATTGTTCAAGCTTTAATATAAAGTACCGCCTGTAAATAGTGAAGTACTGGTAGACTTGAAAAAATATTGAAAGCTCTGTGACACACTTTTTTTTAATATAAAGTACCGCCTGTAAATAGTGAAGTTCTGGTAGACTTGAAAAATTTTGAAAACCCTGTGACACACTTTTTAGCCGAGTTGCAACAAAGTTGCAGTCGGCTTATGTTTTGGCGAAAGGCGGGCGGGCGGGCGTATGTTAGCCTATCTTCGTTAACACGATAGCGCTCTTAGTTTTTGGCCGAGCAACATAATTTTTGGTAGGAAGCATTATTACACTATTATTTAGAGCGAGTTCGAAATTCAGATTAATCTATTGTTTTTTTTTCTTGTAAAATCATGTTTTTTTATAGAAAAAGTACATATTTTGAGAATTATCTTCGTTAACGCAATAGCGCTCTTAGTTTTTGGCCGATCAATGTAATTTTTGGTAGGAAGCATTATTACACTATTATTTAGAGCGAGTTCGAAATCTATTGTTTTGTTCTTGTAAAATCATGGTTTTTTATAGAAAAAGTACATATTTTGAGAATTACACATTTCTCTGAAACTACAAAAGATAGAAACTTAATATTTGATATGGGTGGAGATGCCAATGTGAAGTTGTGCATTCAACATTTTTATCCCCGGGGCTCAGCCCCACCCCGCTGGGAAATCTGTTTTAAAAAATGTGACCGAGATCCCCACCCTAAACCATATATATTTATGATCAAGGTGACTAGGCAAATTAAATGCATTATAGCTCAGGCCCCAGGGTCATACCCCACCCCCTACCTGAAGTGAACTTTTTAATGGTTGAGATCCCCACCCCTAAACCATATATATTTATGATCAGGGTGACTAGGCAAATTAAATGCATTATAGCTCAGGCCCCAGGGTCATACCCCACCCCCTACCTGAAGTGAACTTTTCAATGGTTGAGATCCCCACCCCTGAACCATATATATTTATGATCAGGGTGACTAGGCAAATTAAATGCCTTATAGCTCAGGCCCCGGGGGTTATACCCCAACCCTACCTGAAGTGAACTTTTTAATGGTTGAGATCCCCACCCTTAAACCATATATTTATTCTTTAGTTTCTTACTTATTTATAAAAGAAGACCAAATGATTATGACTTGCAACTCGGCTGTTGCATCTCTGATACTTTCTCAATTTTTTTTAATATAAAGTACCGCCTGTAAATAGTGAAGTTCTGGTAGACTTGAAAAATATTGAAAGCCCTGTGACACACTTTTTTTTAATATAAAGTACCGCCTGTAAATAGTGAAGTACTGGTAGACTTGAAAAATATTGAAAGCTCTGTGACACACTTTTTTAGTTCACCTGGACCAAAGGTCCAGGTGAACTATTGCCATCACTTGGCATCCGTCGTCTGTAAACGTTTCACATTTCAAGCTTCTTCTCCGAAACCACTGGGCAAATTGGAACCAAACTTAGCAGGAATGTTCCTTGGATGGTCCTCTACAAAGTTACTGTTTTTCGTTCCAGTCGGATATTCAACATGGCTGCCAGGGCCAATAATATGCTCTGATTGGCTGAAATTACAAAGATCTTCTTCTCTGAAACTAATGAACTGACTGAACCCAAACTGTAAATGAATGATCATTGGAATGTCCTTTACCAAGTTTCTGTTTTTTATGCCGATCGGAAATCCAAGATGGCCACCACCGTAGGACATAGATTAACATTGGACCCTATGGGAAAATGTTCAAATGCCTTCTTCTTAGAAACTACAAATATGATTAAAGCCAAACTGTACATGAATGTTCATTGGATGGTCCTCTACAATCTTAAGGTTTTTTGTTCCGATATGAAATTCAAAATGGCGGCTACGGCAGGACTTAGTTTAACATTGGACCCTATGGGAAAAATGTTTCAAAATGCTTCTTCTCTGAAACCACTAGGACAATTGAAACCAAACTGCACAGGAATGATCATTGGAAGGTCCTCTACAAAGTCTCTGTCTTTTTATGCCGATCGAAAATTCAAGATGGCCGCCACCGCAGGACATAGATTAACATTGAACCCTATGGGAAAATGTTCAAATGCCTTCTTCTCAGAAACTACAAATATGATTAAAGCCAAACTGTACATGAATGTTCATTGGATGGTCCTCTACAAACTTTAGGTTTTTTGTTCCGATATGAACTTCAAAATAGCGGCTACGACAGGACTTAGTTTAACATTGGACCCTATGGAAAAAATATTTCAAAACGCTTCTTCTCTGAAACCACTTGGATAATTGAAACCAAACTGCCCAGGAATGATCATTGGAAGATCCTCTACAAAGTTTCTGTTTTTTATGCCGATCGGAAATCCAAGATGGCTGCCACCACAGGTCATAGTATTAACACAGGACCATATGGGGAAAATACAGAAATATATTCTTCTCTGAAGCTATTGCACTGATTGAACCTAAACTGTGCATCAATCATTGGAAGGTCCTTTACAAACTTTGTGTTTTTTATGTTGATCGTAATTCCAAGATGACTACCACTGCAAGACATAGTTTTTACATAGGACCAATTGGTTCTTTTTATAACCAGGTGAACGATACAGGCTCTTGAGAGCCTCTGGTTTTAATATAAAGTACCGCCTGTAAATAGGGAAGTACTGGTAGATTTGAAAAATATTGAAAGCCCTGTGACACACTTTTTTTTAAACAATGGACTTATGATCTTGATAACAAAAACATAGATATCTAATTTAGTGCACGCTGGAATGACCTTCACCAGGTCAAGGTCAAAAGACTGGGAAACCAAATGACTTAAAAGTCTTTAGATACAAGAAAATCAAAGGGTCTTAGCAGGATAGTCAAAATTTGATAAAGTCACCTATGCCTGGGGGGGGGGGGCATCATTGTCGTGATCGTGATCGTATGGTAGTTGGATTTACTAAAGTTGTGAGTTCGAATCCCGCTCATGCGAGGTGTACTCAATACAGCCATTATGCGATAGAGTTTGTCAGTGACTTGCGACAGGTCAGTGGTTTTCCATGGGTACTCTGGTTTCCTCCACCGATAAAACTTACCGCCACGATATAGCTGAAATATTTTTGAAAGTGGCTTTAAACACCATAAACCTAAACCTGAAAGAAATTTGTTCTTTTACAGTCTTCGAATTTCGGAAAAGAAATGATTTCTAGCCAAGACCCTATTAAAATTACATTATTACAAGTCTTATTAAATAGATTGTTTTCTTTATTTTTTCCAGTGTCGTCCATTTTGGCCAGTACAATCTGGTAAGGATCAAACAATGAGGGCCAAGTTTGCAGGGTCAGATATTGAAACGCAACAGTTCCTCTTCAATAAGCCACATACAACATTGATGAAACTCACTGACCAGGTTGGTAGCATTTTATGAATTATCTCCCTTATACTCTTATTTTATCATGCCAACTTATCTTGTGTTAGAAATACCACCCTAGTTTGGTAGTATTTTATATAAATTATCTCCCTCACATCTGGTTATATTACATAAGATGTTAGAATGATCACCCTATTTTAGTAGCATTTTATATAAATTATCTCCCTTACATCTGGTTATATTAGATAAGATGTTAGAATGATCACCCTATTTTGGTAGCATTTTATATCAATTATCTCCCTCACATCTGGTTATATTAGATAAGATGTTAGAATTATCACCCATTTTTTTTTTACTGATGTCAGATGATAATTGTAACACAACCAACAGTTTCATTTCAATAAGCCACATACAACATTGATGAAACTGACTGACCAGGTTGGTAACATTTTATTTAAATTATCTCCCTTAGGCTCTTATTAAATAAGATGTTAGAATTATCACCCTATTTTTTCTTACTGATGTCAGACGATACTGTAACACATCATTTTCTCTTCAATAAGCCACATACAACATTGATGAAACTGACAGACCAGGTTGGTAGCATTTTATGAATTATCTCCCTTATATTCTTATTAGATAAGATGTTAGAATTATCACCCTATTTTTTTTACTGATGTCAGACGATACTGTAACACATCATTTTCTCTTCAATAAGCCACATACAACATTGATGAAACTGACAGACCAAGTTGGTAGCATTTTATGAATTATCTCCCTTATATTCTTATTCGAATTATTGCCCTAATGTTGTTACTAATATCAGTAGATGTAGAAGGAAGTAAACTATAAAACGGGTGACACTAGCAAAGCAGGAACTGCTTACCCTTCCAAAGCACCTGAGTTCATATCCGATTCTTAGTAGAGTTCGTGTTTCTCAAGCTATTGTTTGTCCTCTTGTTCTTTGTCTTTTGTATTGTCTGTCTTCCTTCGATTTACATATTTTGATTACCCCTGTAGTAACTTCAAACTCTTCTTATAGTGTCAAAAGGGGGCCTGGGTAGCTCAATGAGTTAGGTCGTTGGATCTAACAGCTCATACAAGCCTATCACCAATATGGCGTGGGTTGGCGCCCAGCTTTGTAAATTACAAAAAAGGGTGCACTCGACTCGACTCGCAGATAAAGTTTACCAGTTGCTTGCCCAGGGTCGGTAGTTCTCACCAGGTACTCCGGCTTCCTCCACCACTAAAACTGGTTGCCATGATATAGCTGAAATATGGCTGAAAGTGGCATTAAACAACAAAAATTCAAATTCAAATTCTTATAGTGTCAAAAAATCATTTTCAACCAGAAAAATCATATACATATACATTTACTCATGAATGATTTCTTTTGTGACTTTTACAAGCTGTTGTCAGCAATATTTGTTATATCAGTAGCCTATGGCCCAGTATTAGCATTAAAAATAAAACATTTGGCTAATCGTAATTATTTAAGGCTAGCCATATATTTTTTAGCATCAATGCTGCACCATAGTTGCCCAATTGATTAAAAACAATATTGATACTGTTCACAACAAAATAACAAATATAAACAATGGCACAAAGTCTCGGTACTTGCAAGGGCTGTTGTGGCCATGATCATATGGTAGTTGGATTTACAATTACCTATGCAATCAGTGCCTATCACCACTGATGTAGTGAGTTCGAATCTCGATCAGGGCGAGGTGTACAAAATTATGTGACTTGCGACAGGTGGGTGGTTTTTTCTCTGGGTCCTCCGGTTTCCTCCACCAATAAAACTGACTGCCACGATATAACTGAAATATTGTTGAAAGTGGCATTAAACACCATCAAACAAACAAACAAAAACATCCATACTTACAATCTTACACCAACTGTCATTGAAGTGGCAGAGTTAAGTACAATATATCTGAAATAAAACAATGGAACTTTTCTGACCATGTGGCATATTTGTGCTTCTCAATTTATTCTGATTTAATAAACAAAATTGAAGGAATTATTTCAATTTTTAGTTTGAGAAGTCTCAGGTAAGGTGCTATGTTGCAGTTTTTCAGATTGTCTTATTTGGTTATGTGTCAGTGATTCCATTGCTTGTTACCTTATTCTTAAGAATAGCGTTGTAATTATAATCTAGATACAAAACCAGTTGTACAGCACGCACAGCGCGTTTTAGCAAGAAATCACTGTGGGCCGACGTCGGTGAAATTTTAAAAAAGCCGCGGTTATTAACACCGTGAAATGTCTGAGAAAAATTTAACACGGTGTTTTCGGTGATTTACTATAAAACGCTGCCAAAACACCGACATCGACGATTAAACGCCGCGAAATAAAGAAATGGGATATTAACCTTTATTTGTACATTTGTATGTTCTTAAGATTTGTATATAAAACCGGTCTGGCGAGTAACAGTTGTAAGGACTAAGGCGAGTAGGAACTTGAAAACGCTCGCCACGATAACTGGTTTACAGCTTTAAAATATCATAGCTCTCAAACAGTTAAATTTTCTGTTAACTGTGTCATTTATCCATTTATCCAACATTTTATTAATAGTACACAAATTATGTGATCGTCTCGGCCCAGTAAATTTTCAATCAGCTGATCAGAATATTAAAGTGCCGACTGAAGTTCACCTGTGTTGATTATCTCATGGTGATTATTTTATTTCTTCCTGATTGACTAATTCAAGTGTAGAACATTCTAGTTAAATAACGAAATCAATAATTATTTTCCAGTATATTTTGTATAAAAAGCTTGTTCTCCACGTGAGATGTAATGCAACCGCCATTGTTTACTACAACCTCATGCGCATGCTCGTGTTTGATGGAAAATCTACATGTATATAATAGCTATATTTAGATATTTTGTGATAATAATTTTATATTGTAAAACGATCCACCCTGTGATTTTTTTTCAACAACATACATTTTTTTATAGTATATATTTTATTATACAATACAATATTGAACTAATTTTCGCTAACACTTCAATCATTGAATGTTGATTTTTTTCGGATGTTGAACATTTTTTTGACGGAATTGCACACCCCGTTAGTATACTTTTATTATTCCTGTTATTGCTTTATTTAAAAAAAAATAACACCAAGAACATCGATGATTTCAGTCTTCTTATTCAGAAAAAAAACCTACAGCAAAATAATGGTATACTGTAAACAAAATCGTCATTATTTGAGGACTTCCAGATTTTTTTTAACTTCATCCTTGTATAAGTCGATGTGGACGATGGGTACAGCAGATATGACGGAGAGACTATATAATTGCAATAATTCAGATTATATATTTGAAGTATTTTTATAGACCTCAATTGCCGCATAATTAATTTTCTCTATCCCTTTTTGTATTTAAGTATCTTGAGTATACAAAATGTATACGTCACATTGGAAACTCGCATAAAAACTACAAATCATACAGTTTGTAGCAGGTTTTTTCTTACAAATCTAAGTTGTTGTATATTGGAAAAGAAGGTTCATCAATGTCTCAAAATTGTTTTTACAATTCACGTTTGTACTAGCACAAATAATCATATCGCAAAATTGAATATTATATATCTTTATGTTTGTAATAGTCAATCAAATACGATGTGCATGTGCATTAAATTGTAATTTAAGTATCGTAATCTGACGCCGCATGTTTAACTCACTGAAATTGAAATATACAGTACGAAATAATAAAAAAACAAAAGAACACATGAAGTGCAGATACATGTATACACGTATAATTCTTGTCGCGGTGTTGTCACCGACAATTAAAATATTTTACTGACATTTAGGCCCTAATTTGTATATTTTCGCGGTGAAATTTTCACACATTTTACGGTGATTTTATGACATATCACCGACATTTCACAGCGAATAAACACCGACCAAGGTGATTTCTTGCTAAAACGCGATGTGCGTGCTGTATAATATAGCTGTTAATCAGAGAATCAGCAAATTGTCAGCATTCTATTATTATTTTGATTATATATTAGTAATTTTAATTACCGTATATTAGTCGACTTGTGTATAAGTCTGAAGGCTTTTCGAGCCCGGAATCTCAAGGATTTATTATAGATACGCTTATAATAAGTCGATCTGAGATCACTGGCCACAGTAGTATACAATGTATAATGTCTAATGAGCCATGTCAGTGCTAAAATGCTAAGTATCCATTTCACAATTTGTACGTTACTGCATACCAGCTTTTTTTTTAAAGAATGACCTAAGCATAAAGATACAGTAATCTCCCCATTTTTAAGGTCACCCCCCCCCCCTCCCAACTAAAGGCCATCCCTTTTATAAGGCCAGATTTTAGATTCACCAAGATAGTAAAATACTTATATAATAATGTTGTGTTAGCAATGACTATGCCAATATAGTGGTCAGGGTTGAAGACATAGTGCACGACCCGAAGGGGAGTGCACTATATCTTCAACCCTGACCACTATATGGCATAGTCATTGCTAACACAACATTATTATTATTATTATGCTGACTGTTATATGTAGACAACATATATTGAGAACTATTACAATAAAGGAGGTCCTGATATTGGTGACTAATATATTGGATCAGATAGTCTTGAAAGTGTGAGAATATTCTTTGTTTCATTTAAGGCTTTAAAAATATAAAGATTTTTTAAGTTTGAAATTTAATTAACAAGTATTAAAAAACTAACATGAATAATAGACGACTATGATAGATTGACAGATTGGATCCGCCCCCTTGCACGTGAACTAGCTATAAATAGCTTGACAGACAGCTGAAAACCCAACCTTCCCCACTTGAAACTGGCATAGTAGATGTACTATTTTCGCATAGTATATCAATGCTATATAATTCTTTGTGATATATGCCAAAATATCGTATGAACTGATATTACAGAAGAAATTTACAGAAAGCATAATAATACTAAATTTTCCCTCTCAAGAGAGCCCTCCCTCCCCCCACCACTAAAGGCCACTATTTCATTGCAACAAGGGGGACTACTGTGTAAGCTACATTCTGTTTGCTCAGTGGTGGTAACATGATAATAACTGTACATGAAATGGAAAAATCTCATTCTGAGTGGATACATGTAATTCAAGACTGAAATAAAACAATGCATGGTTTATGGTGTGTGGTTGTTTCAGATATTGATGTAATTTTAAATGCAGATATATTTTTTAATTAATATATGAATTCTATTAAAATTAGGTCACTATGACCTATTATTATAATTTTGATACATATTTTATGTGAATTTAATTATAAGTATTTTTAGAATTATATTTTTAATTGAAAATGTTTTCTTCTAAAATGCAACCGCATCAGTGGTGTAATGGTTAGTTAGAGCGCTCGCCTCATGGGGAGATGTGGGTTTGAGTCCCAATTGGGTCAAACTATGGGTCATAGACTATAAAATTGGTATTTGTTGCTTCTGCACATTAAATACAATGCAGAAATTTAACCATTGTGTTTATTAAAAATATTACAAAAAATTAATTAAAAGAAATGCAGAAATTTAGCCAGCGTAGTGAATAAAATTATTATAAAATATTAATTAAAAGAAATGCAGAAATGATTAAAAATATGACTAAAATTTAATTAAGAGAAATGCAGAAATGATTAAAAATAATATAAAAATTTAATTAAAAGAAATGCAGAAATTTAACCACTGTGTTGCTGAAATATATTTAAAAAATTTAATTAAAAGAAATGCAGAAATGATTAAAAATATTATAAAAAATTAATTAAAAGAAATGCAGAAATGATTAAAAATATTATAAAAAAAATTGATTAAAAGAAATGCAAAAATGATTAAAAATATAAGATTTAATTAAAAGAAATGCAGAAATGATTAAAAATATTATAAAAATTTAATTAAAAGAAATTCAGAAATGATTAAAGTTATTATAAAAATTTAATTAAAAGAAATGCAGAAATGATTAAAAATATTATGAAATTTAATTAAAATAAATACAGAAATGATTAAAAATATTATAAAAATTTAATTAAAAGAAATGCAGAAATGATTAAAAATATTACAAAAATTTAACCAACTGATTAGACACACTAGGAATAGGAGAAACATCTTTTTCTAACTTTCAGCTGATAATACAATTTATTTTTCAGCATGGTGGCTTGAATGTGGATTGTCAGGTGACAGAATCTGCCACTGTGGTGGCTTTCAATGAATACTCTGATGGCATGGCCACAGTTTTATTGGTAAACCACACAGAGAAAGCTATGATACATTTTCATCAAAGGTTTGTATTGATCTGATAGCTGTATTAACCACATCAAGGGCAGTAGGAAGTGGGTTCGAGCCCCAATCAGGTCAAACCAAGGACTATAAAATTGGAATTTGTTGCTTCTCCCATAAGAAAGAACAAAGAATCAGGATAATGTGTCTGAGTGGAGCGACATGTCTATCCTATTAAGTGTGTTGGTCTAGTACAAATGTGTCTTGAGTGGAGCGACATGTCTATCCTATTAAGTGTGTTGGTCTAGTACAAATGTGTCTTGAGTGGAGCGACATGTCTATCCTATTAAGTGTGTTGGTCTAGTACAAATGTGTCTTGAGTGGAGCGACATGTCTATCCTATTAAGTGTGTTGGTCTAGTACAAATGTGTCTGAGTGGAGCGACATGTCTATCCATTGACTGTTGTTTCATACTAAGTGTGTTGGTCTAGTACAAATGTGTCTGAGTGGAGCGACATGTCTATCCATTGACTGTTGTTTCATACTAAGTGTGTTGGTCTAGTACAAATGTGTCTGAGTGGAGCGACATGTCTATCCATTGACTGTTGTTTCATACTAAGTGTGTTGGTCTAGTACAAATGTGTCTGAGTGGAGCGACATGTCTATCCATTGACTGTTGTTTCATACTAAGTGTGTTGGTCTAGTACAAATGTGTCTGAGTGGAGCGACATGTCTATCCATTGACTGTTGTTTCATACTAAGTGTGTTGGTCTAGTACAAATGTGTCTGAGTGGAGCGACATGTCTATCCATTGACTGTTGTTTCATACTAAGTGTGTTGGTCTAGTACAAATGTGTCTGAGTGGAGCGACATGTCTATCCATTGACTGTTGTTTCATACTAAGTGTGTTGGTCTAGTACAAATGTGTCTGAGTGGAGCGACATGTCTATCCATTGACTGTTGTTTCATACTAAGTGTGTTGGTCTAGTACAAATGTGTCTGAGTGGAGCAACATGTCTATCCATTGACTGTTGTTTCATACTAAGTGTGTTGGTCTAGTACAAATGTGTCTGAGTGGAGCGACATGTCTATCCATTGACTGTTGTTTCATACTAAGTGTGTTGGTCTAGTACAAATGTGTCTGAGTGGAGCGACATGTCTATCCATTGACTGTTGTTTCATACTAAGTGTGTTGGTCTAGTACAAATGTGTCTGAGTGGAGCGACATGTCTATCCATTGACTGTTGTTTCATACTAAGTGTGTTGGTCTAGTACAAATGTGTCTGAGTGGAGCGACATGTCTATCCATTGACTGTTGTTTCATACTAAGTGTGTTGGTCTAGTACAAATGTGTCTGAGTGGAGCGACATGTCTATCCATTGACTGTTGTTTCATACTAAGTGTGTTGGTCTAGTACAAATGTGTCTGAGTGGAGCAACATGTCTATCCATTGACTGTTGTTTCATACTAAGTGTGTTGGTCTAGTACAAATGTGTCTGAGTGGAGCGACATGTCTATCCATTGACTGTTGTTTCATACTAAGTGTGTTGGTCTAGTACAAATGTGTCTGAGTGGAGCGACATGTCTATCCATTGACTGTTGTTTCATACTAAGTGTGTTGGTCTAGTACAAATGTGTCTGAGTGGAGCGACATGTCTATCCATTGACTTGTTTCATACTAAGTGTGTTGGTCTAGTACAAATGTGTCTGAGTGGAGCGACATGTCTATCCATTGACTGTTGTTTCATACTAAGTGTGTTGGTCTAGTACAAATGTGTCTGAGTGGAGCGACATGTCTATCCATTGACTGTTGTTTCATACTAAGTGTGTTGGTCTAGTACAAATGTGTCTGAGTGGAGCGACATGTCTATCCATTGACTGTTGTTTCATACTAAGTGTGTTGGTCTAGTACAAATGTGTCTGAGTGTAGCAACATGTCTATCCATTGACTGTTGTTTCATACTAAGTGTGTTGGTCTAGTACAAATGTGTCTGAGTGGAGCGACATGTCTATCCATTGACTGTTGTTTCATACTAAGTGTGTTGGTCTAGTACAAATGTGTCTGAGTGGAGCGACATGTCTATCCATTGACTGTTGTTTCATACTAAGTGTGTTGGTCTAGTACAAATGTGTCAGTGGAGCGACATGTCTATTTATTGACTGTTGTTTCATACTAAGTGTGTTGGTCTAGTACAAATGTGTCTGAGTGGAGCGACATGTCTATCCATTGACTGTTGTTTCATACTAAGTGTGTTGGTCTAGTACAAAGCGTACCTCATCATTATTTCATTGAAAATTAACTTGTTCTCGCCATTACAGTGCTGGACAGTCAAAGGCTGGCCCGAAAAAAAAATTTGGGCCAGTAAACATTTTCTATCACTGGCCCAAATTTTTCAATAACATTTGTTTGTGTTGTTGACTAATAAAGCATTCAAATAAAGCAGTTTGTTATGTTTTATTCTTCAATTATTCCCTCCCTACACATATCCCTATAAACCCTTCCCTCATCTCCATAATCTTCATCATTGTCTTTATAGTCATCACTATCGGTATCATAATCTGCCCCGGTCTCAGTGGTTTGTCTTCACTACTAGGCACTTCAAAATCCAATTCAAAAGCACATTATAAAGGCCTGCAGTAGTGATTTAGTTCGGTGAATCGAGATATTCATGTATTGATAGTGAGTCTAATACATTTGCATTAGACATTTTGCTTTTAATGAAACATAATTATATTACTTACTTTAAATATTTTGAGGGTCTTTTGGCGTCTGAAACGCTTGTTCTCTTCAAAAAGCTCCAGCTTGACCCCTCCGCCATTATACTCCAGTCGTTAAACCTCGCTTTGATTACGTAGACAACACGAGGTATTGAATCGCCCGAGGTTTTTCGAATACTCCAATCGGTAAACCTCGTCTTGATTACGTAGATTACACGAGGTACAGATTCGACCGAGATTGTCCTGGAATGCGTCCTCGGTAAACCTCGTTTGGTTACGTAATCTCAAAATGAAAGTAGAATCATATTTACTTTATCGAGTACCCTGAAAATAAGATGTATATAGAATAATATTTGTACTCGCCCAGATATTTAAATTTGGGCCAGTTACTACCTGTCTTTTGACAATATCTAGTCGTCCATATGTGGTTTTGGTCGCCGTTGCGACCAGGCAACTGCCTGTGTCCAGCACTGCATTATATAGCTGAAAATTTTCTGAGTTGGCTCAACCAGCATGAACTTGTCAAGTTTTAATAATGGCAGCATTTTTAAAGGGCAATTACATAGGGAAAGGAAGAAAGTATTTTGTTGTTATTCAATATATTCTCACCTTGAAAACCTGGAAGAATTATTTAAGTCAAGATTTTGGTTGAATTGAGATGATTAAAAGTGGGATTTCGAACAATTAATGTCTAGATTTTGAAACCAGGCCGCAAGGCCATGTTGCATCATGAGTTTTTCAGACCTCCTCTTGAAAAATCCTGGCTACAGGCCTTTGTAGTACCAATATCTTCTATAAATAGATATAAGAGGTTACCCATTGAGGTCAAAGGTTAGTTTTAAGCCTTTTTGATTTGTATGGTTTCAGTGGTATAAAGACAGAACATATATTAAATGCCCAACAGTACATGTTGTACACATGGGAAAATGCAGTTGGCAAAAGGGAGGTCATCTGGACGTGTGGTGAGAAAAAGGAACAGAAGAATGATCTACAGCAGGTATGTATTCAACAGATTGATTGATTGATTGATTGATTGATGTTTAATGCCAACTTAAGCAGTATTTCGGCTACATTGTGGCGTGAACAAACTTGATTAACTTTGACTGTATTCAACAGTATTATCTATAAAATTTAATGCATGTTTTGTTCAGATATATTTTTTTGGACGATGTTGCATTTATTTGACGACCTATGATTGGATAAAATCATTCCTAAAAATAATGATAGAAGGCAGAGCCATATATGGAAATCTTTAGAATAAGATTAATACGCTTTACTGGCCAGTGGAAAATTCCATATGCCAGGAGACTGCAGCATTGTGTAATCTATTATTACATAATTTGACCTTGACGCTGTCCGAAATAAAGAAATATTGTAATCGATAACTGAGATGACATATGCCAAGTGTACTTGACCAGGCTCAATATATATATATGTGTGTGTATTTTGATTTAGCATAGTTAAACACAACTGCAAGAAAGATGATGATTTTTATTTTCTTCTAAAATAACACAGTAAAAAAACTCTTCTTGAGACACAATAAAAAAGAAAGAAATTAACGTTTCTAATAAACTACTTAGACGATAAACGTGCATTACGAAACGATGCAGACGGAAAATTACAGAAGGTCAGTGGGCGGTGCTTATTTTTGTGTAGTGACCATTACGTCTTTAGCCTTAGAACGTAAGTCCGTCAAACATAGTTCGTGGAAAAAACTTAGTTACTGTTTCAAGTTATAGATCAGCAACATCGTACTAAAATGTTCTAAGCTCCCATGATCGACTATGATTATTTAGACGGTAAGTAATCATAGTCGGTCACTAGGGAGCTTAGAACTTATAATGTCTGATGTACTATTTTACATGTAATTTAGACAGTTATCTTTTGATCTTAACTGTATCGGTGGTTAGCATGCCTGTCTCGAGTGTGGTAGATCGTGGGTTTGAACCTCGATCGGGTCAATCCATAGACAATGACATTGGTATTTGTTGCTTCTCTGCTAAGAATGCAGCATTAAGGAGAAATCCCATTAAATAAACTAAAAGTTATAAAATTGAAAAAATAAAATGAATCCCTTAATCTGTAGCAGTATGTAATTTTAATTTCTGTTGTCTTCTATTTATTAAGGATGGTATAGGAGAATTTTTTGCCCATTCTGACAGTAAGATATACTGGGTATCCTTCCTGAATGGTATGCAGCGTGTAATGTTGTTTACAGAGGATCTCGCCTTGGCAACTATAGCTCAAGAGGTAAGATATACTGAGTATCCTTCCTGAATGGTATGCAGCGTGCTATGTTGTTTACAGAGGATCTCGCCTTGGCAACTATAGCTCAAGAGGTAATATATACTGGGTATCCTTCCTGAATGGTATGTAGCGTGTTATGTTGTTTACAGAGGATCTCGCCTTGTCAACTATAGCTCAAGAGGTAAGATATACTGGGTATCCTTCCTGAATGGTATGCAGCGTGTTATGTTGTTTACAGAGGACCTTGCCTTGGCAACTATAGCTCAAGAGGTAATATATACTCGATATCCTTCCTGAATGGTATGCAGCGTGTTATGTTGTTTACAGAGGACCTTGCCTTGGCAACTATAGCTCAAGAGGTAAGATATACTGGGTATCCTTCGTGAATGGTATGCAGCATGTTATGTTGTTTACAGAGGATCTCGCCTTGGCAACTATAGCTCAAGAGGTAAGATATACTGGGTATCCTTCCTGAATGGTATGCAGCGTGTAATGTTGTTTACAGAGGATCTCGCCTTGGCAACTATAGCTCAACAGGTAGATATTTTATATGTTTTACTAGGGGCCATTGTGGTCGTGATCGTATGGTTGTTGGATTTACAACTACATATGCAATCAGCACTGTAGTTGTTAGTTCCAACCCTGTGCATGGCGAGGTGTACTTGATACAACATTATGTGATAAAGTTTGTCAGTGACTTGTGACAGGTCGATGGTTTTCTCTGGGTACTCCTGTTTTGTCCAACAATAAAACTGACCACCACAATATAGATGATATATTGTAAATTTGTTGAAAGTGGCGTTAAGCATGATAACCCTATCCCTTGTTTGGTATTCTCAAGCAGGTATAAATTAATTTCACAAATTTCTTTTACAATAGTTTGAGATAAAAATTTGGATACCATAGGAGTTCATTTGAGCGTTATCTAAGTCTTCATCATCTTACTAACAATAGAAATGATAAAACTGAAAGTTTGAGAACTTGATGTATGTATAAAAAGTTTGGTAAAATTTGTTTTCTTTTTATATTTAGGCTGGAGAGTTAGAGCGTATAGAACAAGAAATAAATATCTGTATACAGGGTCTTGGTTTGTCTCTAGTCAACGACTACAAACAGAAGGAAGTCGCCTATGTCGGCATAACAAGGTAAAATTTACCCGACAAAGATTTTTGGGGGCCGTCCGAGTCGTGATCGCATTGTATTTGAATTTATAACTACCTGTGCAATCATTGCCTATCACCACTAAATTTGTGAGTTCGAACCCCGTTTATGGCGACGTGTACTCGATACAACATTACGTGATAAAGTTTATCAGTGGCTTGTGACTGGTCGGTGGTTTTCTCTGGTTATTCCGGTTTCCTCCACCAATTAAACTGACCGCCATGATATATCTGAAATATTGTTGAAAGTGGCATTAAACATCATAAACCAACCAATCAAAAAGTATTTTGATGTAGAAAATAAATCACATTTTCCATGTAAAACGTCATCTGTGGTGTAATTGTTAGCATGCCCTTCTTGAGTGTGGTAGATTGTTGGGGTTATTTTACCTTTTTTTTTCATATTTTTTTTTTTTTTTAATATCAGTCTTATTATTTCTGATATTTTTTTTCATACAACATTTTCAACAAGTAACACAAAATTCTGTACAATGGTTGTCGCTTCCATGGGATTTTCTAAGAGACAGGTGACTCATTAATTGTTCGTTTTTGCTAAATTTTTTGTGAAACTGTCAAACTAAATACTATACATTTGGTATTTGTTGCTTTTCATCTATAAAGCATTTAATAATAAGAGCGAAAACTGTTTGGCATGGAATCAGGATAATGTGTCAGAGTGGAGCAGCATGTCTGTCTACCTGTAGACTGTGGTTGCAGTGAGCTAGCACTATAAAAACCAACTAAATGTGTTGGTCTATAATTCAATGCAGACATCATCTCAAAAGCATTATACAAACTATCGCTTTCATGAATTATTTAGATTCTAGTTTATAAAAACGTAGATATCAAATTTATTAGTATGGGTTTCTGGAATAACCTTCATCAGGTACGCTCAAAATCAATAGACTGGAAAGCCAAGCAATTTAAGAGCAATAAAACAAAATGGCCTAAACAGGATAGCCAAAAGCGGCTAAGGTCACCTGTGCCTTATATTTTGAAGTGGAATGAATGCATCATGTAATAACAAAATCCACTAACCCTCATGTTTAGGGTTATTTTTTTCTACGCAAAGAACTACGATGTTGTAATTAAGTTAAACAGGTTAAAACAAAAATAAATCAACAAGTAAGTGTCAATGTCACTAGAATTCAACAACGTCACCAGCAGTCAAAACACTTTACTAAAGAGAAAGTTGATCCTTAGTTATATTTAGTAAAAAAAAATTCTGGAAGATGAAAATGTAAAGAAGCATAAAAAGTTTCTAATTCATAGATTAAATTAATGGGGTAGAATGTGACCTTCCTAGTTTCTAGTTCATGGATAAACAATATGTAAACTTGTAGGGGGTGGGAAATGACCTTCATAACCGAACAAGTTGCTACTTAATGGATAAACAATATGTAAGGGGTGGAAAATGGGTGATATTACGTGCCAATTGTTTGACCGTTTTATTTTTGTTGAGTCAGATCATTATTAATCATATTTCTTATAAGTAGCCTAATTATGTGTTGTATTTACAATAGAAATGTCATCAGCAAAATGATATCCCAAACCTACCATATCTTTGTAATATCATTTATAAATATTAAGAATAATAATGGGGAAAATACACACCTTGAGGCAAACCCTCATCTATCAGATTTAACAGAAACATTAATTTGTTCAATGTGTTATTGAACACTCATAAACAACATTTTACTATTTTTCTCAAAGTAGAGGAAAGATCTGAGAGAAATGGTATTCATTTGAATATCCCCAAATTCAGAAACTGTATAATTAATAGAATTGTTTTTTTACAGCTCAGGAATAATTTGGGAAGAAAAAAGGAAAAGATTTAGAGCTCTGAATGTTAAAACAGGAGAAATTCTTGAGAGGGGATATCAGAAATATGCTACAGAATTAGAACTAGGACACACCCCTCCTGCTCGACTTCACCTAGAAAATAAAATGGAGGTCAGTTGGTTTTTTTTATTGACATTTGCGATCAGGTGGCATCTGTCATTGTTAGCATTTAGAATTTAGTGCTCTTTTCTTATTCCACTTGTCTCAGTGATTCCAAAATTGGCTGGTCCTTTAGTGGCCCCTGTTAAAGATGGCAGTCTCTGATATATTTTTATTATGTTTTGATATTAAAGATTGCCCTCTCTGATATATTTTCATTATGTTTTAATATTAAAGATGGCTGCCTTTGATATATTTTTAGTATGTTTAAATATTAAAGATGGCCATCTCTGATGTATTATACGACCGTCTCGAGACGGGGCTGTATTATGTGATTGGGTATGGCGGGCGGGCGTCCACACAGGTTTCTGCACAATAACTTTAGTTCTGTATTTCGGATCTTTACCAAACTTGGCCACATGATTCCCCTTTGGAAGGGGAAGAACCCTATTTATTTTGGGGTCATTAGGTCAAAGGTCACTTACTATAAATAGATTTTTTGACAACAGGGTCGTTTCCGCACGATAACTTTAGTTCTGTATATTGGATCTTTAACAAACTTGGCCACATGATTGCCCTGTGGAAGGGGAAGAACCCTTTTTATTTTGGGGTCATTAGGTCAAAGGTCAAGGTCACTGTTACTATAAATATAATTTTTGACAACAGGATCGTTTCCACACGATAACTTTAGTTCTGTATATTGGATCTTTAACAAACTTGACCATATGATTCCCCTGTGGAAGGGGAAAAACCGTATTTATTTTGGGGTCATTAGATCAAAGGTCAAGGTCACTTACTATAAATAAATTTTTTGACAACAGGATCGTTTCCACACGATAACTTTAGTTCTGTATATTGGATCTTTACCAAACTTGGCCACATGATTCCCCTGTGGAAGGGGAAGAACCCTATTTATTTTGGGGGTCATTACCATTATACCGTTTGATAATTTATATAGACGGGCATATTTTGTGATGCACACATTTCTTGTTTTTAGTATGTTCTAATATTAAAGATGGCTGCCATTGATATATTTTCATTATGTTTTAATATTAAAGATGGCCGTCTCTGATATAATTTTCTTAAGTTTTAATATTAAAAATGGCCGTCTCTAATATATTTTTTCATTTTGTTTTAATATTAAAGATGGCTGCCTTTGATATACTTTATTATGTTTAAATGTAGGTTGATTACAATGAGATGATGATGTATAAGCCTAACAAGAGACAAATCAGGAGAAGTTTTCAGGATGGAATATGGCTACAGTATAAAACCTCTCCCCATCAAATACAGCTACATGCGAAAATACAGCGTCTACAGGTCAGTGATTGATTTGATTTTTGATGTTTAACACCACTTTCAGCAATATTTCAGTTATATCATGGCGACCAGTTTTAGTGGTGGAAGAAGCCGGAGTACTCAGAGAGAACCACCGCCCATGGGCAAGCAACTGGTAAACTTTATCACTTGCAGCTGCTAGTCGAGTGCATCCTTTTTTGTAATTTACAAAGCAGGGCGTGAACCCATGTCGTATTGGTGATAGGCTTGTATGAGTTGTTAGGTAATCCAACTACCTAACTCATTGAGCCACCCGGGCCCTGGTGAATGTTCAAACATCACAATAGTCTATATATATATATGAGCCATCTTCTTCTCATCAATTGCGGCATCTTCTGGTCAATGAAAATAATCTTATTTCATTAAAAATGTCGAAATACAAGTGCAAAACCTTTCTCCAACTAAATACATCTACATAACAAGATATGATATCTGGATGGTGTTAGATTGCAAATTTTTATTTTCATATTTTTCGTCCGATTTTAATACCAAAGGGGTAATCAGAATGCATATATCGAAGAAGAACAGACAACACAATGACCAAATGAAAAAGTACAAAAAGACAAACAACGATCTACAAAACATACACATAAAACTAAAGATCGAGTAACACAAACCCCACTAAAAACCAGGGGTGAACTCAGGTGTTCAGCATCTACAGGTCAGTGAAAAATTTGTGGCAACTTCTGGTCAATGAAAGTAAACTTATTTCATTAAAAAAGAGAGCATGTTGAAATACGAGTGGAAAGCCTTTCTCTAACTTATACAGCTATATAGCAAGATATGATATCTGGATGGTGCTAAATTGCAAAATTTTAACTTTCAAATATTTCATCCTATTTTAATGCTGTTTTTAGCAAAATGATCATCTTTCCTCTATCTCTTATGGTTACACTTGACCTAACAATCAGATCTGACTAGTTAGTTTCTATGGTTTCCAAGATTAAAGGATTTAAAAGGAACAAAATGCAAAAACGAGACCCAAGGCCTAAAATGCATTAGTAAAAGCAAAATATTTTACCAGCAATTTACTGTGTCAAGCAAAATACTGTGCCCACACTAGGGGTGTAACGATACACGTTTTCCACAAGTGATACGTATCGCGATATTTGATATGTATTACGATATGTATCACGATACGTTTTATAGGAAACTGTAACTATTCCTTGAAGTCCATGCTGGTCGACATGGGCGCTGCCATGGTTTTTTTTTATACGTACTAGCGGAAATTATAAATATTTGATATTTGATTAATTAATTTTAAAAGCGTAAATTAATCGATTCACTTTTCTCAAAATATTAATTAAATGATCACCAAAAGAAGAAAACGGAAGTTCAACACTACTTTTTTTCAAAAAAATGAGCATCATATCGTTTGTATCATAAGCGGCCTCCACGTATCGTGAATCGAACCATCCCCAAAATGATTGTGATTTCGGTACATACGGTGAATCATTTCCCCTTTAGCCCACACTTGCTTTAAATATACACTTGTTCATCAACTTTCCTTTATTATCATGCTGTGGTCGTGTTGTGCTGTGCTCGGCATTGCCTTTTAGGTTTTCATTCATACCAGAAGGATGATTGAGCATGTGATTCACCAGAATTTTGCAAGCTGTTGCAGAAAATTTCACCGATTGTTTAATCTAATTTTTGACCTGGTAACAAAGATCTCATTTGCATACAAACACTACTTTTGATTGGTAGATTGACCTGAAATATTAGAATTATGTAAATTGCAATATTATTAAAATTAGATGATTTTTGCATCTTTTTTTCTTTTTTTTACACTAACATCTAACAATGTCCCATATAGGGTCACGTCATGGTTCATATTTTAACTGACCAATCAGCGATGCGCCTACTTAATCTTTGGGTATCAAACCCGAGTTAAACATGACAAGGGATGCTTTACTGTTGGTCAATATATTTAACTGTCTTGAATATTGTTGATAGATTTCATGACATGACCCCAAATGGGACCCCAAAAATGACCCCATGACCCCATAGTTAGATGTTAGTGTATCACCAAAGAAGAAAAAAGTAAAAAAAAAAAATCAACAAACATCTCTCAGCGTACATGAAGCAGGGTTATTCCAGAAACATGTCATGCACACTAATTTTAATATTTTTGTTATTATCCCTGGGTTGATACCTCTGCTGGTGGACTGTTAGTCCACGATGGTATCATCTGCCCAGTTAAGTCAGTGTTTTGGCACAGACATGGTTTATTAGATATATTTTGTATTGAAATTTACAGTTCTTAAATATGCAATTTTTATCAAAACTGATGTTATCCTCCCTAAGGCATAGACGACCTTAGCCGATTTTGGCTATCCTGTTTAGTACCCTTAGGTTTTATTGCTCCCAAGCCCTTAAAATTATTTTGTTTTCCAATCTTTCGATTTTGAGAGTACCTGATGAAGGATATTATACCCCCCACTCATAGAGTGGGGGCTATATTGCAATCACCTTGTCCGTCCGTCTGTTCACACTTTCGTAACAGATATCTCAGCTTCTACTGGAAGAAATGATTTTATATTTGATATATGGCTTTGGCATGGTGACTTGTACCGTGTCTCCCCTTTCCAGGTTTACCGCACATCTACTTCCTGTTTACTGTGCGACTTACAAATGAATTAGTTGGGGTATTCTTAGCACGACGTAGCGTGCAACATCTTGTTCCAGAAAGGTGTTGTGTGTGCATACTAAATTTGATATCTACATTTTTATTATATAGATTTAGTGTAAATTGCTGTATTGTTTTTACAGTTAGACAACCAAATGAGTGATGCTACATTCCAAACAGTACTAGCTCCAACACCTTTGGCTAAATCTATAGCTGCAGAGAGCGGTATGTAATGATTATAATTATGATTTGGTTTGATTTTTTAGTGTTTAATGCCACTTTCAGTAATATTTCAGCTAAATCATGGCGACCAGTTTTAGTGGTGGAAGAAGCCGGAGTACACGGAGAGAACCACCGACCATGGGAAACAACTGGTAAATTTTATCGGTTGCGAGTCGAGTGCACCCTTTTTTGTAATTTACAAAGCCAGGCACGAACCCATGCCGTATTGATGATAGGCTTGTATGAGTTGTTAGGTAATCCAACTACCTAACTCATTGAGCCACCCCGGGCCCTGATTATATTATGATTGTAATAAATAACTGAATATTGCTGCATCGGTGGTGTAATGGTTAAGTGTGGTAGATTGTGGGCTTGAACACCAGTCAAGTCAAACTAAAGACTATAATATTGCTATTTGTTGTTTTTACGCTAAGCATGCAGCATTAAGGAGTAAGAGCAAAGACTGGTTGTCTCAGAATAATGTAACTGACTTGAGTGAAACATCTACTGTTGCTTCAGTAAGCTAGTGCTATGAAAACCATCATGTTGGTCTAAGGCAACAACCATTTTCTTATCTGAGGGGGTGGGGTGGAGGGCTGGGATTTTCATTGTGGTCGTACAAAAAAATTCAGAACCTTCCCCAGTCAAAATATTTTTTTCTCATGAGAAGGAAAGCAAAATGAATTTTTCCCATCATGTGGAACAGAAATACCTTTTGCCATAAAATGTTTTTCTGGCCGACGACAGCATCATTTTTTTTTCAGCTACAATGCAAAATCTAAAAAAAAATTCGGCCAGCTAGGGCATTAAAATATTTTTTGCAAAAAATGTTATCATGGCATTATTTATATATCATCGATGAAAGTTATCTTTGGATTGGCAGATTTCCATATTTTTGTTTTATGTTTAGGTTGATTTTGAGATACATATATGTGTAAATACAGGTAGAAAATTTTATGCTCAGCTGTATCAAAGTAAAATTATCTTTGATTTCTACACAATGAGGTTCAACTATGTATGTTATAATACTATTTGTGTTTCTTTTCAGTACCTAAGCCATTTACAGAGTTAAGTATGATGCAAAGAAAACATGAGCACAGCAAGATGTCACAGTTTAAGTAAGTATGGCAGAACAAAAATGTGTCCAAGTGGAGCGACATGTCTATCCGTGGACTCTTGTTTCAGTGAACTAGCACTAAAAAATCCAACTAAGCGTGTTGGTCTAGTACAAAGCATACCTCATCATAATTTCATTGAAAATTAACTTGTTCTCGCCATGATATAGCGAAAAAATTGCTGAGTTGGCATTAAACAACAATCACTCACTCACTCCCAAGAATACAAACAATGGGACTTCAATAGTCATGACACTTTAATTGTAGAAATCCCCCTCTTATAAAGACCTCTCTCACTGCAGACCACCCCCCTTATCAGGTCAGATTTCAGATGCACTAATACCGTTCAATGCTAGTAAATTGTCTCCCTCAAGAGAGACCACCCCTCTTATCAGGCCAGATTTCAGATGAACTGAGATCGTTAAATACTAGTCAAATTGTCCTTCTCAAGAGACACCACCCCTGTTGTCAGGCCAGATTTCAGATATACTAAGATTGTTAAATACTAGAAAATTGTCCTTCTCAAGAGTGACCACCCCTTTTGTCAGGCCAGATTTCAGATGAACTGAGATCGTTAAATACTAGTAAATTGTCTCCCTCAAGAGAGACCACCCCTCTTATCAGGCCAGATTTCAGATGAACTGAGATCGTTAAATACTAGTCAAATTGTCCTTCTCAAGAGACACCACCCCTGTTGTCAGGCCAGATTTCAGATATACTGAGATTGTTAAATACTAGAAAATTGTCCTTCTCAAGAGTGACCACCCCTTTTGTCAGGCCAGATTTCAGATGAACTGAGATCGTTAAATGCTAGTAAATTGTCCTTCTAAAGAGAGACCACCCCTCTTATCAGGACACTTTTTCATTTCCAGAAGAGGTGACCTTATGGCTGTATTACAACAACATTTAAAGCATTTGAATTACAATGAAACTTATGGAATCAGACACCTGAGTTTTCCGACATCCTGTGACATCTGACAAAAATTGATAGTCCCAAAGTATTTCTGTTAACTAAAATAAAACCTCAGTATTCGGACATCCTGTACAATCCGAGACATTTCATTGGCCCCTTTGTGTGAAGGATTAGACTGTATTAGGCTTTCCAATTTTTCGGTTTTGATTGTACTCGGCACATGTTATTACATAAACGTGGCGTATCATACTAAATTAGATACCTAACATTTTATGGAATGTATGAAATTTCAGATATTTCAAAGTGCTGACACAAGAGATGACATTAAAAGTTGACCAAGGATTCATCAATGAACTGATAGAGTTATTTTCCTCATCAGAGAGTGTGTCCAGAGATCAAGAGGTATTATTTTTTGTTCTATGTAGAATTCTACGTCTACACATCTATGAGGGTTATTTTCATCATCAGAACCGCTTCGGTGGCGTAATGGTTAGCGTGCTCACCTCGAGTGCGGTAGATCGTGGGTTCCAGCTCCGGTCGGGTCAAGCCAAAGACTATAAAATTGGTATTTGTTGCTTTTCCGCTAAGCACACAGTTCTAAGGAGAAAGAGCAAAGACTGGTTGGCTCGGAATCAGAATAATGTTTCCGAGTGGAGTGACTTTTCTACCCGTGGACTGTTGTTTCAGTGAGCTAGCACTATAAAAATGGAACTCAGCGTGTTGATCTAGAACAAAGCGAACCCCATCATCATCTCATTGAAAAATTGCTGAATTGGGGTTAATCAACAATCTCTCACTCCCTCACTTCATCATCAGAGAGCATGTCTAGAGGTATATATGATATAATGATATATACAAACTGACAATTAATTTCAAAATTTTTGGTCCATTATTAAAAATGCAGATTTTTACACTTCAGAAAATATAATTAAAATAGAGACCTAATGGGTAACTTTTTTAATAATAAACCAAAATTTTTTAAATTAATTGTCAGAGTTCGTATATCTTATATATAAACATCTAGAAAAAAAATTGTTGATTTGAAAACTGGATTTTTAAGAATTTTTTTCTGAAGATTTATAGAAGTCAAATGGACTATAGTATACAATATACAATCTACATACATTTTTAGTCACTGTTACAATACTTCAAACATTTAGAGGGCCCGGGTGGCTCAATGAGTTAGATAGTTGGATTACTCAACAACTCATACAAGCCTATCACCAATACGATGTGGGTTCGCGCCCTGCTTTGTAAATTACAAAAAGGGTGCACTCGACTCGCAGCCGCAAGTGATAGTTTACCAGTTGCTTGCCCATGGTCAGTGGTTCTCTCTGGGTACTCCGGCTTCTTCCACCACTAAAACTGGTTGCCATAATACAGCTGAAATATTGCTGAAAGTGGCGTTAAACACCAAAAATCAATCAATCAATCAAACATTTAGAAATTCTACACAACATTTTAATACTGTGACAATCTCTTTTATATCTCATTAGTGATAAGTATGATATTTGGATTTATAACTACCTATACAATCAGTGCCTATCACCACTAACGTTGTGAGTTCTAACTTCACTCATGGTGAGGTGTACTCGATACAGCATTATATGATCAAGCTTGTCAATGACTTGCGATGGGTCAGTGGTTTTCTCTGGGTACTCTGGTTGCCTCTACCAATAAAACTGACCGTCACGATATAACTGAAATATTGTTGAAAGTGGCATTAAACTGGACGAAAGAGTTTTGATATGACTGTTTTACAGCAGGTGACTGTAATGGTTACCAAGGAAACAACTTATCTGAGATCAAGATAACAAGGAATGACTGTATTTTGTGATACAGTCAAACCTGTCTTATGTGGCCTTCCAAATTAATATTGAAATATTGTCACATAAGACAGGTGGTCGCTAAAGACAGGTTTATTTAATATGAATTGCACTTTGAAGGAAATTTAAAATTAAGGTCACATAATACAAGTTACTGCTTAATAGAGGTGGTCACTAAAGTGGGTCTTACTGTATTTTTCAGACAACTTTACTTGAAGAAGATTACAAACGTGTCCATATGGCCCTACTGGAGGATGCTGGTTTATCTCTAGCCCAGGAACAAAAGAACTTTTATGATTACCTACACTTCACTCCTATCAAGGTTTGTATATTTTTTTTGAAATGATACCTTATTTGACCTTGTATATTGCACATATACCACAAACATTTTAATACCCAATGGAGGATGCTTATTTATCTCTGGTTCAGGAACAAAAAAACTTCTATGATTACCTACACTTCTCTCCTATCAAGGTTTGTATTATTTTTGAACTGATACCGTATTTGGCCTTGTATACTGCACAAACATTTCAATACTGAATAAAGGATGCTGGTTTATCTCTGGCCCAGGAAAAAAAGAACTTCTATGATTACCTACACTTCTCTCCTATCAAGGTTTGTAATTATTTTTGAACTGATACCGTATTTGGCCTTTTATATTGCACACTTACCATAAACATTTTAATACCTACTGGAGGATGCTTATTTATCTCTGGCCCAGGAACAAAAGAACTTCTATGATTAACTACACTTCTCTCCTATCAAGGTTTACAGATATTTTTGAATTAATACCATATTTGGCTTTGTATAATGCTCACCTACCACAAGCATACACATCTCAATACCTAATGAAGGATGCTGGTTTATCTCTGTCCCCGGGACAGAAGAACTTTTTTGATTATCTATACTCCTATCAAGGTTCATAGTTATATTTGAACTGAAGTCACTTTGAATTCATAAGACGGTCAAAAACACAATACATGATATAACCAAAGAGTTTTATTAATTTTGATTCCATATTTGTCCTTGTATATTGCACTTACCACAAATGAGCTTTTTTTTATCCCCCCCCCCCACAATAGCGGTGATCTAGCAAATTTAAGAGAGAGATTGGATCCCTTAAAAGGGAGATTTTTTGCACTAATTCCTCAGAAGTTTATTATACATATTTAAAAGTCAATTATTTTAATGCCAATTCAGCAATTTTTCAGCTATATCATGGCGAGAACAAGTTAATTTTCAATGAGATGATGATGAGGTCCGCTTTGTACTAGACCAACATTCTGAGTTGGATTTTTATAGTACTAGCTCACTGAAACAACAGTCCGCGGATAGACATATCGCCCCACTCGGACACATTATCTTGATTCCGAGCCAACCAGTGTTTGATCTTTCTCCTTATTGCTGCGTGCTTAGAGGAAAAGCAACAAGTACCATTTATAGTCGTTGGTTTGACCCGACCGGGGCTCGAACCCACGATCTACCGCACTCAAGGCGAGCACGCTAGCCATTACGCCATCGATGTGGTTGAATTGTAAAAATCTTTTTATTTATATATTTTTCAGATACATTTAAGTTTCTCTCTACAAGGTGGAGGGGGAGAGGGTAAACAGACAGCTATTCACTCAGATGTCATTAATATCTTCCTTCAGAGTGTTGGTGTAGTCTTAACAGATATACAGGATGTTGTCTTTAAGTAAGTTACAGCAGGGGGGGTTATTGTATTTAATGCCACTTTCAACAATATTTCAATTATATTGTGGCAGTCGATTTTATTGGTGGAGGAAGCCAGTTATATCGAGACGGTCAGTTTTATTGATGGAGGAAGCCAGTTATATCGAGGTGGTCAGTTTTATTGGTGGAGGAAGCCAGTTTTATTGATGGAGGAAACCAGTTATATCGATGCGGTCAGTTTTATTGGTGGAGGAAGCCAGTTATATCGAGGCGGTCAGTTTTATTGATGGAGGAAACCAGTTATATCGAGGTGGTCAGTTTTATTGATGGAGGAAGCCAGTTATATCGAGGCGGTCAGTTTTATTGGTGGAGGAAGCCAGTTATATCGAGGCGGTCAGTTTTATTGATGGAGGAAGCCAGTTATATCGAGGCTGTCAGTTTTATTGGTAGAGGAGACCAGAGTACCCAGAGAAAACCACTGACAAACTTTATCACATAATGTAATACTGAGTACACTTAGCCTGAGCGAGATTCGAACTTACAACATTAGTGGTGGTAGGCACGGATATATTAAAGTGTTTGTTGGTTCTGCACTAAGCATGCAACATTAAGGAGAAAGAGCAAAGACTGGTGGGCTTGGAATCAATATAGTAGAGTGACATGTCTACCTGTGGACTGTTGTTTCAGTGATCTTTCACTTTAAGACTATAAGATTGATGTATGTTGCTTCTCCTCTAAGCACAAAGAATTAAAGAGAATGAGGAAAGATTAGTTAGCTCAGAATCAGGATAATGTGTCTACACACAGACTGTTGTTTCTGTGAGCTATCACTTTAAAAAAAAATCTAACTACAGTAAGCATGTTGGTCTAGTACAAAGCTGACATCGTCATCTCATCAAATGTAACTTGTTCTCGCCATGATATGACTGAAATATTGCTGAAAGTGGCGTTAAACACGATAAATCAAATCATCATTTGCAATAACTCGCTTGCTCACAATTTTAGAATCTATACATTATGTTTGGATATTTTCAGGTTAGGGTTCTTCCAGAGAGAACATAAGTTTTACAATCAGAGTCAGATGACAAGAGAGATGACCAGACATTATGCTTCTCAGGTATGTACTGCATAGCGCTTTATATCTGCGGTGTCAAAATTTGGCAGTTTTAAAAATTTGATTTATTGTTCAGATTGTAATGTTATTTTAACAATAAAGCAGATGATTGTTGAATTCCGATACATGTCATTTTTTAATCAATGTTATTTAAGCAATAAAACTTCAGTATACTGTATATCAGCTGTGTAAAAATTTGGCGGTTTTATAAATCCGATTTATTGGCGGATATTTATTTTCGCTGCTTCATGAAAAGAAGAAAAAATACAATTTTGTTGGGTTTTTATTTTTGATGTTTTTAATTTATCGTAGACACATTACAGTAAGCTAATTATTTTAAGACGAGATAATTGATTTAATTTATGATTTAATGAACTGTTTATAACTAAATATAATGATATTTACCCGCCATTAGACAGATGTATGTGTTAGTGTTGGGATTAGATGTCGTGGGTTTATAACTAAATATAATGATATTTACCCGCCATTAGACAGATGTATGTGTTAGTGTTGGGATTAGATGTCGTGGGTTTATAACTAAATATAATGATATTTAACAGCCATTAGACAGATGTATGTGTTAGTGTTGGGATTAAATGTCGTGGGTTTATAACTAAATATAATGATATTTACCCGCCATTAGACAGATGTATGTGTTAGTGTTGGGATTAGATGTCGTGGGTTTATAACTAAATATAATAATATTTACCCGCCATTAAACAGATGTATGTGTTAGTGTTGGGATTAAATGTCGTGGGTTTATAACTAAATATAATGATATTTACAGGCCATTAAACAGATGTATGTGTTAGTGTTGGGATTAGATGTCGTGGGTTTATAACTAAATATAATGATATTTAACAGCCATTAAACAGATGTATGTGTTAGTGTTGGGATTAAATGTCGTGGGTTTATAACTAAATATAATGATATTTAACGGCCATTAAACAGATGTATGTGTTAGTGTTGGGATTAAATGTCGTGGGTTTATAACTAAATATAATGATATTTACAGGCCATTAAACAGATGTATGTGTTAGTGTTGGGATTAGATGTCGTGGGTTTATAACTAAATATAATGATATTTACCCGCCATTAAACAGATGTATGTGTTAGTGTTGGGATTAAATGTCGTGGGTTTATAACTAAATATAATGATATTTACAGGCCATTAAACAGATGTATGTGTTAGTGTTGGGATTAGATGTCGTGGGTTTATAACTAAATATAATGATATTTACAGGCCATTAAACAGATGTATGTGTTAGTGTTGGGATTAAATGTCGTGGGTTTATAACTAAATATAATCATATTTACAGGCCATTAAACAGATGTATGTGTTAGTGTTGGGATTAGATGTGTTAGGTAATCCATTTGGTTTAATCAGAGGCATGGCTGAAGGTATAGAGGACCTGTTCTATGAACCCTACCAGGTAAGTCAAGGTTAATTCTTACTCTATATACGAGAAAAGGGGGAAATATTCCACAAAAAATCTTTAAAAATTTTATTTTTGCAAATAACATTTACAATAATAAAAATACTTTATTTAAAGATCATAACAGTGTTAGTTAATAAACGTTAGATAATACTGGAGGGGCAATCAAAAATGGACAATCCAAAGAAACTTGGAAACATAGGGTACACAAGTTACAAGACAAATAAACATTAGGGAATACCGAAGGGGCAATCCAAAATTGACAATCCAGAGAAACTGACAACATATTCCATAAAATCTGTAAAAAAAATTAATATTGCAGAACAGCTTTTGTATTCATAATAGACAGGGGCTGTCGTGGCCGTGATCGTATGATAGTTAGATTTAGAACTACCTATGCAATCAGTGCTTATCACCACTGGTGTTGTGGGTTCAAATCCCGATCAGGTCGAGGTGTACAACATTATGGGATAAAGTTTGTCAGTGACTTGGACAGGTCGGTGTTTTTCTCTGGTTTCCGCCATGATATAACTGAAATATTGTTGAAAGTGGCATTAAACACCATCAAGCCAAACCATAATAGACAGGTGTTTGGTTTATACAGGTTAAATTAACAAAGATTTCCTACATTAGCACTTTATCTAAAGTTTGGTTTATACAGGTTAAATTAACAAAGATTTCCTACATTAGGACTTTATTTAAAGTTTGGTTTATACAGGTTAAATTAACAAAGATTTCTACATTAGCACTTTATCTAAAGTTTGGTTTATACAGGTTAAATTAACAAAGATTTCCTACATTAGCACTTTATCTAAAGTTTGGTTTATACAGGTTAAATTAACAAAGATTTCCTACATTAGCACTTTATCTAAAGTTTGATTTATACAGGTTAAATTAACAAAGATTTCCTACATTAGCACTTTATCTAAAGTTTGGTTTATACAGGTTAAATTAACAAAGATTTCCTACATTAGCACTTTATCTAAAGTTTGGTTTATACAGGTTAAATTAACAAAGATTTCCTACATTAGCACTTTATCTAAAGTTTGGTTTATACAGGTTAAATTAACAAAGATTTCCTACATTAGGACTTTATCTAAAGTTTGGTTTATACAGGTTAAATTAACAAAGATTTCCTACATTAGCACTTTATCTAAAGTTTGGTTTATACAGGTTAAATTAACAAAGATTTCCTACATTAGCACTTTATCTAAAGTTTGGTTTATACAGGTTAAATTAACAAAGATTTCCTACATTAGAACTTTATCTAAAGTTTGGTTTATACAGGTTAAATTAACAAAGATTTCCTACATTAGCACTTTATCTAAAGTTTGATTTATACAGGTTAAATTAACAAAGATTTCCTACATTAGCACTTTATCTAAAGTTTGGTTTATACAGAATTCTGTTATATTATGGGTTTGGATTAGGCTGGCATCACTGTATATATAATCACTTGTATTACTGGTAAATGCTAAATCAAAAAATATTGTTTCAGTAGTAATGTAAAAATGGTGATTGTTCTGCTTCAAAATCGTCTGCAACGATAAACATTTGCTGGGCACAAAGAGAAAAATAAAACAAAAATTTACAAAGTCTAATTTATGGTTTTAATTTTTATTTCAAAATTGATAAAAAAAAAAAAAAATGTACTTGTACTTTAGCTTGTCGCCCGATCTACAACCCCTGACAACCGGAAGTGTGTTGAAAATCCTCTTTTTTTTTCAGTTCGTTCCGTAATTATAATTTCTATGCCGTAACTTATTTTGTTGTCTTCTGTTCAGGTTGTAAACATCTTAAAGTAGTTTCGATATAATAAAACTATTATTGCCTTCATATGGGGAAAACATCAAATTGTCAACACCCGAGAGGTTATTTTACCTCGGGCTAATGCCCTGTAGGAAAAACAATCACCCTGGGGTTGACAACATTATATTTAATACTGATGTATGCACAGATGAATATTAGATTGTATACTGTATATACACAGCAGACCTTTTCAGCGTGGAATCATGAAGATTTATTATAGACACGCTTATATTAGTCGGTTCCAGATCGCTGACAACAGACAATTGTATAAAACGGTATGCAGAAAAAATATGTTTCATTATTCTGTATAAATATAATGAATTAATTTTGACTGATTATTTCATGTTTATTTAATTGTGACCAGTTTGGAATTTATACAATTAAGTGCCTATCACCACTAATGTTGTGAGTTTGAATCCAGCTCAGCCGAGGTGTACTTGATACAACATTATGTGATAATGTTTGTTAGTAACTTGCTGCAGGTCGGTGGTTTTCTCCTAGTACTCCAGTTTCCTCCACCAATAAAACTGACCGCCATGATATAGCTGAAATATTGAAAGTGGCGTTAAACACCATAACTCTTAAACTAGAAATCTGTGACACATCTGATATCTATGTTTTTGTTCCAATCCTCTCTTTTTTATTTATAGATTATCGAATATTGTTTACCTTTAATGGTATGAACGTGAACCAGAAAAAACACGATGAAAACATATATAAAATTGATCGGTTGATAATTTATACATGTATGTAAAGGGTACACGAGGGAACCTGAAAATGTGGTCTTTATGAGCAGGTGCCCTTTATATACAGGTTCAAATTATATGCACAATTCATTAATGGGAATATGAGGCTTCCCTATATGGACAGTGATTTGCTATATAGAGGTGCCCAATGTAAACAGTGATTTTATTATATAGAGGTGCCCTTTATAGACAGTGATTTGTTATATAGAAGTGCCCTTTATAGACAGTGATTTGTTATATAGAAGTGCCCTTTATAGACAGTGATTTGTTATATAGAAGTGCCCTTTATAGACAGTGATTTGTTATATAGAAGTGCCCTTTATAGACTGATTTGTTATATAGAGGTGCCCTTTATTGACAGTGATTTGTTATATATTGGTGCCTTTTTATCTATGGCAGGTTTGACCTTAATTTTATTTCTCACTTAGGGTGCCATACAAGGTCCAGAGGAGTTTGCTGAAGGCCTGGCCTTGGGTGTCAGAAGTCTATTTGGCCATGCTGTTGGTGAGTAGATTAATGCTTCTCTAATGTTAATTTATTCAATATTTCAACAAATAAATTGCTGTGTTTTCCGAGGAATGGATGAACAGAGTGGACGAGATGACTATTCTTGAGTTTGCATTGTTTGTGCCATCCGTTTATAATGACATTTGTGTTTGTAGTTATAACTAAAAAAGTCCACAGAAGAAAATGAGTTGTAATTTCCCTGTTAAGTTCTTTTAGGATTTTACAGATTTTAATCAAGCCGGCAGGTGAGTGGTTTTCTCCAGGTATTCTGGTTTCCTCCACCAATAAAACTGACCACCACAATTTAACTGAAATATTGTTGAAAGTAGTGTTAAACACCATAACCCTAATCCCATATAATCATTATACTCAGGTCAACCGCATCGGTGGTATAATTGTTAGCATGCTCTCCTCGATTATGGTATGTCATGGGTTCAAGTTCTGGTCAGATCAAACCAAAGTCTTTAAAATTGTTGCCAGTACTTGTCTGCTAATCATGCTGCATTTAGGGGTAAGAGCAAACAATAGTTGGCTCAGAATCAGGATAATGTGTCCGAGTGGAGCGACATGTCTACCCACAGACTGTTGTTTCCGTGAGCTAGCACTATAAAAATCCAAGTAAGCGTGTTGGTCCAGAACAAAGCAGACATCGTCATATCATAGAATGTAAAATGTTCTCGCCAAGATATGGCTGAAAAATTGCTCATTTGGTGTTTAAACAACAATCACTCATTCATTCACTTTAAGCATGTGATGTTTTTTTAATGATTTTGATTCAACAACAAGTTGAAATGACAAAATCTTACTTAAGTTTGTATCTTCCACCAGGTGGAGCTGCCGGTGCTGTATCTAGAATAACAGGGGCTCTCGGTAAAGGTATAGCAACCTTGACCTTAGATGATGATTACCAGAAGAAACGACGAGAGGCATTAAATAAACGACCTGCTAATGTTAGAGAAGGTTTTGCTAGAGGTGGAAAGGGACTTGTCATGGTAATGAATATTTAGCTCTGAGTAACCAACATATTCTACCTTCTTAACTAGCATTCACTGACCCTGGTATTGTACTCCACATGTTTAGGTTGTCATTGTAATAGTATGTGGTCTGTTTGAGTTGGAAGTAAATCTGTGTGGGTTTTTATCTTTGTTTATATCTCTGTTACCGTTGGAGTTCCAATTATCAAGACAGGGTGGGTTAGGATTTCATTGACGGGTTTAACACCCGCCACATTTTTTGTGCCTGTCCTAAGCAAGGAGCTGGATTTTCAATGTCATTTGTAGTCTTTATTATGTTCAATTGTTTGGGATCATGGTGTGTTTGAATGCATAGAATAATTTTATGTTTGCCATTTGTTGGTGATCAGGATGTGTTTGCATGAGGTGAATATTAATCTGTTAGTTTTTTGTGATCAGGGTGTGTTTGAATGAGTAGAATATCTTTGTTTGTTCTGGGTTACTGGTAATTGAATATTAGTATGTTTTTAATTATCTTTGTGATGAGGGTGTGTTTGACAGTTACTGGTAACTGAATATTAATATATTTATTATCTTTGTGATGAGGGTGTGTTTGACAGTTACTGGTAACTGAATATTAATATATTTATTATCTTTGTGATGAGGGTGTGTTTGACAGTTACTGGTAACTGAATATTAATATATTTATTATCTTTGTGATGAGGGTGTGTTTGACAGAGTTACTGGTAACAGAATATTACTAATATATTTATTATTTTTGTGATCAGGGTGTGTTTGAATGGGTTTTCTGGTAACTGAATATTAATATATTTATCATTTTTGTTATCAGAATGTTTTTTATCGGTGTTCCTGGTAACTGAATATTAATATATTTATTATCTTTGTGATCAGGGTGTGTTTGAAAGTTACTGGTAACTGAATATTAATATATTTATTATCTTTGTGATCAGGGTGTGTTTGACAGTTACTGGTAACTGAATATTAATATATTTATTATCTTTGTGATCAGGGTGTGTTTGACAGTTACTGGTAACTGAATATTATATTTATTATCTTTGTGATCAGGGTGTGTTTGACAGAGTTACTGGTAACTGAATATTAATATGTTTATTATCTTTGTGATGAGTGTGTGTTTGACAGAGTTACTGGTAACAGAATATTAATATATTTATTATTTGTGTGATCAGGGTGTGTTTGATGGGGTTACAGGTAACAGAATATTAATATATTTATTATTTGTGTGATCAGGGTGTGTTTGATGGGGTTACTGGTATTGTAAGAAAACCAATAGAAGGTGCACAGACTGAAGGAGTTGGTGGTTTCTTCAAAGGTAATTTATTCATTCATCTTTTAATATAATGCTATCATGTATATAAGATATATTTAGAGTTGCCATGACGTAGGAGACGCCATGTGCTTTAGGGAGGGGTGACCTCAACCTTTAAATGACACAAGAATTCAAATTTTCATTCGACCACCATAATAAAGACAGAAAGATAAACTGTGAAATTGTCATATTTATATTTTCATAAATGATATACCGATGCATGAAATATTTTTCCTGTATTTAATAACTATCTATCTTATGTGACCATATTTCCATATTCCCTTTGAAGGTCACATGACAAGTTTTGCTGTAATTTTTTTCTATTTTTGAAATATTTTCCGAGTCCTTGGCTAATGGTTTAACATATATTACATTATGTGACAAAAGCATAATGAACTTGATCCAGAATATTGATCACTTGAGTGTTTTACCTAATATATCCCAGTATTGGATTAAGAAGTTAAAATCGATGTAGACTAAAGGCTGTATTTTCTAGACAGAGGAAACACTGAAGAAGATGAAAGCTTTCCTCTGATGAGGGGTTTCCATCTTTTTTAGGAAAGTATTTGGAAATATAATATGTCAACCTTTGATAAAACAGATAGAAAATGAATGTTTTAGGCACTTTAAACGGGGAGGGGGTTATGGTGTTTAACGCCACTTTCAACAATATTTCAGCTATATCGTGGCGGACAGTTTTATTGGTATAGGAAACCAGGGTACATGGAGAAAACAACCGACCTGTGGCAAGTCACTGACAAACTTTATCACATAATGTTGTATTGTGTACGGGAACAGGACAAAAGCCCCCCAATAATGATGAAAAGTAAAATGTTTTTTTTTTATACATTTTTTTTATATTGATGGTGATATTAGATATATTAAAGTATAAAGGAAAAAAAAATTAAAATTAATTAAAAAAAATTAATACTTATAGAAAAAAATTGTAAAATTTTGTTTGTGTTCATCAAGATTTTTTGTACCTCTGTATTTTAATTCTTTGTGTCTGTATACACAAAATCTTGAATCATGTTAGAAAACACAAAGAAAATTTTACAAATGCAAACAGTTGAAGAATGACACAGAAAAAAATGAAATGTATTGACTTTAATTATGAATAATTCAAAAAATAACTTTAATTTATAAACAAATTATCAGTTTTTCTTTTGTAATTTACACTTTATAAATATAAATGTTAATAATAATAAACAAAATGTGAAGAACATTTTGTCTATAAGTAATACATTTTTTTAATTTATTTTTATTTTTTTTCCTTTATATACTTTAATATATCTAATATCACTACCAATATAAAAAAATGTATAACAAAAAAACATTAACTTTTACTTTTCATCATTAATGGGGGGGCTTTTGTCCAGACCCATTGTGTACACCTCACCATAAACAGGGTTCAACCTCACAGCTGTAGTGGTGATAGGCACTGATTGCATAGGTAGTTATAAATCCAACTGCCATGCGATCACAACCATGATGGTCCCAGTAACTGTATAAGGAGTTTCCTCTTTAATGTTATTGATAACATTTATATCTGATTGAAAATACTAAGTATGGGTGAAGGTTCCCAGGGCTCAATACACATAAAGTTTATCAGCGTGACATAGTTCTCATAGACTATAGTAAATTATGTTAGGAATTATAAAAAAAAGTATTAAAGTTTAAATGCAATGTTATTTATAATTGACAGGTCTTGGTAAAGGTTTAGTGGGTGTGGTTACAAGACCCACGAGTGGCGTCATTGATTTTGCTAGCAGTTCCTTCGAGGGGATTAAAAGGTAACGACTCCATTCCATCTTCATTAAAACCATTTAAAATGTATCTCTAAATTAAATCTACAATAATTAGTTTAACAGGTCTTAGATTACACAAAGTTTGATCTTGAGCTTTGTGTATTTTATTTATTCATAATGTTCAGGATCATTTTTAGTAATTTTTTACGACGTCATAATAGCACGATTAGACGTTATGACGTTGTCTTGTTGTTTTTTTGTATCTCTTAGCAGTTTATGTTTTGCAACTGACGAAGACGGTTGTACTGTCGAAAATTTTTGCAATACTTTGTTTAAATGTCTAAATTAAATGGTAGGTATATTCAATATTTTTAAGCTTGAGCTTAAATTTTACAGCTAAAGAGATTTTGTAGAGACAAAATTAGAAGAAAAAAAATTATAATATTGGAAATATAGGGATTATTATTTTCAGTTATTTATCTGATTTCAGCTATTTTCCTCTGAAAAACAAATTCCAAATGTTGCAGGACACGATCTTAACAGGTCAAAAATGACCATTTTGAGAGATGGTTTCAGCTATTTTTCATTGATTTCAGTTATTTTATTTTCTAGTCAGGAGCATCCCTGTATCTTCAATTCATTAACCATTTACAATTTATCTCTAAATTATATGGTAGGACTATTCAATATTTTAAAGATCAAAAGAGCTTAAATTTTACATCTAAAGAATTTTTTTTAGACAAGATTAGAAGAAAAATATTTATAATTTTTTCGTAGAAATAAAATCGGAGGAAATATAGCAAATATCGTTTTTGATTTCATACAGTGTTTACGCTACACCAATTCAGGCGAAGAAGTTACCTTGTGAAGGTCGATTTCTCTTTCTCATTGATCAAAGGGGAAGTGCAAGTCGCCTTACATTTTTGAATAGTAGCCATATTTTCAACATGTGCCATGAAAATAGCTATATTGTGATTATTGAAATCCATGTGATTTATTATGTAGTTTGATGGTGGCTTTCTTAATAAGTAATCTTTTATTTTATTTATCCAACAGATAGGAGAACCAAAAAAAAGTCAAACTAAGTGTTTTTACACTATTTAAATAGGGTGACTTCAGAATTGGTTGCGAAACAACATTTCAACTAAACAATTGACTACTCCCAGACACACACTCCCCCAATTCTCTCTGTTAGCACTATGAAAGAGAACTTACTTCTCCGTCTAATTTAAGAGTAGTGAGAGTCGTGGCTTATATAGTTTAGATTTATCTATGATTCAACAATTTTCCAACCATATATTGGCGAAGGAAACCTGAGTTTCTGTGTCGAAAACCACCGACCTGTCGCAAGAAGCAGAACAACTTTTATCATTTATCATGTAATTTACCCACAACTTTAGGAATGATAGTCACTAATTTGGTCGTAAGATTGTATGGAATAAATTTCAAAACCAGAGTGAAATTTATATACCCTGGTTTTATAGGGGTGGTGTAATGGTTAGCATGCTCACCTTGAGTGCTGTAGATCCCAGGTTTCAGCCCTCGGGTCGGGTCAACCAAATACTATAAAATAGGTATTCAATGCTTCTCTACTAAGCAAGCATCATTATAATTGTTAGTGTTAGTGTTAGGTTTAGTGTCACTTTCAACAATATTTCAGTTTTATCTAACATTATGTACGTTTTCCTTTGAAATTAAGAAAAGTCGCCTATCTGATACAAGATGTTGTATCACCACAATGTGGTGATAAAAGAATGGTGCGACGTTGCACGAGATGTTCTCTGCCGAACTACTTTGACATGACGTCATACCATTGGAATGTGAGACAAAACACAGTAACCTGACATTGGTGAATGAACGGAAAAAATAACGTGACGTCATACACAAAATGAACACATTTTAATTCAACCCTTGCTATTTGTTTTTATTGAAATGTTAGATATACTTATTACATACATAGTGTGGTGGTACAAGACTTTATATCAGGTCTTGCCTGTTGCGTGAACTAACCACATCACAACTCAACCTGATACAAAGTCTTGTACCACCACGCTATGTATGTAATAGGTATATATCGTGGCGGTCAGTTTTATTGGTGGAGGACACCAGAGTAGCCTGAGAAAACCACCGACCTGACATATGTCGCTGTATCACATGTTGTATCGAGTACTTCTTGCTTTAGCATTATTCGAACTTGCAACATTAGTGGTAAGAGCAAAGACTGGCTGGCTCAAAATCAGGATAATATGTCTGCATAGAGTGACATGTCTACCTGTAAACTATTGTTTCAATGAGCTAATACCATGAAAACCCATCTAAGCATGTTCGTCTAGTACAAAAGGAATGTCAACATTATCATCATCTCATCCAATTTTTTTCTCGTCATAATAGTCGAAAAATTATACACTTGGTATTAAATAACAATGACTCACTCATTATTGTAATACAGTAGTCACTGTGACATCTTTTCGCCTTTCGGTCATTCTCGGGTTTTATCATATATAAATACTAAACACTAGAAACATTCCAAATTCAAATTACAAGGTGCCAAAATAATTTTATGAACTTCTCATATGTTTCGTAAGGCAATGATAAAACCCGAGAACGACCGAAAGGCGGAAGATGTCACGTGACCTATTTTCACTTTTGCGTAGTCACCGTCTTTAAGGCCACACGTTCGGAAATGAAAAAGTGGCCTTATAAGAAGGGTGGCCTCTTTAGAGGGGGACAGTTTATTAGTGATTTACTAACTAAATGTGTCTGAAATTTGGTCTGATAAAAGGTTATGACCTTTGATTGGTGTGGCCTTATGAAAGGGAGACTACTTTAGTCTTCAAAGTCTAGCCACCATACAATCGTGGCAACACAGGAACTGGTTGCATTTATACCATAATCTTTCAATCATTACAGAATTGCAGACATGTCAGTCGATGTTCACAGATTACGCAATCCTAGAATCTTCAGCGCTGATAAAATTATACGTCCCTACAACAGAAGAGAGGCTGATGGGTACATGATCTTACAGGTGAGCAGGGGAGATAAGTGAGGTTGCAGTCTTTGCCTTAATTTTTTGCACCTTCTTACCCAAAAGCCAAATTTAGAAAAAAAAATCAATTTATTCAAACAAATTCTTTCATAATTTTCACTTGTCCGAATCCAGTTTTACTTGTCCCGGCCAAATATAATATATAGCGTAAGTGTAAAATACATCTTCGATTACAAAGTAAAGTTTCTTAGATATACCCGAACATATAGTTTAAAAACGGACGCGGACGTCGAGGAATGATTTCTTTTTTAATTCATTGAATGATCTCGTTTCGTTTCGTTTCTCAGTTTACATATTCTGTTTCGTTTCGTTTCTCAGTTTACAGATTTCATTTCGCTTCGTCGTATTTCGTTTCTCACTTTACAGGGACCCTCGGGCAGGTGGGTTAGTGCGAAGACTGGGTTTGAACTCACTAAAGGAAGCAGTATTTGATCAATTTGACACTTAAAAAATTAAAATGGATTTAAAAAAAACATGAAAATAGCTGTTTCCTAATAATACGAAAGGAGTATAGCAAAATGAGGAGAATGACGAGTACGGTGAATCGAAGGACAGACAACACAATGGACAATGGGACAAACAACGATCTTCAAAACATTACACATTAAAATAAAGATCGAGTAACGGGAACCCCACTAAAAACTGGGGGTGAACTCAGGTGCTCCGGAAGAGTCGGCAGTTCCTACTCTACTAGTGAGGGAGAAGAACCTTGACTTTAAATATAACAACAATGAAAGCACTTCTATTTCATTTATATATTTTTTATTTTGTTTGTTTGTTTCTTTGATGGTGTTTAATGCCACTTTCAACAATATTTCAGTTATATCATGGCGGTCAGTTTTATTGGTGGAGGAAACCGAAGGACCCGGAGAAAATCACCGACCTGTCTCAAGTCGCTGACAAACTTTATCACATAATGTTGTCCACCTCATCCTGATCTAGATCGAGATTCAAACTCACAACATCAGTGGTGATAAGCACTGATTGCATAGGTAGTTGTAAATTTAATTACCATACGATCACAGCCACGACGACACCCTATTTTCTTTCGTGTTCACCTGTATCCTAATGTGTGTTAAATATTTACCTACACAAAATGTGGCTGTGATAGTTTTCATTTACCTGTGAAATCAGTGCTTATCACTTCTAAAGTTGTGAGTTTGAATCCTGATTATGGGCAGGTGTGCTGGATGCAACATTATATGATAAAAGTTTGTCAGTGACTGTGACAAGTCAGTGGTTTTCTCCATTTAGTTCCAATTTCCTCCACCAATAAAACTGAGTGCCACAATATAAGTGAAATATTGTTATTGTTGAAAGTGGCAGTAAATCCCCATAATCCTCGCCCAAAAAGGGTGTCCACTTGTATTGGGTGAGTCAATTACATAATTACTCCTGTGGACATAATGTAAATAACAGACTTGAGTAAATCTATTGTTTGTAAGCTTGTTTTTATTATGGAAATAACTGTCATTAACCAATGTACCATGGTCATTCGACTTTCCTTTGTTAAAAGTGTGATGATATCTGCACATATTACATAGGAGGAGTCAAGGCATTGAAAGTGGTAGTAAATCCCCATAATCCTTGCCCAAAAAGAGTGTCCACTTGTATTGGGTGAGTCAATTACATAATTACTCCTGCGGACATAATGTAAATAACAGACTTGAGTAAATCTATTGTTTGAAACATAAGGTTGTTTTTTATCATGGAAATAACTGTCATTAAACAACAATCAATCAATCAATAGTTAAAACAAGTGGGTTTTTTTTTACAGTTAAGCTTGTATTAAGTGGTCACGTACGTGTGGGACAAAGAAAAAGTTGTCTTTTTAAGACAGGTGACCTCTTAAATGCATATGTAATTTTCTATGACAGGAAAAAAGAAAATGCAACCTTTTAATACAGATGGCTGCTTAATAGAGGTGACCTTTTAATACAGGTAGCTGCTTAATAGAGGTGACCTTTTAATAGGGGTGACCTTTTAATACAGGTGGCTGCTTAATAGAGGTGACCTTTTAATACAGGTGGCTGCTTAATAGAAGTGACCTTTTAATACAGGTGGCTGCTTAATAGAGGTGACCACGTGGGGAGGTTTGACTGTATATTAAATTGTAGTTGAGTTTGAGTTGATCTTGCCACCATGATAAAACTGAAAAATTGTTGAAAGTGGTGTTAAACACCATAACCTTTGACTTGATCTTAATCTTGAACATTTTCAGGAAACAGAGAAAGGTAAATTTGCTGCTACAGATCATTACATAGCACATGCTGTTATCAGTAAAGATGGCCGACATGTGCTGGTGATAACAGACAAGTAAGTAACAGTATTTCGTATTATCTTAAAATTGGACATTTTTCACTGTGATGCATGCTGCTGATAAAGTCTGGATCACTGAGCTGATCTTGATCCACATGGCAAAAATATTAGGTCAGTTCGTAACTCATGCACAAGTTTATTTGTCAATCTGATGTCTGAAGGCTTCGACAGACATTATCATAAATATCCCAGGTCATCCTATCGGACTCACTGAGTTATTAGCAATAATGTCTGTCTCGTCCTTCAAATCTTCTGTTATTCCATATGAATTCCTTATACCACAATCAGCCATTTATAAAAAAAAACTGATTTTACAACTACCTTTACAATCAGTGCCCAACATCATTGAAGTTGTGAGTTTGAATCCCACTCAGGCAAGGTGTACTCGATACAACGCTGTGTGATAAAGTTTGTCTGTGACTTGCGACAGGTCGGTGGTTTTCTCCGGTATCCTCCACCAATAAAACTGAACCCCACAATATAGCTGAAATATTGTTGAAACACCATAACACCCCATACAAGTTGTCATTAGATGTTAATGTATCTCTAAAGTAAAGGAATGACAAACAATTTTACTTTAAACATATTTTATTGTTCAATAGAAAACAAAATTGGATAGGACAGAAGTTTCACAACTTAGAAACGACATCTTCTCCAATGCATACATTAATTAATACAAAATAAACTAATATAATAATATGAGGCAGGTGCAACCTGAAACGCTCCCGAAGAACAGTAATTTTTCTTCCTGTTTACAAAATATCAAGCTTAAAAATAACACCACCTAAAATTTCAAACTCTGGATAGTTTTCATATCCGCTACCGAACATTGTTTCATTTTTATTTGAAAAAAAAAATTGACTAGAATTCCGGTTTAGGTCACGAGATTTTTCTTTTAATTTATTTCCGGTTTGGCAGCCATATTGTTGAAGATTTTGAAGTGCCATAGTACCTATTCATACTTCTACCATTAACGCTCCTTTCGGGAGCGTATTATATATATATTTTATATTCAGTGAAGACATGGGAAAAAAAAATGTTAAGTGTCATGCAAATGGATTATCCAAGCTAAAGTATACTTAATCGAACACACCCTTTTATCTTAATGAAACAAACACACCGAACATTCAGTTTGGATTTAACTTTCTAATGGATTTATATTTAAAGTGGGTGCTTTATTAAAGTAGTTAACAAATTCAGCACCCACTTTAAATATAAATCCATTTTAATTTAGATTGTATTTTGTTATATTTCTTATAGATAATGATTTTCAGAAATATTAAGCTTTCTGACTTGTATTCTGAAGGTTATTTGCCCAGAAAAACCTCATATTATGGTTGCTATAGAATGTTTTTTATATGAACACGCCCATGGGTATGGAGATTCGGGTAGTTTGTATGAACTCCCTCACCTTGAAAACAAAAGGAGAGGAAGTTCATACATACTACCCGAACATTGATAGTCTTTGGAAAATGCTAAAAGGTTTTAATACCAGCTATTCTGGACTGTATCTATGTGGTAATAATGAACACTTTATCTTGAGCTTGTATTTATAGAAGCTGCATCTCTGATGTAATGGTTAACGTGCTTGCCTCGAGTGCGGGATATAGTGGGTTCAAGCCTTGGTCGGCAAAGACTATAAAATTGACATTTGGCATTAAGCAATAATCACTCACGGTATTTATAGGAGACTACAGACATCTAAAACATTTTTGTTTTAGGACTGTATGTATATAATATAAATGAACACTTTACCGTGAGTTTGTATTTCTAGGAGAGTGATTTATGCTAACCGTGGTGAAATATTTGGACATTGGGATGGAGAATGGTCTTACTCATGGGGAGAGATAAAAGATGTTCCCAAACGAACACAGAGAGGCATCGAAATTATTCTGAGGGTAAGTATAGTATGATATTAACCTCAGGGAGGGGGGTTCTAGAAAGGAGACCTTGATGTACACAGAAAGTCATGGATAAATTATTGTATAATTGAACATCAAGGAGGCGACCACGACAGCCCCCTAAATTCTCTAAAAATAAAGAATTTATTATTATTATTATTATTATGGGGGGGGGGTTCTAGAAAAGATAGTCCTTGATGTACACAAAAAGTCATGGAAATTATTCTTAGGGTAACTATTGTATGATATTAACCTCGGGGAGGGTCGTAGTAAGGAGACCTTGGTGTACACAGAAAGTCATGGAAATTATTCTTAGGGTAAGTACAGTCTGCCTTACCGGTCACCTCAAATAAACGGTCACCTCTGTCTAACGGTCACTTTGAGACCTGCCCAACTAATATTACTATATAATTTAACTCTTTTCAACAGTCACCTCTCTAATGCGGACAACGGTCACCTATTTCATGCGTGAATTGTGAGATCGTCTTCTAATAACGGCCATTTTGGACATCTTATCACATGACATAATGTGTACGATCGATCACGTGATACTGTTACTTTTAAGATAATAAATAATCGCCGAAGGGAGTTGGTAATTTAAATGTTAAATAAACATAGATAAAAAGAGATCCTAATAAACAATTGAATAGGTGTAAACAGTGTTCATTGAGGCTCATTAAAATAATCTTTATGAAAACAGGTGCAATATAAGTTTGTCGGAGACGAGATGTTTCAAAGATGTATTTTAACATTAAATTAGAAACATGAAGCTAATAAAAAATGAAAAGTGGGAAAAGTGGCCGTTAAATATTTTGAAAGTGATTTTGTTGAAAAGTAATACATTACAGTTTTTAAAGAAACTTTAATTTCGTTCAATAACAAACAACAATGGCCCATTGGAAAGTGAACAAAATCCAACTGTGCTATGAGAAATGTTGACCAAACTTTTTGTCCGAAGCTACTTTCAGCAGAACGAACTTTTGATTTATTATTTTCTCATTTCTGTTGCATAAAATCCTAGCTCTCGTATTTAATATGTTCATATATGCGAAGGTTGGCCATTCAAAATTCGTTGAAATTTCTTGGCCTAACAAAATACACCATAAAATGGATTTTTATATATTTTATTTAATAAATAAATTATTCATAGCAAAAACAGGTATACATAATAAATAGTTATATGCATGAAAAATGTTTTGTGCGTACGTACTTAGTATTACAATCACAAAGTTTAAAAATATGAATACTTTCAGAAAACAATTGTTTGGTCTGGGTTTGGTCTTTAAGGAGAGATTTTTTTTTGCATAAATTCTATGCAACTTAAAATTATTTTAAAAAGTACATGCAATAAGAATTATTTTTAAATAAAAAGTACATACATATGTATTATGGAAATTATTAAAAAAAAAGATTAAAGTACATACATGTAGTTTATAAAATAGAATTATTAAAGAAGAGATGATAATTTTTTTAATGTACATGTACTTGTTACTTGTTGAATGCATATTTAAAATAATATGACAGAAGCAAAGCACAATATACAATATTTCAATTAATTCAGTTATAGTTCTAAAAACATAATGAGTTGAAGGATGGAAAAAGAAAGTTCTAATATCTTGGCTGTGTACGATTGGTTTGATGTCGTTTGTTCTGGTGAGGTTTCTTGGCAAGTTTCTGGGGTTTCGAAACTTCGAAATCTGAACATGTAGATTTGACGGCTGTGACTAGAGGAGTGTGGTCGTTCAACAACTTTTGAAATAAGTGATCACGCTGCTCGAGTGTCTTTGAAACCCAACATTTGTATCTTCCACAGAGTTCGTAGTTTACGGTACCATAAAGAGATTGTTTTAAGCCTACAGGTTAAATACAAATGACGTTCAATAGTTTTGTTGTCAGCTTGGGAATGGGTTGTGACGTCCAATCAACGGCATTTTTGAAGACATGATTTATCGCCTCACAATTGTTGTTTGTCCATAATCGTCTGTGCTGTAGTTATGATTTTGGCTGAAGAACATGGTCTTCTAGTCGGTCTCTAAAGACAGCTGTTGTAATACGACTCAACTAATACCAAGCATGCATAAGAAATAATACCTCTGCCAATCTGTCAAGAGACTCTTGATAGTTGTAACCGGATTCCGGTTTTAACCAAGGACGATACATTGTGCTTAACTGTTGCGAGCAATTTCACAAATGGATCGGAAAAGACCAGAATGGGGGGTTTTTTCCAGAAAATTTCTCATTTTACTCAAATGGTTTCATTGTGTAAGATGTCTATCGTTTTCTTAACAATTTTGTAATAAACAATAACGATTGTTTTCATTAACATTTTAACTAATTATTAGTTGTTGTAGCTGTTATGTGTGTCCACGCATAAAAGTCTTTATCACGAACATCAAAAGACACTAGAATAATAAATGATTTGAAAACTAAAAAGTTCAAACAATATGAATAATTGGGGGTTTTTTAAATGAAAATTTCTTGTTGCAAAATGAACTTAAATGAGCAGATAATTATTCTCATCTCATTTGTAATATTTGATAAAAAAAAATTCTCATGTTATATGTGCATATGTAAATTAAAAACAAATCACATTTTATATTGGGATAAATTCATTTAATTTAATTCCAGGATAAAGAAAATCTCTTGGAAATATGGATAAAAAAAATCAATTTCATATTGGAAAAAAAATACCATATTATTTCCGTATTGATTTGAATAAGTTTTCATTGCATATCTAGTACACAACAATGTATTAATTTTGTATATATATCATTTTTCGATTCTTCATTTTCACATTGTCAATCTAATTATTTTGTTTATTGCGCACTTGATGGCCATCTCCGCACCAATGGCTACAATAAACATGCGTTCCCGCACAACTGACTACACAGCTATGGCACGTGTCGCACAAAAATGGTTACAACTTAAAAAATATTGATGCAATCGATTTCAATCCTATTGCATATGATTGCAAATCAAATTTCGAATAAGATGATCTACTTTGATATCTGATAGCCCTTTTTTCATGTCCTGAGTGCACTCAGGAGTCCTGAGCGGTGTTTAGACGTACCGTATTTTAAGAGGTTCAATCAGAGGTAATATAAAACCTGTATATGCTTCAGACTATTGTAAAGTGTGTTTACATGGCCACATTTTTCATCATATTCACAGCATGTTTTACCTATGCACCAGTTATGGTGTTTAATGCCACTTTCAACCATATTTCAGTTATATCGGGAGGATGAGTTTTTTGGTAGAGGAAAATGGGAGTACCCGGAGAAAACTACCAACATGCCGCAGGTCACTGACAAACTTTGTCACATAATGATGTATCGAGTACACTGATTGTTACTTTTAATACTTAATTGTTCATCCACTGTAACATTGTTAGAAACTTTCACTTCAAACATATTAGGGGGCCGTCATGGTCATGATCGTATGGTAGTTTGATTTACAACTACCTGTGCAATCATTGCCAATCAACACTAACGTTGTGAGTTTGAACCGCGTTCATGGCGAGGTGTACTCGATACAACATTATGTAATAAAATTTGTCCGTGACTTGCAACAGGTCGGTGGTTTTCTCTGGGTACTCCGGTTTCCTACACCAATAAAACTGGCTGCCATGATATGGCTGAAATAAAGTGGCATTAATCACCATAAACCAAACCACACCAATCAACATAAAAATCAATGATAACACTGAGGCTGTTGTGTTCGTGAGGAATTTACAACTACCTATACAGTCAGTGCCTATCACCATTAAAGTTGTGAGTTTGAACCATGTTCATGGCGAGGTGTACTCAATACAACATTAGGTGATAAAATGTGTCCGTGACTTGCAACAGGTCTGTGGTTTCCTACACCAATAAAACTGTCCGCCATGATATAACTGAAATAAAGTGGCATTAATCACCAAACCACACCAACCAACATATTATCATAAAAATCAAGGATAAAACTGTAATATAACATGTGTTTAAATCTCTATTATTTCAGGAAAAAGAGAAGAGAAAGTTTTCATTTGGAAGTAGTTCTGCAAAGAAAGATGTACAAATACTGGATCCCAAAACTGCTGAGGTATGACTTTGTGTGTGTGTGTGTGTGTGTGGTGAGGGGGTTATGGTATTCATTGCCATTTTCAACAATATTTCGGTTATATCATGGTGGTCAGTTGTATTAATGAAGGAAACCGGAGTTACCAGAGAAAACCACTGACCTGTCGCAAGTCACTGACAAACTTGATCACATAATGTTGTATCGAGTACACCTCGCCATGAGTGGGATTCCAACAACTTATTTTAGATTTCTGTCAATATCACTTTAAATATGCATTACACTTTAATGTGATATCGAGTACACTTCACCTGAGTAGGATATGACTTTGTGCCCCGGTGGCTCAATGAGTTGGATTACCTAACAACTCTTACAAGCCTATCACCAATATGCCGTGGGTTCGTGCCTGGCTTTGTAAATTACAAAAAAAAGTACACTCGACTCGCAGCCACAAGTGATAAAGTTTACCAGTTGCTTGCCCATGATCGGTGGTTATCTCCGGGTACTCCGGCTTCTTCCACCACTAAAGCTGGTCGCCATGATATAGCTGAATATTGCTGAAAGTGGCGTTAAAAACAATAAAACAAAACAAACCAATTTAGAAAAAAATATTTAAGATAAAACAAACGTCTAATTTTAATTGCACTGACTGTACAAAATACAGATTTTTTTTTTAAATCGTTTCGGTGAATAATGGTTCGTGTGCTCCCCTCGGGTATGGTAGATAGTGGATTCGAGCTCCGATAGCATCAAACCAAAGACTATAATATTGGTTTTTGTTGCTTATTTGCTAAGCAGGCAGCATGAAGGAAAAAGAGTAAAGACTGGTTGGCACGGAATCAGGATAATGTGTCAGAATGGAGCAACATGTCTATCCGCTGACTGTTGTTTCAGCGAGCCAGCACTATAAAAATCCAACTCAGCATGTTGGTCTAGTACAAAGTGGACCTCATCAACAATTCATTGAAAGATAACTTGTTCTCGCTATGATATGGCTGAAAAATTGTTGAGTTGGCATTAAGCAACAATCACTCACTCACTATATTTTTTTTCTTATTTCAGTATATCCTGACAAAGATTTCAGAAGCCATGAACAGGCACAAGTAACAAGAGATTATTCTGTAAAAGTCAAAGACTGCAACAAAAAAACAAATTGTCTTGCCTATGAAAAGATATACTTTGTTTGTAAAATACAAAAATTATATTTTTATGTATGTTGTATATCATATACAGTCAAGCCTGTATTAAGAGGTCACTTTTGGGACATAAAAGAAGTGGTCTTTTAAGACAGGTAACCTCTTAAAACAGGTTCAATTCATAGGAAATTTTCTATGACAGGGCAAGAAAAATGTGACCTTTTAATACAGGTGACTGCTTAATACAGGTGACTGCTTGGGCATGTTTGACTGCATTAATGGATATTTTTGTATATATTTAGTGGAGAGCTAGCTATGGGTTTTTCGTGCTGAGCGAGATAAAAAAAATTGCACGAAACAAAAATTAGATTATTGCTTTTTTGGACATGAAAAATATATAAATTTTCTTCAAAATTCCCCAAAATTTCTTGTTTAAAATGCATGGTCATATTATTTACAGGCAATTCTTGTTTTTGATTGGCCAATTATTTTTAATCTTCTCCTTTGAAACTGCTTGGGCCAAATGAGACGAAACTTGGTAGGAAGCATCCATGGAAGGTCTTCTATAAATATTGCTCATTTCGTCCCGATCCGTTAACAAACATGGTTGCCATAGGCAATTCTTGTTTCTTATTGGTCAATTTCTAAAAAATCTGCTTGGCCAAATGATCCGAAATTTGGTGGGAAGCACCTATGGAATGTTCTGTTTCCTAAAAGCAGAATGAAAGGTGACCCTCTGAGCCTCTAGTTTTCTTTTCTTTTCAGAAAATAAACATAATAAATCCTCCCTCTAAAAGTTAAATGGCGGTTCTCTAAATTTAATGCAAAATTTTTTTTTTAAAACAAAGTAGTAAAAATAAGTATGTGGAATTCCTGATAAATATTGCTTAGTATGCTTAGTAACAGTAGCTTTCGTTGGTTAAATGAGTTATAACCAGTCTGATTAATCAATTTTACTACGATCAGTGAAAATGTTTTAACCAGTCTGATTAACCAATTGTAATATGTTCAGTGAAAATGCAGTTTTACCCAGTCTGATTAACCAATTGTAATATGTTCAGTGAAAATGCAGTTTTACCCAGTCTGATTAACCAATTGTAATATGTTCAGTGAAAATGCAGTTTTACCCAGTCTGATTAACCAATTGTAATATGTTCAGTGAAATTGTAGTTTTACCCAGTCTGATTAATCAATTGTAATATGTTCAGTGAAAATGTAATTTTAACCAGTCTGATTAACCAATTGTAATATGTTCAGTGAAATTGTAGTTTTAACCAGTCTGATTAACCAATTGTAATATGCTCAGTGAAATTGTAGTTTTAACCAGTCTGATTAATCAATTGTAATATGTTCAGTGAAAATGCAGTTTTACCCAGTCTGATTAACCAATTGTAATATGTTCAGTGAAAATGTAGTTTTAACCAGTCTGATTAACCAATTGTAATATGTTCAGTGAAAATGTAGTTTTAACCAGTCTGATTAACCATTTTTAATATGGTCATTGAAAATCTGTTTTGAACCAATCTGATTAAACATTTTTACCATGCTCAGTGACTTGCGACAGGTCGGTGGTTTTCCCCTGGTCCTCCGGTTTCCTCCACCAATAAAACTGACCGCAACGATATAACTGAAATATTGTTGAAAGTGGCATTAAACAATGGTACAACCAAATACCAGAGCTCTTGCATGGTACAACCAAATACTAGAACCCTGTTATGGTACAACCAAATACCAGAACTCTCGCATGGTACAACCAAATACCAGAACTCTTGCATGGTACAACCAAATACTAGAACTCTCGCATGGTACAACCAAATACTAGAACTCTCGCATGGTACAACCAAATACTAGAACCCTGTTATGGTACAACCAAATACCAGAACACTGTTATGGTCTATTGAACGTTTACAAATGGATAAAATATGTAGTTCTATAGTGAAAAAAAATCATAAGAGTTACCGCTCTGCAGCTTAACTAACAAATCAACCTACATAAACAGATTACAATTGTTTATTGAACATTTTTATGATAAAGTGTCCTTGTATTAAATACACTGATTGCTATTAATTTATTCTAATGTTGAAATACATAATCATGACACTTTAAAAAAAATAATTATTTGTTATGTTTTATTAGATGACTGCATTATTTTCTTTGAAAGAATAAAATAAATTTGTGTTTTATATTCTATGATATACCTGTATGTTAATTAAGTGCAATAATTTTATGCTTTTAGAAATCTGTTGTCTTTTATTACCTCCCCTGACAAACTTCAAGCTGTGAGTGATTGTTGTTTAATGCCAACTCAGCAATTTTTCAGCTATATCATGAGGAGAACAAGTTAATTTTCAATGAGATGATGATGAGGTCCATTTTGTGCTAGACCAACATGCTAGCTCACTGAAACAACAGTCTGTTGATAGACATGTCACCACACTCGGACACAATACCCTGATTCAGAGCCAACACGTCTTATCTCTTTCTCCTTAATACTTCATGCTTAGCAGAGCAGCAACAAATACCAAGTTTATAGTCTTTGGTTTGACCCCTATTCTAGGTACTAAAAAACACTTTCAACAGCTGTAATGACCATGAATATTTTATGCATCACCTCTTTTCATGGGGGTTGCCATTAACCGACTGGTTTCCTATGTTGAAAAGGGTGTAATGCCATTAAACCCAGTATATATTCCACCATTGACTTACACAACTATTTCCTATTATTTTGGTCCAAGATCCACATTGTGATCCACTTTGAAAGAAACATTGTATCTCAAATAAGAAAATAATCAGCTGTTTAATATTCGGTCAAATCAACAATATTAAGGAGTAATACCACTAAAGAATTCTCCATAGCATTCTATATTAAATAAAAAACCTTGAGCTTTCATACAGGTTTCACCTTGAGATTAATATAAGCAGCACTCATATCCCATGAAAAGGTTACCTAATTGGAAGCTTAACTCCGAAAATCAACATATATTTAATGGCATGTAAGAAAAAACAAACAGTCCGAAGTTGTCTACTGTCAAAAATTCCACTTTCACTTTCGATTTAACAGAAAAAAGTTTCTTTCCAATGCAATTATTTACAACCACAAGGTCATCATATATGGGCTTTGGATTATTCTAAAATCTGTCGGTTTTTCTGCTGACATTCTGTATTTGGCAGTATCTAATGGGGTTTATTTTGAAAATTCAACATGGCTGCTAGCTTATATGGACAATTATGCTTTCGGATTGGATGAAATTTAAAACAAAAATGCAAAAGGAATTTCTTGCAAAATTAAATTAAACAGTTCAAGATTCAAGATTTTATTCACATCTCGCAATCACATTTAAATGCCCATCAGGAGAACATTTAATTTACACGATGCAAAAAGCAATAGCATCCACATGTAGACGGATATAAAAATACAATTATGACAATTAATTATATAGCTTCAATAAACAAACTCAATATACAATTATGACAATTAAATAAATATATAGCTACAATAAACAAACTCAATATACAATTATGACAATTAAATAAATATATAGCTACAATAAACAAACTCAATAAACAATTATGACAATTAAATAAATATATAGCTACAATAAACAAACTCAATAAACAATTATGACAATTAAATAAATATATAGCTACAATAAACAAACTCAATATACAAATATGATCTGAAGGATCATTACATAGCTCCCAAACAATGGATATCAATTCCCAACATCATAATCTACTTGGAAACCAAATCATGCCCAAATCGGAGGATTTTTGTATTTTGGCGGCCATTTTTTATTCAAAATGGTCGCCATAGCAAACCGATATGGTGCAGCATGTCTTACTCCCTGTAAATATCCATTTCCATTGAAATCTTTTAATTTTTTAATTTTTATATTGGCGGCCATTTTGAAAATTTTAAAAACAAAGAGCACAACTTTGAGTGATGATCTATTTTTGTGTCAAGTTTCAAAAGGATCCGCTGTTTGGAGTGAATTTAACATTTTTTGCACCTTGGTTACCATGGCAACGGCCGCCATTTTGAATTTTTTTCAACCCCTCAAAAGCTGCCACACACTACGGTGGATATTCCTACAAAGTTTCATGAAGTTTGATGAAAGGAATCCAAATTTTTTTAAATCGCTCCCCTTTTTTGTTTCCATGGCAACTGCGGCAAAGTTTGTCCAACCGATTACGATTTTTTTTACTTATCTCGTTCCACTAGATGTGGATGTTGTTCCTATCAAGTTTCATCAATTTCTGTCTGGCGAGTAACCTGCTATGATCATTTTTGTGTTTTTCATTTTGTTTGCATTTTGGCCGTTTCCATGGCAACGGCAGAAATTTTGAAAAAAATCAACCCTTAAAGGCACAACTTCACATGGCATATGATATTCCTACTAGGTTTCATAAAGTTTGATCAAGGCATCTCCGAGAAATGTGTCGAACAAACTTTTGGCGGAAGAAAGAAAGAAGAAGAATAATAATAAGAAACGGAGCAAACACAATATGTCTCACAAACTTAGTTTGGGAGCCATAATTATGGTAATTAAATAAATATATAGCTAAAACAAGATGAACTGTGAGCTAATGCTCACTTATGATACCCCCGCATATATGTTCAATGTGTATAAAAACCAACCAAGTCGGCAAACAGGAAATAGGAATGTGACGGGTCCAAAAACGCTTCCCACGATATCGGGTACCTATATGAAGCTTGTGACCAAATATCAGATTTCTGCCATCAATAGATGATGAGAAAAATGTGCATAAAAACCAACTAAGTCGGCAAACAGGAAGTAGGAATCGGACGGGTCCAAAAACGCTTCCCACAATATGGCATACATATATGAAGCTTGTGACCAAATATCATATTCCTGTCATCAATAGTTGCTTAGAATTATGCGACGAAAAATGTGCATATATGTTAAATGTGTATAATAGCCAACTAAGTCGGCAAACAGGAATCTGACGGGTCCAAAAACACTTCCCACAATATTGCGAACCAATATGAAGATTGTGGCGAAATATCAGATTTCTGCCATCAATAGTTGCTGAGAGAAAATGAGCATATATGTTCAATGTGTATAAAAATCAACAAAGTCGGCAAACAGGAAGTAGGAATATGATGGGTCCAAAAACGCTTCCCACGATATGGGGTACCTATATGAAGCTTGTGACCAAATATCAGATTTCTGCCATCAATAGTTGCTGAGAAAAATGCATATATGTTCAATGTATATAAAAACCAACTAAGTCGGCAAACAGGAAGTAGGAATCTGACGGGTCCAAAAATGCTTCCCACAATATGGCATACCTATATGAAGTTTGTGACCAAATATCAGATTCCTGTCATCAATAGTTGCTTAGAAAAATGCGACGAAAAATGTGCATGTATGTTAAATGTGTATAAAAATCAACAAAGTCGGCAAACAGGAAGTAGGAATCTGACGGGTCAAAAAACGCTTCCGACGATATGGTGTACCTATATGAAGCTTGTGACCAAATATCAGATTTCTTCCATCAATAGTTGCTGAGAAAAATGCGACGAAAAATATCTTCGGACACAGACGGACAGAGGTAAAACAGTATACCCCCCTCCGCTGGAGCGGGGGTATAATAAAAAAACCACAATATACAATTAAATAATAGTAGTATATGGGCACAGCTCAGTTTTTATTTGTGGAGGATCTGACCATTGCGCATGCTTGACCAGAAGTGACGTTACCGGAAGTCACGTGACTCCCCCTTACTTTTCCCCCGTATTTTCCCGTAATTTTTTTCTCCTTTTTTTTTGCTTAGTAGTAGTACAAAATGTTATGAAAAAAAAATACATAGTTTCTAACATACCTTTCATACTTTATTTGAAGAAAGAGAGCCAGAACTGACATTTGAAAATGTGTAAAATAAAGTATGAAAGTTATGTTAGAAACTATGTATTTTTTTTTTTCATAACAATATATTATAACAATATCTCATCATACATAACTTTTGAACGTATTTACTGATGGGTGAGTCGGTTGTTATTGACATTCTATATTTAAAGTTGGCATTACAAAATTAAGATAGGGAAAATATAGAAGAAAAGTAAGTCGAATAGTGAAAAGTTATGGAAAACATGGAAGAAAAGAAAGTTGAATAGTGATAAGATTTGGAAAGTATGGAAGAAAAATAAGTTGAATAGTGAAACGATATCGAAAATATAGAAGAAAAATAAGTTGAATAGTGAAAAGATATCATAAATATGGAAGAAAAGTCAGCTGAATAGTGAAATGATTTAGAAAATATGGAAGAAAGGTAGGTTGAATAGTGGAAAGATTTGGAAAATATGGAAGAAAAGTAAGTTGAATAGTGAAAAGATATGGAAAAAATGGAAGACAAGAAAGTTGAATAGTGAAAAGATTTGGAAAACACGGGAGAAAATTGTGAAATGATATGGAAAATACGGGAGAAAATTGTGAAATGATATGGAAAATACGGGAGAAAATTGTGAAATGATATGGAAAATACGGGAGAAAATTGTGAAATGATATGGAAAATATGGAAGAAGAGTAAGTTGAAATGTGAAATGATATGGAAAATGCGGAAGAAAAGTAGGTTGAATAGTGAAAAAATATGGAAAATATGGAAGAAAAATAAGTTGAATAGTGAAATGATATGGAAAATATGGAAAAAAAGTAAACTGAAAAGTGAAAAAATACGAAAAATACCCGCGTCATCGTCGTATGGTGTCTACATTCAAAGTTGATCCGCTGCGCTAGAGTTTGTGTCCAATACAGTGACTTCCTAGAGAGAGGACAACTGCTGTCAGAAAAGCTACTCAGGGATAAGTCAAACCTAGGTTAGAGTCATCACTCCGTAGATCTATTATATAAATCAACTGTGCACAACTCTTTTGTCAGTTACTGTCTTTTGAACATGACTTGGAATTCTGCGTTTATAGTCCCAAATCAAAAAAATATCACAAGAAAATTTAAAATAACTTCCAAACGATTTCCGAATATTATGAAAGTAGCTAATTGTCCTAATTATATCCTAAAACCCGGACTTAGCATTTTCCAAGTCAAGTTCTTGAAAACATCATATCTGCAGGTATTTGTGCACTGGGAAATCCTACTGAATAACTTGCATTGCCAACAGCGAAAGCAGGTTATCCCTAGCAAAATAAGCATATAATTCTTTAACGCCTTAGCCGCTACTGCGTCTGTTTTCTGATGATCGACTATTCAATTTTATTTTATTTCAATATCTACTAGAATTAGTTGACATACTGATTAGCTTAACAGAATTGAAAAAATGTTACCTAATTGCTGATCTGTATAAACATGCATAGGTCGTAATCTTATGTTTTAATATCACTTCCGTAACTTTCAAAGCAGCGCCAGGCAGGTTTCTTTATTTCTTTTTACCTAAGAGCCACACAATTTTCATCTATATACTGCTATACTAGTTCGAATTTAAAACAAGTTATTGCCGATCACAAACCGCGATGGGAAAATAATTTACAGAGGTATAATTCCTCTTGCAGATGATCTATTATATGTCTGCCAACTTCATTTCGTTTCGTTTCGTTTCGTTGTATTTCGTTTCGTTTCATTTCGTTTCGTTTTCGTTTCTCAGTTTAGTAGTACCCCAAACAACAATCGTAACTACTCGGCCATTCTCGCTACCCTGCAAATAACCTCGTATGCATTAGGCGTATAAATCGCACTACTTTTCACATGTCAGTTACATGAAAGTTTGATAAAGTTATATTTTAAACAATTTTCTATATTTCAATTAAAGTTTTAATTAGTTTTGCATGATTAGATTTTACTTAGTATGTCTTCCATATTGGACTATATTTTTGTGCGGCTTAACTTAACTTATCTTCCGGCAAACAATTTAAGAAGAATTTCTACTATGTACGTACGAGGTTATTTGCAGGGTAGCGAGAATGGCCGAGTAGTTACGATTGCCCCAAACAAAGCATAAAAGATCCAAAAACAATCAATGAAGGGGTAAAAATCAACGAAATATTGAGTGGTTAGTTCGGCTATTTATAGATCTACGCTTGGATGCTTTTCTGTTGCAAAATTCAAAAATTTTAAGGTCAACAAAAGTCAAATCTAGTGCAAATCTAGAATTATTGATAGATAAAACGTCATCAATATACCTGTATGTGAAATTAAAGGCTCTAACCTCATGAATCTTCTTATCTTTTACAAGGGTTTGAAGAAACTCCGACTCATATGAGTATGAAAATAAATCGGCTAGAAGAGGGGCACAATTCGTACACATTGGTATGCCGACGACCTGATGAAACAGTATCCCTCCAAAGGAGACAAATATGTTATCGATGAGGAACTCCAGCATACTGATCACTTGTTCCTCGGAGTAGCATGTTTTACTTTTTTGAAAGAATAATTGAGTTGAAATCTGATGATCCAATGTACTTAGTTTATGATACGACTTTCAATCTCGGAGATTGCTACGTTTCTCCTATTGTTTTTAAACATATTCTTTTTGACGAAACACCTCTTGTACCATTGGCCTTTCTGATACATGAACGTAAACACGCTAAATGTCACGATCTTTTGTTTAAATTTTTAAAAGAAAAAATACCTCGCATAGACAAAAAGCAAGTACCTTTTGTTGTCGATCAAGAACCGGGTTTGAAAGAGGCAATTCAAAATAACTTTCCAAATTGTCCAATTAGGTTCTGTTGGAATCATTTGAAGGGAGATTTTAAATTTTGGCTTAAAGGTAAAATAGAAACTGACAACATTAGAGTTTATGTCGATCATTTATCAAAAATGTTAACAGTCCGACAGCGAAGAAGAATTTATGGAATTAAAAGCAAACTTAAAGGAAAAGGCCATGGTCTTAACAAGTTAGCGTGAAAATTTAAATGACAGTAAATAAAAGACATTTGTGCTAATGAATGTTAAAAATAGTATACCGTAAGGTAGAATTTGGTGATTGAAGTTGCCTGTAGCACCAAATAATGGGGATCGCCATTTTTCAAAACTCTTCAATGTGGAGGAGACAAAAGGCATAATCCATTCTCGGATTTATTCTGCCCGTGACGTCGTACAATCGGTATGGTATAATATATCAGGTGCAATTTTATCATTAAAAAATATGTAAATCGTAAAATAACGTCGTATATTTATCTTTTGATATTTACAATATTATTATGGAATCATGTCAAGCATTTTAATGCACTAACGAAAAGGGAAAGTGTGAGAAGAATTGTTTTTGTGTAATCACCGGTCAGGACTATCCTTGTCAACGCATCGACAAGTGACCACGAAAAACACGGGAAAGTACGATAGCATTGGCGACAAAAAAGAAAAAAACATGTGTACGCATAAAAAGTTAAAACTGACAGTTATTTCACCTACGGACATTCACGTAAAGCATGAAATTATATGTAGATACCCCCCCCCCCTCCCCCCCCCTCCAACTACAAATAAACTCATTTGTTTTATGAAAATGTAACATGGGATGGGAATATTAAGAAAAAAATTAGGACGATATATAATTGTAAACATTGTATTGCAGTTGATCTGATAATAAAACATAGCCAAAAGGGCACGATGTTGGGAAGAGTAAAAATTTATTTATTTATTCAACTAACATGATCTGACTGTGTGACGTCACATGAAGAGGTGTCATGGCCGCTTACACTACAACAGGAAATTCCAAATATTCATATTTTTAAGTTGGGCATATTAATTTTCGGCTTTTAGACCCTCACGAAGTTCGGAACTCTCGGGGTTTTAACTTTGTAAGATTCAAAGGACATTAAACGAGCTAACTCGAATAATACTGCGCCCTCTATCGGCACTATCGCATGGACGATGTTAATGTAGCGACCAGGTGTAATACCACTAAAGAATTCTCCATAGCCTTCTATGTTAAATTAAAAAAAATTTGAGCTTTCATACAGGATTCATCTTAAATTTAATCTAAGTGGCACTCATATCTCATGGAAGGGGTACCTAATTGGAAGCTTAACTCCGAAAATCAACATACATTTAATGGCATATAAGAAAAAACAGACAGTCTGAAGATGTCTACCGTCAAAAATCCTACTTTCACTTTCAATTTAACACAAATTCAGGTGGTTTCTATCCAATGCAATCAATTTTTTATTAAAAGCCACAAGGACATCAAATACGGACTTCCAATTATCCTAAAATATGTAGGTTTCTGCTGACATTCAGTATTTTGCAGTATCTAATAGGGTTTATTTTTTATCCAACAATGTAGGAATCCATTTTCTGTTTACGTACTACTTTCCCATGTTTAGTGGTAATACACCACCAGTGGGATAACTTGAATAATACTGCGCCCTCTATCGGCACTTTCGCTGGAGTTAATGCAGCGACTAGCGGGAGAGTAATATAACGACTGGATTATTCGGGTTACCAGTGGGAGCGTAATATAACGACTGGATTATTCGGGTTATAAACGAGCGAAGTGAAAACTTGTACATGTATACAATGAATGATAATTTTGTTTCTTGGTAAGATTGAGTACACGAATTGTAAATGTGGAGGAATTCTATATTGGGATATAAAGTGTGACATCATTTAACAATTTAAGTAAAAATGAAAGTCTTTAATTAAAAGTTCCTTGAGAGTTTTTGCAAAGCAAAATGAAAATGTCTACATTTTCACACAGCCTACACTGTACACAGGTACACGGGGATAGAACCACAGGTGCTCGCAGTTATATTTTCACATCACCAGGTATGTATTGGGCAGCAAAAAAAGTCCTCCCTTCTCTTTTAACATATACCTGGCGATGTGAAAATATAACTGCGAGCCCCTGTGGATAGAACCCCCCTTTTTTGACAATTTTTTGTTCTCATTTGAAGTATTTTCCCTCTGAGTGCGGTTAATAACATTAACTTACTATCCGCTGCAGTTTTCTATCCACATACTATTTGGTTACTATCTATTATATAGAAGGTGGCTAACTTCTCTGGGCTGACCTACATTTCTCTCCTTACAAGTTGTTTCGGCCTTATGACAGATTCGGCCTTAGTTGGTGCGGCCTTATATCAAATTGATGTTCCGGCCTTATCATATATTTATGTGGCCTACAGCAAATCCGGCCTTATATCAAATGGAAAAGAATAATTAAAAAATAAAGTTCTATTTAAATTAAAAATATTATTTAAATATTCATGGATCCATATGATGAATAAAATATTGGAACTTGTAGTGTTTTCACAAGATTTACTCGTAACTCAATATGAAAAGCCATAATAAATCGTTATTATTTTAACAATTTTTTAATTAGTAATTTTTGGTAATAATGACGGAAATCATTTCCATTGAAGTTGATGATTAGAAAAACAATTCAGGTTGATATACCAAGCTGTCAACAAGCGAAATTCCTTAGATGTTCTCTTGCAATTAATTATCATTTGTTTAATAGTCGTATAATTGCACTGGCAGTATGATTATAAGGGTTACCAAAAAGTAAAAGGAAGCCATACTATAAATTACTCAAAAAGTACTCCAATTCTTTTGATGAAACCGCACTAATATATGCACATTTTGGTGATGGTCCTACTATTTTCAAAACTATCAACTATGTCGTTTCCTTGTATTGTATGTGAGCAGAACGTCCGTCCAAAGCAGAATGCTTTAGAGTGTGACAGTTGTTTCCAGTGGCAACACAGACTATGTAATAGTAGGACCATCACTTAATTATTTACTCAAATCATCACAATGTGTCGTTTTATTGTATGTATCATATATATCCATAGATACACATCATTGATAACTGAGGCCGCATTAATTAACCAAGGCCGTATCAACTAAGGCCGAATCAATTAAGGCCGGATTTTCATAAGGCCGAATAGTTTTCAGGCCGGATCAACTCGAAAGCCATTTCTCTGAGGAAAAATTCGGGGAATCCTATCTACAGTGTATATAATAACAATCAAACACTTACCAATCGAAAAGCGGGCATCAATCCTTACTTTCATCATTTATCTGTTAGAATCAACTTGCTTTTCAGTCATGAAAGGCAATTTAGTCCTTGAATTTAATTGGAATTCACTCATGAGTCGTTCCATTTGAACCATTTTCATCAAATAGCAATGCCAATGGCAAGATAAATTCTGTACGGGTATGTCTTTTTACCACCATCTGACACCACCGATCACCACTAGTTCTCATAATAAAACCCTAAATGCTTGCTTACTCGTAAGGGTTTTAACTGGAGGGGGGGGGGGGGGTGTTGCTTTAAAAAAAATTCTATGCCCAGACTCCTACTATTATTTGGGGATCAAAATTTTCAAAATCACTATTTTTTTTGGGACCAACATCTTCTTTCAAATACACAATTCCTTTTTTGGGGGGGGGGGGGGGGTGCATTACAAATTTTTGGTTCTATTTCTCTATTTGTTGGGGTTAATCGAAACCTTGTTTTTTTCATGGGGTAATTTAAAAAAAACAACACATTATGTTTTGCTTATTTTAAACCAAAATAGGGCATTATAAATTTTATGTGGAAGTATATTTTTTGGGGGAGGGGCTAATTTTTTTAACATGTATTTTTGGGGGCATTTTTGGAAATTCTGGTATTTTTTGGGTGAAATTCATTTTCTGTGACGAGCCTAGGTACAGAAAATTTTGGCAGGTCCCCCCCCCCCTTGGCATTATCAGGCTGGGAATCAATCAGATGCACAGATCATTTTCATAAGGGGAAAAGGGGAGTCACAATTCCGTTCTGACAGCACAAGAGTTTTACCTCTACCCTTTTCCCTCATTTTTATTTGCTTCCTACATGTATGTGCCTCTGTTTTCTGCACTTTAATTTCCTGTAGGTATGTTTTTTCTAAGTTGGGCAAGGCTCATTGAACAATACTTCAACAAGATTTCATCAAGAAGAGATTTATATGTATTTTGATCCAAAGATGGCATGAACAAGTTTTTCCATGATTCAAAAATCAAATTATCACTGTTCAATTCTGAATGTAAAAAAATGGAAAAATTTGATCCATACAAATTCAAATTAGCAGTCATTTCCAACTTTCTTATTTTTTGGTCAAGTATCATGAAAAAATTGTGAGCATCATCGGAGATATTTGTTAGTCCCTTTTGCATGTTTTGTTTTCTTTCAGTTTCATACAAGGATTCTTTATCGCTTGAATGCTCCAATAAAAAGCTTTCTGATTTCTGTATTTCTTGTAACGCATCAATCTCTGTCTTTAAGCTCTCTACTGCTTTCTTCTTGTTTTGTTTATATAATTTGTTGAATTTTCCTCTTTCTTACTTGCGATATACACCAACCCCCAATATATCGTATTTTCCCGCCACCACCAGCAGATTCTGGAAAGGTAAGACCTTTCTGCTTTTCTGTTTCCTCGGAAACTTTCTTTTTTATTGGATCTACTGCAGATTTTAAAACTAATTTTCTTATCTTACTTGCCAGTTTGAATACAACATTTTTCTGAGCTACTGGGTCGCCCCCAAATACTGAACCAAAATGTTTCAATTTGTTACCCGTCATAATAACGTTGACCTGTCTGTAAAATTCAGATAATGTCTTATTTTCAACTGAAGTACCCTCTTTGAGGAATCTGTCTTTTAATGAATAAAATGCATCCCAAAGGTAATGAACAAGCCTTTCAAGAAGTTCACAATTTTTCATTGTGTTATTTTATTTTCCTCTCTCTGTTGCACAGTTTCGCATGATTGGTTACAAAGTTCATCTAATATTTCCATTATGTTTATTGACTGGAAAAACATGAGTAAAATTTTCTTCATAATCCTCATCCAGTGATTCAACTAAATTCAACATAGCTTCTTCATCACCATCATCCTCTGATAAATTGTCTAAATCATCAAAGGCAGGGATAGAAATTGGGAAGTTCAAGCTGGTAGCCCAGACAAGATTTTTGATAAAAAAATTGCTATATGTTTAATTAAATTATAGGTAAAAGTTTAGTAGCCCAGACCAAAATCTAGGGGTCATGGGCGACTGGGCCTCTGTTAATTTCTGTCCCTGAAAGGGGGTAAACAAATCCTCATAATGCTCTACGTATTCTGCTTCTATGTTAACAGAATGCCTACAGCACGAGAAATCTTTTTGCGGAAGGTATTGTTCCCTCATTTAAAAGTCAGAAATAATTTTTGGGGGTTTGCGCAAAAGTGTTTTACTAAAATTGTTCACTTGAAGCCCTTTCTTGGCAGTTGCTCTGCTTAGTGCAACAGCAATTTGACCATACTGGTGCATTGACCAGCAATCAACACTGACTCTTTCGAGGGTAAGGCCTTGCCCTTTATGAACAGTAAGTGCAAAGCTAAGTTTTAAAGGAAACTGCATTCTACAAGCAACATCAATCTTTTTATCTACATTATATACTGTAAAGGAGTGTCTTTTGATTGAAACATGTCTATTTAGTGAAGGAAAATAAACATCAACAGCCTCAGAATTGAAAGACATTACTTCACCAGTCAATCCATTCACAAGTTCATCCGAAAGGTTTACTATCAAAATTACAGGACACCACTTTTTCAATGCAAGTATTTTTGCTGCTGCTACAGAATTCAACCTTGTTTTGTCACCACTATCAGTAACTCGAATAATACTGCGCCCTCTATCGGCACTATTGCTATACGACTGGATTATTCGGGTTACACTATCAGTAGCTTCATACAACTTTAATTCACCTGAAAGTGTATAACAAATGATCAGCAAATAATTTGACATGAATCCATACATTTTTACCAGTTTTGTTAAGTCGGTACATAATGTACATAAAAACGAGTTATATTATATTCAGGATTTAGATTATGCGAAATCTGCAGTATTTTTTTTTTTTGCACATTAAATAGTCAAACCTGTCTTATGTGACCTTCCAAGGGAACAGTGAAATATGGTCACATAAGACAGGTGGTCTCTTAATAAAGGTTCAATTGATATGAAATGCACTGTGAAGGGAAATAAAAATTAAGGTCACATAATGCAAGTTATTGCTTAATAGAGGTGGTCACTAAAGCAGGTTTGACTGTATGTTAAAAAAAAATTTCATTCATTTTGTCCAAGACTACCTATTTTTATGCAATTATCTCCCCTGAACAATGAAAAGTATCAGAGATTTTATAATTTTAGAAGTACTATCATTCCTTAATACAACAGCACTGATGCAATTCAGCATTCAGAAATAAGATTTCTTTTCTTAAATTCCTTGTTAAATATATATAAAGTACAATGCACATGCACATGAGACAATTGGGATGAAATTTCCAGAAATTATCTCACCTAGACAGTACATGTAGACTAAAAAAATATGAATTTAATGCACATTAATTCAGTATTTTGATGATTATTTTTACATTTTCAGGTTGTGTTCCAACATAGATGTTCAGGAAAGTGGGAAAATATGCCTTCAGGACCTTATGTCAAAGTATAGAAAGGCATGTGAGGAGGCCAATGCTGTTCCTAAAGCAGAAAACATGTTCTCCAAAATTTTGCTTCGTTTATTCCCAAATATTAAAAAGGCAAGACTGCGCTCTGGAGAAGTGAGACAATATGTGTATTTTGGAATTTCATTTAAAGAAAGACAAGAAAATTCAGAGTTACACCCCATGACAATTCAGGAATCACTTAAATATCCATGTATGCTGACTACACAAACACTTTCACTTGTGACATTAATGATGACGTCTTCAGTCATAACCAATGGCAATATTGTAATGAAAACAATCAATCTAAATTTTACTAACCAAACTTGGACTTTGGCGGTACGTGGAAAAGATGTATGTTTAAGTAATTACGGGATTTCTAATCAATTCAGTAAAACAAAGTCCAATTTAAATGAAATTTTACAGATCACATCAAGATTAGACATTTGCACTGGTTTGGAACTTGTTAAAAAAAAAAAAATTCCTGTCCACCTTCGACTTGAAGAAGTAGCAATTCGGGGAGATGAAAATACACATGAAATGAGGATGAGAAGTAGAACATGTGAACAAGTGTTAGGCTGGTACTGTACAGGGAACTCCTGCAGGAAATGTGCTAAATTGGTAGGGAAATTCAATAATGAATCAGAAGATGACGTTATTAACCTGTCAAAAGTTGATGATGAAGACCTCCACAAAATGTTCAATAGTATTTTTCAAGGAGCATTTAATATGAAAACAATAACAGATGACAAAACAATAAACAAAATGGTATCTCACAAGAGATTACAGGTAGAAATACTAGATGAGGAAACATCCATTTTAAGTTCATTTACTAAAGCAGACCTACTTATTTTATGTATGGCCTATTGCCTTTCTGTTAAAGTGCAAAAACACAAAAAACAAATTATAGAAGCTCTTAAACCAGTCATTTTGAAATGTTCAGACATTCCAAATGTTGCAGTTTTCAATAGACCAGAAGATGACAGTGGAGTTAATATTGAAGATCAAATTGTTACACAGGGGGCAAGTGAAAGTGTATCTGACTCTGGCTCTACACAATCTTCTGCAACTGAAGATCAACAGAAAAGTGATTTGAAAAAAACTGTAAAAAGAAAAGTCAGTAAGGGAAAAGGAAAATGTAAAAAAAAGGCCAAGAAATCAGTATCTTGTAAATTCCCATGTGGGGTCTGCAGTATGGAGTGTAGTCATAATGTAGTTGGTTGCGATGGATGTTATACTTGGTTTCATGCGGATTGTATACATGTTGAAAACTTGGACGAACTTCCAGATGAGTGGTTCTGCAACACATGCAAAGACGAAATGGAAAACATAGCCAACAGAATATTTTTTTAACAATGTATGTGTTTATTTCAGTTGATTTGGAGAGGGGATATGCTAAAGGTGTACTTAAGAACTGATTATTTTGGGAGAGGTTAAAGTTAAAATATTTTCCTGTCAATTGAAGTATAATTGAATGTTGTGAGAACTATTTTACTATAGAAATGTTGAGGGGTGGGGTTGCTGCTGAGGAAACACAAGTTGCGAAAATTTTCTGTACCTAGGCTCGTCACAGAAAATGAGTTTCACCCAAATAAATACCTGAATTTCCAAACACGCCCCAAAAAATACATGTTGATAAAATGAGCACCCCACCCCCCCCCCCCCCAAAAAAATATACTTACACATAAAATTTCTAATGCCCAATTTTGGTTTAAAATAAGCAAAGCATAATGTGTTTTTTAGCTCTATTGTCACCACTGAGCGTCCGTCGTCTGTCGTCCGTCCGTTAACTTTTCACATTTTAATCAACTCCTCTGAAGCCACTGGGCCAATTTGAACCAAACTTTGGTGGAATGGTCCTTGAATGGCCCCTTCCAAATTGTGTCCGGTGATCCCGACTTCCAACCAAGATGGCCACCAAGCTAAAAATAGAAAAAAGGGGGGATGAAATTTTAATTGTCCATTTCTGCTTTAGTATAAGTCAAAATGAGCTCAAATCCTAACTGCAGCTACATGGCAAAGAGTAGTTTAACATATATTCCGGATTTTTCTTTCAGCCGATTTATGCCGATTATGCAAATTAGGCATATTTTGATAAAAGATCACATTTAAATCTTCTCCTCTGAAACCGCTGAACCAAATTAAACCAAACCTGGCAGGGATGATCCTTGGGTGGGTACCTTTCAAAATTGTGTCCGACAGCCCCGCCCTCCGTTCAAGATAGCTGCTGTTACTAAAAATAGAAATTTCTTCAATTGTCCGTTGCTGCTTTAGTATAAGTCAAAATGAGCTCAAATTTAAACTGCAGCTACATGGCAAGGAGTAGTTTAACATATATTCCGGGTTTTTCTGTGAAATTTTTCTTTCAGCCGATTTATACCGATTATGCAAATTAGGCATATTTTGATAAAAGATCACATTTTAATCTTCTCCTCTGAAACCGCTGAACCAAATTAAACCAAACCTGGCAGGGATGGACCCTGGATGGGTCCCTTTCAATATTGTGTCTGACAGCCCCGCCCTCCATTCAAGATGGCTGCTGTTACTAAAAATAGAAATTTCTTCAATTGTCCATTGCTGCTTTAGTATAAGTCAAAATGAGCTCAAATTTTAGCTGCAGCTACATGGCAATCAGTAGTTTAACATATATTCTGGGTTTTTCTGTGAGATTTTTTCAGCCAGTTTATTCCGTTTAGTAATATTATGAGATAAAAATCGCATCTAAATCTTTTGCTCTGAAATTTGAGTTGAAATGATCTTTGGGTGGCCCACTTTTCAAATTACGTGCAATACCCCCATTTTCTATCAACTTTAGATGTCAAATTGAAAACCAGGTGAGCGATTACAGGCTCCTGGGAGCCTCTAGTTTTTTAAATTACCCCATAAAAAAAACAAGGTTTAGATTAACCCCAACAAATAGAAAAATAGAACCAAAAATTTGTAACGCTTTCTACCATGTCGAGTTTGCTCGATGGTCTTCTGTAGTAGGAGCCTATGTGATTTACTTCCCAGATAGTTAGTTTTGTCCATACTATCTCACAGTCTGCATTAGTTTTTATCTCTGTTGTAATTAGATCATTCCTAATGACTATAAACACTCCTCCTTTGCCCAACTTCCTGTCCTTTCTGTACGGGTTTCCATAGTTGCTTGGGAACACCTCACTACTATTGATCTGTGGATCTAAGTGTAACTCACATCCTAAAATGATTTCTGGATTGTGTGTTTCTATGAGGTCTTGCATTGCAATCTTTTTATTGTCGCTAATTAGGTTCTGGCAGTTCACACTCATTATTCGTATTGTGTTTAGGCCATGTGAGCTAGTGCCATCACTTTTCGTCCGTCGTCTGTCCGTCAACATTTCACATTTTAATCTTCTCCTCAGAAACCGCTGGGCCAATTGCAACCAAACTTTGGTGAAATGTTCCTTGGGTGGCCCCCTTCCAAATGATCCCGACTTCCAACCAAGATGGCCACCAAGCTAAAAATAGAAAAAAGGGGGGATGAAATTTAAAAAAAAATCTTCTCCTCTGAAACTATTGAGCCAATCTCAACCAAACTTTGCTGAAATGATCCTTGGGTGGTCCCCTTCCAAAAATGTGTCCGGCATTTCAGACCTCCAACCATGATGGCAGCCGCAGCCAAATTTAATTTAACATAGGGCCCTCTGGGAAATTCCCATAAAAATCTTCTTGTCTGAAACCATTTGCTCAATAAGAACTACATTTTGATGAAATAGTCATTGGATGGTTCTCTTTCAAAAATGTGTCCGGCGGTTCGACCCTACGACCAAGATGGCCCTCACAGCCGAACTTAGCTTATACATAGGACCCTATGGGAAATTCACATAAAAATCTTCTTGTCTGGAACCAAACTTTGATAAAATAGTCATCGGATGGTCCTCTTCCAAAATTGTGTCCGGCAGTCACGCTCTCACTTTCTGAGGGTAAGATGGTTATGAAGGAATAGATAAATGATAGGTGAAGCGATTTATATAAACGTTTTGGATAGAAAATAAAATCTGATAGCCACGAAACGTGGAAATGTGCCGACCCAGAGTTGGAGCGGCAAATCCGCTGTTTTCTTTATGGAGAGCGCTCTGACGTTCCACGGCTCCAACAAGTCAAACAAAAAGCCGTCAGACGGCAGAGGAATCTCGGACTATTCCTGATGTCGCCCCTCTCTTCCTTCTTTAACTCGGCACAGTAATATGTTGAGGGGGTCAATCACCAAATATTACAAAAGTAGTCCATTTTAAAGAAAAAAAGTTCCTTTCACTTGGTTGTATATTTTGAAAAATATTAAATGTATATAAGTATAATTCGTATATGTATATAAGTATATAAGTATAATTCGTATATAAGTATAATTCGTAATTGAAGGTCAATATAAAAGGATCAATGCGAGCCCAAATTTGGTTGCATTTAGTTGTATTTTAATAATTTATGGAGGTCTTGATGCATGACTTAAAAATACTGAATTTTCGAGAATGACGTTGCTATTTTTAGAGTAGGGGATGTCCCAGAACATGACATTTCAATGCAAGATTTTAAAAATCCATGATATTTTGACAGAACGTAGAGGAATCATATATGACATATGTATTTTATTTGGTCACCAAACATTAGAAATAATTTATTTCTAGTAAATAAATAAGTTTCAAGAGGGTAACACAGTTAGCAACAATAAGCTAATATTCCCTGACCCTGGCCTACAATTTCTCATTAAATACTTTATTTGCTTATCGAAAGAAACCACATACAAAAATGCACTCCTGTTTCTATATTTACCTCTGTCAATAGTCACCTAACTCGTAAATATTCATGTACACCCCCTTAGGTAAAATAAGTATGTGCTTAGGGCATCAATGGGCAAGGGGGTACCACAAAAATCTGGCTACAAAGCAATTTATTTCATCAGCCAGATATTAGGCTCAAAAATACACCAAAAATTTTAAAAAATGTAGGAAAAATTATAATTGAATTCTGAATATAATATTAGGCATGTTCAGTCTTGGCATCAAGGGATCGTGTGAGTTTTGACATTACACGAGGCACTAAGGTTGGTCTGTGCTTTGGGCATCAATTGGCTTTAATCCGGCCCTGTGTACACCCGCATCTCGATTGTTAAGATTTGCCCCCAGTCTTGTACTCGATCGTGACCCCTCATATTTTTTTCACGAGTACCAGACTAATAACCAAAATTAGATCTTCGCACTTACTAAGGGGGTGTGATTTGTGGGCGTATACTATCAGGTAAATGGACAAAATGTCACAGGACATCAAGTCACAATTTTGATAGGACAAAAAGTCACAATTAATATTTTTTGGATTTGGAAAATCTTTATGACAAAAATTCATAATGAATATTTTGGGTTGAAAAAATGTATCCTCTCGTACCTTTAAATCGGCCATCACCTAAAGTCAGTCAACGTTTGCGTGAGTTAACATATTGATGATGTCATCTAGTTTTAGTACTGCATACTGAAATATATTGTCTACTTACTTTCACATTGACCAAGCAATAAAATCTTGGTGATTTGAATATATCTTTTGTTCTATTATATATAAATCTTCAAAATTTCCATTACCTTTAGAGTGTTACTTACATTGTACTATCACCCAAAAGGCATATCAATATAAGTAAATAGAGTAAACAGACCAACAGATATATCAGTATTACTCAGTAAAGTGATACGTTTATCACAGTGATTTATCATGCTATGTCTCTGACTGTACTGTAACTATTTTAGGCCTCAGCAATTATATTATTTTCGTGTTTTAAATTAAGTCATTCCTTACATAATTTAACATTTTTGGACGTAAATCGTGTGAAATGAATATCAATGAAACAGTACAACAGATAAATATATGATAGACTCAGATCGACATCCGCTCCTCAAATCGGCATCCACTGACGTCATTATCTCAAATCACGGTCCATTTTCAGGATATTCTCAAATCGGCGTCCTTTCCCAACTCTCATACATGTATATATAGGCCCGTTTACACGATCAAATTTGCCATAAAAAAGAATTGTAAGGACAGTTTTGTTATTTTAATCTGTTTTTTCCCCCATTCTTTAATATTATCAATAGGGGTAGAATCTACTTTGGCGGACCACGTAATAAACAAAGCGCATGGGCCATTGCCTTCCATTTTGTTACCATGCGGATATGACAACATTTACAGTAACTATAAAATACATAGGCATTTTTGTCGTCAAGAACCCGTCATCTGAAATCTGGTCTTGTCCCTTTTCCATCATTGCTTCAAAAACATTCCCTAACGGGTGTGACATCATTTGAAGTATACGTCAGTGACGTCATTGGACGTCGATTTGAGAAAGTGAAAAACGGCCATATATTTGAAAATTGGACGCCGATTTGAGGATTGGACGTCGATTAGAGACTGGAGGTCGATCTGAGTCTTTCATATATAATATATATATATATATATATATTATTGTTTGTGCTGCATCGTCATGTCTCGATGATCCGTTACCCATTAAGTTCTCTGGTGGGTAGATTCCCTTAGACTTTATATATATATAGGAATTCGTTATAATGTATTTGAATTTTGATTTCAATTTTCCCATTGTGAACTTTCCATTATATGTAGCAACTTTCCAGCAGCATATAGAGTATACATATATATCTCAGATAATATGATATTCCAGAGCTTATGGTTCCTATCAGGATTTCCTTGATAGAGGGTTGCTGCTAACAAGGAAGCTTCTGAACCAAGGGTTCCTTTTGGTAAAGTTGAAGTCATCACTTCGAAAATTTTATGGTTGCCACCAGGCATGACTTGGTTGACCGTTTTGGAATATCTGTGTCACAAATGACCATGGATAGTTCCCGGTCCTTTCTTCATTCACGACTTATTATCTGATTTGCACCTAGATTAAAACGATGGGTGCCACTAGTAGAGCAGGAACTGCTTACCCTTCTGGAGCACCTGAGTTCACTCTTCTTACTGATACTGATATATCTTTTGGTTGAGTCACTGTGATAGATGAATCACACTTCTTATCTTTTGGTTAAGTCACATAGTACAGTCTGTTTTGTCATGAAATGGTCAAGCCCCAGACATAGTATCAGACTGTTTTGTCATGAAATGATCAAACCCCAGTCCCAGACAGTATCAAACTGTTTTGTCATGAAATGGTCAAGCCCCAGACATAGTATCAGACTGTTTTGTCATGAAATGGTCAAGCCCCAGACATAGTATCAGACTGTTTTGTCATGACATGGTCAAGCCCCAGACATAGTATCAGACTGTTTTGTCATGAAATGGTCAAGCCCCAGACATAGTATCAGACTGTTTTGTCATGAAATGGTCAAGCCCCAGACATAGTATCAGACTGTTTTGTCATGAAATGGTCAAGCCCCAGACATAGTATCAGACTGTTTTGTCATGAAATGGTCAAGCCCCAGACATAGTTTCAGTCTGTTTTGTCATGAAATGGTCAAGCCCCAGACATAGTATCAGACTGTTTTGTCATGAAATGGTCAAGCTCCAGACATAGTTTCAGTCTGTTTTGTCATGAAATGGTCAAGCCCCACACATAGTATCAGACCTGTTTTGTCATGAAATGGTCAAGCCCCAGACATAGTTTCAGTCTGTTTTATCATGAAACGGTCAAGCCCCAGACATAGTATCAGACTGTTTTGTCATGAAATGGTCAAGCCCCAGACATAGTATCAGACTGTTTTGTCATGAAATGGTCAAGCCCCAGACATAGTATCAGACTGTTTTGTCATGAAATGGTCAAGCCCCAGACATAGTATCAGACTGTTTTGTCATGAAATGGTCAAGCCCCAGACATAGTTTCAGTCTTTTTGGTCATGAAATGGTCAAGCCCCAGACATAGTATCAGACTGTTTTGTCATGAAATGGTCAAGCCCCAGACATAGTATCAGACTGTTTTGTCATGAAATGGTCAAGCCCCAGACATAGTGTCAGACTGTTTTGTCATGAAATGGTCAAGCCCCAGACATAGTTTCAGTCTGTTTTGTCATGAAATGGACAAATCCCAGGCATAGTATCAGTGTGTTTTATAGCGAAATGCTCGAGCCCCAGATATAGTATCAGTCTGTTTTGTCATGAAATGGTCAAGCCCCAGACATAGTATCAGTCTGTTTTGTCATGAAATGGTCAAGCCCCAGACATAGTTTCAGTCTGTTTTATCATGAAATGGTCAAGCCCCAGACATAGTATCAGTCTGTTTTGTCATGAAATGGTCAAACCTCAGACATAGTATCAGACTGTTATATCATGAAATGGTCAAGCCCCAGACATGTCGATCAGTTGCCTCCTGCAAACATTTCTTCTCTATCGCTTATTACATTGTTGACTGTGGAATTCATTCTTTTAAATCAAATCTTTATGTATTTTGTATAATTTGAAATATTTTTTGTCATTGTAGGAATTTGTTTAAGAAATATAAATAGAGAGCTAATACATGTACATGTATCTTTATCAATATGGCAAGTAAAGGCAAAGAGAGAGAAAACTTCTTCAGGATATGCCTTTTGGTCGTGGAACATATTAAACATGCATTGGTGGACATGCTTAAATATTATCTATGTCAGAAAAACATGTCCTTCAAGGAGTTTATTGATGCGCATATGGCAGACATCAAATATCTTAGAAAAAGAAAAATCCTTGATAAAGATGAAGTTAACAAGTTAATTGTTGATGGTAATGCTATATCTGGTATAACAGTAGATGATTTAGAAGTAACGCTAGTGAGACGTCTCCTTGGCAACCTTTGTCCAGATTTATTCATGGGTGATGGCTGCAAAACACTGCAAGATTTCTTGAAAAAAAATCAGCATGATATTTATCATCTCTTTAAATTCAATCAAAGATGTTGTCAGTGTTCACATGATTATAAATTTCCTGTAACAAAAGAGTTGTTGCAAGAAGATCAGTATATAAGGAAATGTTCAATTTGTCACCCTGTACAAACTGTGCTACTAAAAGTGGAACGGTATGCTCAGTTTCATCATGTATTGTTACAGAGTACATTCGGTTGGATTACAAAATAAGCTAAGAAACTTTTGGGCATTTCTCTCCTATTTTTAAAGCGATGCAGAAATTTACAGTTTTGCGTAACGATGCTTATGGACATGTAGATGCAGGAGTGATACCGAATAAACTTTATGAATTTTATAAGCAAGATATTGAAGAAAACATTATGGTATTGGCTAGAATCTGTGGAAATGAAGACGAGACACAGCTGGCATTGGATGATGTACAGAAACGTTCGTCTGATGAAACACTGTATTCAGTATCAGAACAGGCTTATAGAACAGGTTCAAAGAGATCAGGAACTGAAAGAAGTATGTAGAGTAATACAAAATGTATTTACAAAAAATTTATGGTGTTTAACGCCACCCTTCAACAATATTTCAGTTTTGTAGTGGCGTCAGCTTTATTGGTGGAGGAAACCAGAGAAAACCACAGACCTGCCGCAAGTCACTGACAAACTTTATCACATAATGTTGTAACGAGTACACCTCGTCATGAGTGGGATTCTAACTCAGAGTTTTAGTGGTGATAGGCACTGATTGCATAAGTTGTTGTAAATTCAACCATACCATATTATAACGACCATCACTGCCCCATTTAACTAAAAGAAAGTAATCTTTTGACTGAGCGTACCATAACAACACCAACTCGCTGCTCTAGTGCATGCCAAACTTTGTAATAGAAGACAATGGAAATCTAGGTCTTGGTTTTGGACAGGCACAGAAATATGGCAGAGCTAAACCAATTAATATATCCCAAACTATGAATTTATCGCTTAAAGTTAACTACCAAACAATCTTAGGAACAGAACTTGAACGGTCAGAAGTCCAAAATATTACTAGAAAACGGAATAAGGACAAAATGCTATAATGAACAATTGATACATTTGATTCCATATAATAATCTTTAAAGAGTATGTCCATACATGAACCATATATGAAACAACAGTCTGTGGGTATACATGTTGCATGACTCGTACACATTTTACTGAAACTGAATATACCAGTCTTTGATCTTACTCCTTAATGCTGAATACTTGGCAGAGAAGCAGCAAATACAGCATTCGACGAGACATACATATATACATTGTAACACATTGATATAATACTGTATGGATGAATGTAGTGAAGAAATTCAGTCACACCTGTTTTATGTGACCTTCAAAGGAAACATTGCACAGGTGGTCACTATATTCAGAATTAATTAATATGAAATGCACTTTAAATGAAAATTAAAATTGAGGACACATGATGCAAGTTATTATTAGATATAGATGGTCAATAAAGAAGGTTTGACTATTGTTGCTATGTATTTTTAGGTTGTAGAGGAAATTAATCAGCAATTACAAAAGCTTACAGAAGAAGTGAGAAATTTGAAGGCTACAGAAACAAACCTAACTAAAGGTAACAAGCTTGATTGTTCTTGCTCTAAGATAAAGATATTCATTTAAAATGTTGTTAAAGCTATCATTACTTTATATATGTATTGCTGTTGGAGATCCAATTATCAAGAGTGATCCCAGTAATCAATTTAACACGGCCACATAGGGCCTGGATGTGCAACGTTATATTTTATGGTCGGTTTTTTTATGTTCATTGAGTGAAAGTGAGAGGTGATTGTTTGTTGATTATAAAAGAGAATGTGAAGACTATAGAAATCTAACTAAATGATTGTTCTTGCTAAAAGATATTTAGATAAAAAAAATGTTGTTTTTAAAAGCTTCTATTCTGTCAGCCAACTTTGGTCATGACCATTGTATGATAAGTTTCCATAGCAACAGGTCATTGTACATTGTGTGGTTAGTTTCTATAACAACAAGTCATATAGTGTTTTTAATATTGAATGATTTGATGGTGTTTAACACCACTTTCAACAATATTACAGTTATATCATGGCAGTCAGTTTTATTCAATTTGAACCTTCAAAAACCATTCAAAACAACAATAGAATACCTTTCATAAATCTATCATATAACTGTACTGGTACTAGAACGGGCCACATTTTACACCGTAGATTGTGTTCTTGTAGCAATGGAATCTACATCCATTTTCTACTAGAACCCGGGTGGCTCAATGAGTTAGGTAGTTGGATTACATAACAACTCATATAAGCCTATCACTAATACGGAATGAGTTTGCACTCTGTTTTGTATATTACAAAAAAGGGTGCACTCGACTCGCAGCCGCAAGTGATAAAGTTTACGAGTTGCTTGTCCATGGCTGATGGTTCTCTCCGGGTACTCCAGCTTCTTCCACCACTAAAATTGGTCATCATGATATAGCTGAAATATTGCTGAAAGTGGCATTAAAGCACAATCAATCAATCAATCAATCAATCCTGGCAGCTTGTGCATTGCTAAACAACACCAGTATATCTTAAAACATTTTTTTTAAATATCCGATATTATTGCAGATGTTGGTGAGAGCTGTGATGCATTTGTCGAGGCACAAACTCTACAAGAGACTAGCTCATTGACATTTTCATTTAAGGCTCAGATAAATTTAGGTTCTCAGACACAACATCAATTAGATGATAGATCTCTGGAGCATCAAAATCTACAAACTTTAAATAATAAGATTCCATCCACTTCTACACAGCCTCCTATTTTAGGGAATCAAAATCTCATGAATCAGACAAACATTATAGAAAGGAATAACCTTGAAAGAGTTCAAGGCCAGAAAATTGCTGTTGTAACAAGTGGTGGTTTAATGAGGAATTCAGAACCTCAGAATTTATACAGTTTGGTTAGCCCTACAGATGATCAAGCTGGAGCTATGACAAGTTTTTCACCAGAATCTAGTTCAAATAACATTTCAACAGGAAATGACCAGAGAGGTCAAGATCATCAAAGTAATATTGGAACTGATGCTGAACCATATATCAGCAATGTCAACAACGAGAGGGTTCACGACCTTGAAGATAAAAGAGGTATGATTTAGTCATTCTTAAGTTACATGAGACAAACACAGTTATTATACCTCACTCTTTATAATCTGATTCTAGGGCCCGGGTTGCTCAATGAGTTAGGTAGTTGTAGAGGGCCCGGGTGGCTCAATGAGTTAGGTAGTTGTAGGGCCCGGGTGGCTCAATGAGTTAGGTAGTTGTAGGGCCCAGGTGACTCAATGAGTTAGGTAGTTGGATTACCTACATTTGTAACAACTCATACAAGTCTATTACAAATATGACGTGGGTTCGTGCCCGGCTTTGTAAATTATAAAAAAGGGTGCTCTCGACTCGCTGCCTCAAGTGATAAAGTTGACCAGTTGTTTGGTGGTTTTCACCGAGTACTCCAGCTTCTTCCACCACTAAAACTGGTCATCATGATATAGCTAAAATATTGCTGAAAGTGACGTTAAGCACAATCAATCGATCGATATACGGATTCTGATTACCCCTTTGGCATCTTCAAACTCTTCTTGAATATATTTCAATTATAATTGCATTGGTCGAAAATACCGGTCAGTATATATGAACCTAACATATTTTTCACCTTTGAATAGTCCTATTATTCACTTGTGAACAACACTACGGATGCCCCTGATATAGGAGACAACTCAAGCAGAAGTATTTTTATTTATTGACAAATACTCGAAATTGATGTTAACGTTTCGTTTGACTGGATTGAGAGAGATCACCGAATAAATTAATGAGATAATAAATGCAAACGATGCGACAAACACAAAAAGCAAACATAATGACAATACAGCATGGGTGGATGGATGGGCAAGTTTATATGACAGTTGATATGTTCACACACGAGTCTAATATGTTCACAGACAGGTCAGATAAGGGCAGATATGAATACATGCCTTATATGTTCACAAACAGATCTGATTTGTTCACAGACAGATATGATTATGATATGTAAAAGTCTGATATGCTCACAAACAAATCTGATATGCTCACACACAGGTCTGATATGCTCACAACCAGGTACGATATTCTCACTGCCGGGTCTGATATATTCACAGACAGGTCAGATATTTTTACAGATAAGTATGATATTTTCAAGGACAGGTCTTACATATTCACACACGGGTCTGATATATTCACAGACAGGCCTGATATATTCACAGACATGTCGATGTTCACAGACAGGCCTGATATATTCACAGACATGTCGATGTTCACAGATGAGTATGATATTTTCAAGGACAGGTCTTGCATATTCACACACAGGTCTGATATGCTCACAGACAGGTCTTTTTTGTTCACAGACAAGTCTGATATACTATATAGTGTCATTTGTTATTTCAGTTTGACGTTAAAAGACAAGTCGTGATTTGATCTTCATACAGTCATGATATTTTTGTTTTCTTTAAATCCACAGATATTTATGATGGAGTTGTACTTCATGCTGAAGATGATAGAGACGCAGCAATAGAATTCATCAAAAATATGGAAAGAGAAAATCCAGATTTAAATATTACATTATATGACAACCTTACGCCTGGAACATCCTTACTTGGAAGAGCTGCTGAGCTTTTTGCTAGTTGTAGATATTTATTTGTTTTTGTGACACAGAATTTTGTCAAAGCAGATCTTGAAATGTTTTTATCTGAAATTGCCATGAATGCAACATTGACCCTCAAAGGAAATAAAGACAGACTTATTCCAGTATTAACAGACAGAACTTGTCGTGTCGCCACGTTAACTCCAGTTCAACCGTTAAAATATTACCACTATTTAGAGGCTAAAGAAAAGCAACAAGACCCTGATTACTACTTTATTAAATGTTTTACAAAGGTAATAAATGATGGCAGGCAAAAATATCTTAAAAAAATTGTAAACTGATTTGGTATTAAGATAAACATTAAATAATATGGGGGAAAGTACTTTTCAGACAAATTGAATGAAACTATGGAAATAGTATTTTTATTGCAATAAAATTTATATAGAAAAAAGTATGAGAAGTATAATAATTTAACATATATTCCGGGTTTTTCTGTGAAATTTTTCTTTCAGCCGATTTATACCGATTATGCAAATTAGGCATATTTTGATAAAAGATCACATTTAAATCTTCCTCTGAAACCGTTGAACCAAATTAAACCAAACCTGGCAGGGATGGTCCCTGGGTGGGTCACTTTCAAAATTGTGTCCGACAGCCCCGCCCTCCATTCAAGATGGCTGCTGTTACTAAAAATTGTCCATTGCTGTGAAATTTTTCTTTCAGCCGATTTATACCGATTATGCAGATTAGGCATATTTTGATAAAAGATCACATTTAAATCTTTTCCTCTGAAACCGCTGAACCAAATTAAACCAAACCTGGCAGGGATGGTCCTTCGGAAGGTCTCCTTCACAAATATGTCAGACAGTCCCGCCCTCCATTCAAGATGGCTGCTGTTACTAAAAATAGAAATTTCTTCAATTGTCCATTGCTGCTTTATTATTAATCAAAATGAGCTTAAATTTTAACTGCAGCTACATGGCAAGGATTAATTTAACATATATTCCGGGTTTTTCTGTGAAATTTTTCTTTCAGCCGATTTATACCGATTATGCATATTTTGATAAAAGATCACATTTAAATCTTTTCCTCTGAAACCGCTGAACCAAATTAAACCAAACCTGGCAGGGATGGTCCTTCGGAAGGTCCCCTTCACAATTATGTCTGACAGTCCCACCCTCCATTCAAAATGGCTGCTGTTACTAAAAATAGAAATTTCTTTAGTTGTCAATTTCTGCTTTATTACAAATCCAAATGAACTCGAATTTTAACTGCAGCTACATGGCAATGAGTAATTTAACATATATTCTGGGTTTTCTGTCAGATTTTTTCAGCCAGTTTATTCGTTTAGGAATATTATGAGATAAAAATCACATCAGAAATTTGAATTGAAATGATCTTTGGGTGGCCCACTTTCAAAATTATGTGTAGCACCCCCATTTTCTATCAACTTTAGATGTCAAATTGAAAACCAGGTGAGCAATTACAGGCTCCTGGGAGCCTCTAGTTGTAATTTACAAAGCCGGGGGCGAACCCATGCTGTATTGGTGATAGGCTTGTATGAGTTTGTTAGATAATCCAACTACCTAACTCATTGAACCACCTGGGTCCCCACGTACTAAATCTTAGCAATCAGTGAGACATAGAGTACATGTATTGCTTTCCAAATGAAACTTTGCTGGATCTGATTGACCAAAACATGTTTACTATCCCCCTCCTCCCACCCGCCCTCAAAGAAAACATAGCTACTTCAAATGTTCACCTACAAGTTCTAAAGAAGTATGGTTACTTTTTGGAGTTTTCTGATATCCAAGATAGCCTGATCCCTAATTGACATATACATTTTCAACTGGGGAATATATAAATACACAAAACAAAACCCCCCAAAAATGTAAATAAGAATACACAGAATTGACTATATCTCTCAGGTGAGTATTGTAGACCACTGGCTCTTGTTAATAATTGATGTTTGGTTGATGGTGTTTAACGGCACTTACAACAATATTTCAGTTATATCGTGGCGGTCAGTTTTATTGATGGGGAAAACCGGAGGATCCGGAGAAAACTATCGCAAGTCGCCTACAAACTTTATCACATAATGTTGTTCACCTCGTCCTGATCGAGATTTGAACTCACAACATCAGTGGTGATGAGCACCGATTGCAAATATAGTTGTAAATCCAATTACCATACAATCTGAGCATCGACGGTCCCGAAATTGTTAGAAAGAAAAGATTGAAGATACCAAAAAGGTTTTCAGAAGCTGTAAATCGTAGAAGGACAGACAATACATTTACCTAATGAGAAGGAGCAAAAAATGATGCACAAAACTCTACAAAACAAACTAACGATTGAGCAACACGAGCCCTGTTAATAATTAAATATCAAATGGAATAGATACAGATATAAACAATCAAAAGACATGTACAGTCTCTATTCCAATCAAAAATCATTCATTTAGCACTGATAGCATTCGTAGATGTAAGAAGAGTTTGAAGATACCAAAGGGGTAGTTAGAATCCGTATATTGAAGAACAGACAACACAATGGTGGTTAGTAAAAGTGGTAACCCGGGTCCGATTCCAAAAACCCGGGCCCAAATTCGTATTTTCTTTATTACATCTTTATTAAGGCATTAATTTTAATAAAATTTGAACATAAAAATTATGTATTTTATTACATTTTTTAAACAAATAAAAAAAAAATAGTCTTTATACGAAATATCGGCAATATAAGATTTCGAAGTTAGTAAAAGTTGTAACCCGGGCCAAGGCAAAATTTTCAATTAATCGTTGATTACACCTTTATTTCTCGTTAAAACTTCACAATATTCAGAATGTACATTTTTCAGTATTAAAGAAATGTAAAAAATATTTTAAATTCAATGGTAATGTTCTCTTTTGTCATGGGAGCATTTTAGATTCTGATAAAAGTTGTAACCCGGGCCGGAAGTGATAAATTGTTTTGAATCAGTTTACACTTAATCAAATGATCACGCATAGTGTAAGTGTCAAAATTCACATTGTCTTGAAATATTATATTTTTACAAGTAATTTTGCAAGAATTAAGACGTATGATACAGTACATTTTGTAAACTGATTCAAAACAATTTATCACCTCCGGCTTGGGTTACAACTTTTATCAGAATCTAAAATGCTCCAATAATGACAAAAGAGAACATTACCATTGAATTTAAAACATTTTTTACATTTCTTTAATACTGAAAAATGTTCGTTCTGAATATTGTGAAGTTTTAACGAGAAATAAAGGTGTAATCAACGATTAATTGAACATTTTGCCTTGGCCCGGGTTACAACTTTTACTAACTTCGAAAACTTATATTGCCGATATTTCGTATAAAAACTTTTTTTTTTTTAATATTTGTTTAAAAAATGTGATAAAATACATAATTTTTATGCATTATGTTCAAATTTTATTAAAATTAATGCCTTAATAAAGATGTAATACAGAAAATACGAATTTGGGCCCGGGTTTTTGGAACCGGACCCGGGCCCGGGTTACCACTTTTACTAACCACCAACACAATGACCAAAAGGAAAAGGACAAAAGGACAAACAACGATCTACAAAACATACACATAAAACTAAAGATATAGTAACACGAATCGAACCCCACTTTTTCACTTCCCTGGAATTATTATTGTTCATATTTTTATGAACTTGCCATATTTCACTGAGTTGATCCAGGGTTTTTTTTTTCACAGAAAAAGCTACTGACTTGCTGCAAGTCTCTGAAAATCTTTAAGGGGCCGTCATGGCCGTGATCGTATGGTAGTTGTGAGTTCGAAACTCGACCGGGGCGAGGTGTACAACATTATCAATCTAATTTTAATTAGATTGACAACATTATGTGATAAAGTTTGTCAGTGACTTGCGACAGGACGGTGATTTTCTCCGATTCCTCCGGTTTCCTCCATCAATAAAACTTAACGCCACGCTGAAATATTGTTGAAAGTGGTGTTAAACACAATCAAACAAACTGAAAAACTTTATAACATAGGTGTGTCAAGTACACCTCAACATCAGCACCCAGCTGGGCTTAGAAAATTGTTGGTGGCAACTGATTGCATAGATAGATGCAAGTCAAACTGTTATACAACCACTGACATGCATGTCATCCCTTCAATATATTATATTTTCTGAAAATATGTCTTCAGTATTGTAGAGTGAGTTAGTGATTGTTGATTAACGCCAACTCAGAAATTATTCATCAGATATATCATGGCGGGAACACGTTGATTTTCAATGAGATGATCGTGATAAGGTCCGCTTTGTACTAGACCAATATGTTTGATTGGATTTTTATAGTGCTAGCGTACTGAAACAACAGTCCGCGGATAAACATGCCGCCCTACTCGGACACATTATCCTGATTCTGAGCCGACCAGTCTTTGCTCTTTCTCCTTAATGCTGTGTGCTTAGCGGAGAAGCAACAAATACCAATTTTATGAGTCTTTGGTTTGTTCAGATCGGGGCTCGAACCTATGATCTACCACCCTCGAGGCAAGTACGCTAACCATAACACCTATGTGATGCAAATATTTTACCTTAATATCAATCTTGTCTGTCTATGGCGGGTACTTCTAAACACTGCTCAGGACTCCTGATAAGCCCCTTTTTTCATGTCCTGAGTGCACTCAGGAGTCTAGTCCGAGATTCCTCTGCCGTCCGACGGCATTTTGTTCGACTTCCTGAAGCGTGGGACGTCAGCACATTTCCACGTTTCTTGGCTATCGGAAATGGCCAAATGAGAGGGTCGACGGAAAAATCGTGCCGTAATCGAGTGTAACACCACTTTCAGAGGGTAAGATGGTTATGAATGAATAGAAAAATGATTAGTGAAGCAATTTATATAAGGTTTTCGGATAGAAAATAAAATCCGATAGCCACGAAACGTGGAAATGTGCCGACCCAGAGTTGGAGCGGCAAATCAGTTGTTTTCCTTATGGAGTGCGCTCTGACGTCCCACGGCTCCAGCAAGTCGAACAAAAAGACGTCGGACGGCAGAGGAATCTCGGACTATCAGGAGTCCTGAGCGGTATTTAGACGTACCGGTCTATGGAGGTCTAATAAAAAACGTATTAAACTTGGTGCGCATGACACGTTTCTGGAATAACCTTCACCATGCACGTAATCAATGGAATCATTACTGAAACTGTGTACCTAAAGATTTATTTTTATTGGTTCGGGTCAAGATACCCAACTCTAGTGTTAAATGTTTCACTGACTCATGATCATAGGTTTCAGGCAATATTCCAGCGTATGCAATGACGTCGCGCAAGGTGTTGCGTTTTTAACGAATTTCAGAATAATTTGTAATCATAATTAAAATATACAGTACCCCTTCATGCAAAAATCTACAATTTATATATCATGATATTCGCTGAATATAGCAGATTAAATTGAATAACATTTTCTTCTAATTAAATAAAGCATAATTAAGATTTATGAATATTAAACAGTCATACCCGTATTTTAAGTGCCTGTCACGCGTAACATTTTACAACCTTTACTCCTATATATATGTAACAAAAGTATAGAACCCGTCGTCGGATTTTCGTGAAATTTTGTACAACACTTTCATATGACGGCATAATAGAAGGGTCGACGTCATTTTAGATTTGGACGCCAACTACGCCATGTCCGATAAAAAATATACAATGTAAAATTCTGTCACAATTGATGTACTATGAGTGACAAAGTGGAAACAGATGACAAATAAGTGATCAAAAAGTTTTCAGTAAGTAACCAAAATATTATGTAATAATCCTTTTGTGATGACAAATTATTCAGCACAACTATTTGAAAAATGGTTAAGTATTTATTTTATTAGAGCATTTTAAAGACGTCAGTTAAAATTATCCAATGTGTGAATTTAATCCATCTTGACGTTAAGTATCGAAATTCACGCGTGTGAAAAATACCGTATCTGATAATGAAAAAATAAATAAAATGACTGAAATACGTCTTTTTTTGTCATATATCATAATATTACAATGACTTTTGATTTTCACAAGAAATAGGAAAACTGCATAAAAAAATGTCCGTTATACAGAAATGTCCAATGTTACATTTTTCAACCAGAAACGTCATTCAATGTCTTCGCATGGTAGAATTAAATCTGACATAGCATGTTGAATTGTCCACGTACAAACAAAAGGAAATCTTTCTCAAAATACGTTTTCGATCTACATTGCTTAGTTGAAATTTCTTTGGAATTGACTGTAAAAAGAAAAAATTACAACGAAAAATGCTTGTCCCATACAAATGTCCAAGTCTCATTTTTGACGTCAAACGTCATTAAAATTTAAAATCTAAAACCATATGGTAAAAATTATACGATCATAAAAAAATAATTCACACAACAGAAAAAAATATGAAAACATTTTAGAAATACGTTTTTTACATTAATTTCAAATTTGTAATTCTTTTTCGATGCACTTCAAAAAACAAAAAAATATACCCGAAAATGCTTGTCCCCAAAAAATGTCCAATATTGCACGCTGAACTGTGAACGTCGTCAAATATCAAAATGTCTTGACGTAATGAAAAAAAAAATACCTCGCCGATCTTCAAACAATTTGCAAATAAAACCCCCCTTTACTAACTTAAATGAGTGATAAATAAAATAAAATAAAATAAAATAAATAAATAAATAAAATGTTTACATACGTGTACTTTATTTTCAGAAATGAAAAATTATCAACAAATCTGGATTTAATATGGAACGTAATTTGTTTCTTCTTTCTTATTTTTTTATGCATGATGTGCTATTTACAACTGCATAATACACGTTTGTCATCTATCTTTATGTGTTTTTCTTTCTTTTTTGTGTGTGGCAAATTTGGAAAACAAATCTTCCGAAGTTTGAATTCTTTATTCAGAAACAAGCAATGTATAAGTAAAAATTTTCTTTGATATATTTACTTCACATATTTTCAAAAGGCTGTTTATTTTTAATTTCACATTTAAAATAAAACAGTATATTTTTATATTCTCTTGAAATGAGGAAAGGTAAATTTGACAGACGTTTATAATGCAAGTGTAAAATATGACATCCCAAACACACATAAAAATAACCTTCATATGGTCCTATATAAAATGGATTGATTAACGTTACGTTTGGTAACGCAACACCTTGCGCGACGTCAATTCACATTTCATACGTTATTCTACGGCCTGTGCCTAGTACAATGATGTCCTGTACAGAGCTCAGCTGCTGACTCAAAAAGCTACTCAAACAAGGCTACGTAACTCCTAGGTTGAAATCATTGCTACAAAAATTCTACCGTCATCATCATGAACTGGTTGATTGTTGTGAAATATTCATCGATTTTCTCGATGTACTCGATACAAAATTAGTTGATAAGGTGTGTCAGTGACTTGCGGTAGATCGGTGGTTTTTTCCACCAATAAAACTTAAAAAATATTGTGAATTTGGCGTTAAACACCATTATAACCATAACCCTATTCATTTCTCTCATAGCAATGAACCTTTTCCCTTTTACTATCACTGACCAGACATTTACCTGGCTTGACTGAGTATCACGGCGGTTGTACATTTGTATTTCTGTGTCTTGTGTCTAATGTTGCCCGTGTTTTTTAATTATCCATTCGGTTTTCTCTATCGTTTATTTCCAGTTCATTGTCTCTGCTGTTTCCCCCATTTAGCCTGGCAGCCATGATATAACTGACATATTGCTGAAAATATAATCGGGTTACAATAATATCTCCTACTTCCACTTATTCTTCTGTTCTGTAATCTCGTGACGTGGGAGATCTGAGGAAATCGTATTACAGGTAAATTACAAGTGACCATTACTATTATATTGTCACGGAATAGAAGTTCCATCATAATATTTATTCCAAAATCCATTAGCATAATAAAAATACCAATTCATTGGAATATGTATTACATAACATAATTTCCAACTGGAAGTTATGTTACATGATAAAATATCTTTGGAATAAATACTGAGATAAAAAGAGAACTTTTATATAATATTTATTGTGATCGGTATAACTGTTATATAATATATATTCTGATCGGTATAACTTTTATATAATATTTATTCTGATCGGTATAACTGTTATATAATATTTATTTTAATTTTATAGAATTTATAGATTTTAATTATCACTAGGTAAAACACTTGTTTGATGTAGACAGAAATCAATGAAGTGAAACAAATCACCTGATTTTCAAGAACGAAAGTTATATTCATCAACATATAAGTTCTCCTTACAAGTGGAATAATTGTAATGGTTATGGAAAAAGTATTCCATGAAAAAAGTTCTGAAGGAAAAATATTACCAGAATATTTTTCCATCTGGAACAAATATACATGGGTACCTATAAAGTGCGAAACGAAATAGAAACGAAACGAAACGAAACGAAACGAAATCAACGAAAACGAAACGAAACGAAACGAAACGAAACGAAACGAAACGAAACGAAATCAACAAAAACGAAACGAAACGAAACGAAATCAACGAAATGAAAACGAAATAAAACGAAACCAACGAAATCAACGAAAACAAAACGAAATACGATGCTAGACTACTTCCCACACATGTCTCAGTGTCTTTCACCAGGAGAGGACAGGATTTGATCACCATTGAACAAGAATACTATGCATTTATTCAGCGGGAGTCTGTCCTTTTCACTTAGTGGCTTCTTTTAAATTTGGGAACCATAAGAGCAACGTCAAGTCTGTTGAAAGGAGAGGAATTGAAATAACAGAAGTGCAGTAGTTAAAGTTCACTGATAAATATCCCCGTCCGAGCAAAATTTAAAAGTGTGTCGGAGAGACGAAAAAGTGTGACGACGGGAAGGACAAGCGAACGAACGGACAGCAGAAGTCTTATATACCCCAATCTTTTTTTGGCGGAGGTATGCAAATCCTATCAAAAATTTACTTTAGAAATATAAAAAAAATCTGCATATCTTGTAAAAGTACTTTTTTTCCCTTTGATCCCTTTTTATATTAAAAAAACCCAAATCACCCCCCCCCTCCAAATTTTTTTCCGGTATTAATAAAATTTGATACGGCACATATTGTTATACCCCCCGCTATCCAGCGGGAGGGGGGTATATAGTATATGTCCGTTTGTCCGTGAGTGCTTCCCTCACTGCCTATGCAATTCCTCCTTAACAACTTGATGGAATTGAATGAATCTTACAAGAAATCTTTAATACCATATGGCAAGGTTCATTAATTTCATGAATTCTTTAGTACCAAATGGCATGGTGCACCTTCTATTTTTGTTTTCCCATTTTAACAGTTCTTGCTAAAATTTCTTCACTTTTGGACTTTGTCATTTAAGGCTATGTAATTGTCATACAAAGCTATACAATAGAGAGAGGATACTGTTGCGCTATCCATAACTCTTCCTAAACAACAGAATGGATTTCAATAAAACTTCCAGAATTTCTTATGTTTAGTTTTTGCAAGCATTATTTTTTCCAGAAGTTCTTCTGTAAGGAGGGCGCTCACTGTACGTCCTGTTATGTTGCTGTTGGTTTTTTTTTTTTAGTTCTTCAAAATAGAACAATAGGATTTGAAATAAAAAGTTTAGTGTTGGGTCTTTTTGACCCCTGTATATCTAGGAAAGAACAACGGTAAGACATTACGTCAGATCTGTTGGCACACTACCGAATAAAGGTAATAACAATGGTACCATACGCCAAGGCGCATTCAAAAGGAAAAGTCCACAAAAACAGACAAAACCGATAAGAAGCTCATGGGGATTAAACGTGACAAGTCGGGAAAATCCAGTAGTCAAATAGTGCCCAGAATCTGAAACTCAAGACCATCCTGTTTGGTTTCCGAATAGGCAAATTTATGTAGATTACAAACGAAAAACGTAATAAAATCAGACGAATAATGAACCCTCAATACCCCAATCTATGAACATACCATACCCCCTCATATCCCCCATTTTTTTCTATATGCCCACTCCAGAAACTTTATAATTCATAAAAACTGACACACACACAAACACAAATAAAAATATGACATTTGAACTTCTGAAAGTTTGTCGGCAAGCAAACCCGGCTTGGATTGAAATGCGGGTAATGTACGTGAGGAGTACTGTAACGGACAGACATGCAAGATGGGTTATAATTAATCAAAATTATTGTATTTAAAAAATCGAATTATCTTTTTTTTTAATTTCTTTATTTCGTTTTGTCTTTTATTTTTTTCCTTCCATTTTCTTCATATCAGTTTATTTCGTTGGTTTCGTTTCATTTCGTTTCCATTTCGTTGATTTCGTTTCGTTTCGTTTCGTTTTCGTTGATTTCGTTTCGTTTCGTTTCGTTTTCGTTGATTTCGTTTCGTTTCGTTTCTATTTCGTTTCGCACTTTATAGGTACCCAAATATACATTGACAATATGATTTAATAGTAAATCGTAAAAATAGCTTGATAGTAAAATGGCACAAATTGGTAAAGAAACCAATATAGAGAGAAAGAAATTGTAGATTTATGATTATTTGATACCAAAATTATGTTGAGAAGTGTATGGAAAAAAAATGTTAAAATAAAAAAGGGGGGGAGGTAATTTAGGTCATGACCCCATGTACCTGTGTACTTAATTAGTATTGTTTTGCAATTGAGGGCCACGGGCCAGGAAATGTTAGCTTATTTTATTGTTGCTAGCTGTGTTACCCTCTTGACGACTATAGTTATAACGTCAACTCCAAAATTTTTGGAAATATTCGAACTTTTATAAACCAATCTTACATTTTAGGGCTAAGTCAGCAATTTTTCACCTGTACTTCTTACTTTCTTCTTATCAGTGTAAATATTCTAAATATCTATTGTTAGTGTTTTGTCTTGCTGTCATTAATTCATGTGTATATTTTGTAAGGAGAGGACTTCATATAAGTTGGTTTAACTGGCTGTCCAATCCTATTGTTTATGTAGTACATAAACAATAGGAATGTACAATAAAATATTATTTATTTAAAACCCTCTTGAAATAAATTCATTTTACTTACTTACTTACTTACAAGTTACTAGAAATAAATTATTTCTAATGTTTGGTGATCAAATAAAATACATACATGATTCCTCTACGTTCTGTCAAAATATCATGGATTTTTAAAATCTTGCATTGAAATGTCATGCTCTGGGACATCCCCTACTCTAAAAATAGCAACGTCATTCTCGAAAATTCAGTATTTTTAAGTCATGCATCAAGACCTCCATAAATTATTAAAATACAACTAAATGCAACCAAATTTGGGCTCGCATTGATCCTTTTATATTAACCTTCAATTACGAATTATAGTTATGCCCTTACATTTAATATTTTTCAAAATATACAACCAAGCGAAAGGAACTTTTTTTTCTTTAAAGTGGACTACTTTTGTAATATTTGGTGATTGACCCCCTCAACATATTACTGTGCCGAGTTAAAGAAGGAAGAGAGGGGCGACACCAGGAAGAAAGTTGGAATTGATAGCAAGGTAGGCGATTTTGCTATACATACATATATATCAGTAACCACGTATGGATAGAAAGTACTGTTTGATCGTATTTATTAATATCACTTCATTCATACATTTTACAATTTCATTCATTCAGTTCTAATGATTTATTGGGGGGGTTTTTTGTACTTCAAATACGTATTTAATACTGACTAAGCATCAACTATTACAAACAAACCATACACATTGGCAGAGTTAATATTAATTACAAGATGTAGACAGATTTATGACACAGATGCTGGAGTTTCTCAGTCTCAAAGTTCACTGCACATAAAAGTCAGATAAATACATAACACATAGAAAGATGCAAATTAACATGAGAATGATATATTTGCGATCTGTCAAAAAGCAAAATCTGAATTCAGCAAAAACAAAAGGGGGGGGGGGAACCAAAAGGTATCCAGTCCACTCGTACGATGTACTAGCACAGGCGCTTGTGTAGAGTAAACAAAATGCTCGCTATGTACCTAAAATACCACAAGGCCGGACTCACTCCTACTACCCTTGTCACTTTAATCGCTATTTCCCCTGTCAAAATGTCGATAGGACGCAAATCGCTTACTAATTTGCATAGTGAAATGATTTTTCTTCAAGGAAAACCCGTTTTTTATATCTTCCTACCATCTACACCCCCATACTGACAGATAATCCTCAGATTTTGTTGACAATGGACACGTAGGTGGCAGCAAAGCGAAAGTAGGTCACGTGCGACATATTTCCGCCTTTCGGTCGTTCTCGGGTTTTATCATATAATTACTAAGCACTAGAAACATTACAAGGCGCCAAAATATGACTGAGAAAATGAATGAAAACTTCAGTGCTTCATGGTATGCAAATAATACTAAAAATAAGGCATAGGAAATAATTGGATTTAAATTAATTTGAAAAAAGTATTATCCCCAAGTTGAATTTTTTATTGTGCTACCCTCTTTCCCTGAGTGAGTGGGAAATTGCCCCATTAAAGTCTCCAAAAGATTTTAGACACAAATATTACAATTTTTTACCTTTCCTTTGACAGAATTTTTTTTACCCAGAATGAAAATTCCAGAGGACCCTTGTAATAAACTTTTCGATGCCTAGAGGCACATTTTATTCTTAGTATTGACATATTTCATGTACTTTAACTGTACCTTTTAAAAAAAGAAAAAACAAATCTTTTTTGAAGTACATGTAGTTGTTTTCCTAAGTGTCATTATGAAATGTATAGAATAGAATAAAATAGAATAAGTTTATTAACCAAATCAGGGCCCCAGGAGGGCATATACAAATAACAATTATGATTGATACACAACAACAATACAAATAGCAATTATGATTGATACACAACAACAATATATCAACTTAAATATTCGCGGTGAAATATCAATAATTGTGGTGCAGGTACATTCGGGCAGGAAAAGAGATATATGCACATAAACGTACATACACTTACTCACATATATATGAGGGGGGGGGGGGGGGGGTGATGAGAGAGAACATATACATATATATCAGGTGATTCATCACCAATATGCAAGAGACACCTTGAGTCAATGCTAAAAGGAATAAAGTCCTACTTGTGTCTAGTGCAGACCGGCCATGTTGATGTGGAAGGAATATTGTTTGGAACATGGAAAGGGATCAGAGCTTTTGGATAACCAGCAGTGAGCATCAAGAGACGATGCCAAAAAGAATATTTTCTTTCTCATGCTCAATGCAGGTCATCCAGTTTGCAGATCTCCAATTCCATTTAATCAAATAGTTGTTGATAAAAGATATTGACAAAGATATCTGAGTATAGTTGGGTCTTCATTATTTAAGATCCATATGAGTTTACATTTGTCATCTAAATTTTGAAAATTTTGACACTCGGATGTCAAATATGTAGTAAAAATTTCCCTATGGTTTGCATGGCAAGTACAATGAAGTAAATAATGGATCTCATCTTCTACCTTACCCGAAGTGCACCTGCAACAGATGCGGTTTTCCCGGAGAGTACCCTGGTATATGAATGATATAAAAACTTTTATATATATTTAATTGTAATATTTTGTATTGTATTATCTTTTTATGTCATTTATCTGCTTTTATGTGTGTCATCAGGGCCGTAGCCATAAATTGTGAAAGGGGGTGCATTTTAATGAAATTGTTTTTCTCAAAGGGGGTGTGTTTTCTATTTTAGCTGATTTTTCCTACGAATTTGAAATATTTACAAGTCAAAAAAGGGGGGTACCATTGCTACGGCCTTGATCTTCTTTTACAATTTGAATTTGTTTTATGAAACAATCTTTGCATCTCTGCCATAACATCATTAATTATCATTAAACACATATATCAATATAGTCATCGTAAAATCTTATAGTTACATGTGTATATGTATGGCCCACAAACCATTCAGGTTACTGAAGCAGTGGCGTAGGAACAGACCACAAAGTGGGGGCAAACTTTTTTATTTCTTTTAAAAGGGGGGGGGGGGGCAAACTTTTGGAAAATTTTTGAATGGAACAAAAAAAGGGTCTTTTGCTTTATTTGTCCCGAAATATATATTTCTTCCACAAAAAAATGGGGGGGGGGCAAAAACATACTTTTGACCCCCCCCCCCCCTGGACAGGCACTACATCTAACTGATTCAAAGATATATTGTATCTGCACTAAAAATTTTCTGCTTAACATTGAAATTTCATCGATGATAAGTGTATCCATTGAATTAATGTTATCTTTAATGTCCACAAAGTTTTCATCGTTGACAATTAAATTCAGTAGTTCATCATTTTCGTATCTGCCATCTTTTAAACCAACAAACTTATGGATGGTTGAAACTGTACCATAATGTTCTGGTAATTTTTTACTAAGCCCTTGTGCTGCAATCCCTGTTGTTGCCGTTACCACCACATTTTTACCAACAGCTTTTAATTGTTTGGCCAATTCAATGACAGTAAATGATTTACCTGTCCCAGGAAATCCCGTAATTAAAATATTGTGGCCTCTTAGGGCCAAATAAATCGCTCTTTCTTGTATTTTATCCATTGTTTATATATAATTACGTTTTCCCGAACTTTTCTTTCAGAACTTCTCAGATATGTTTCGTAAGGCAATGATAAAACCCGAGAATGACCGAAAGGCAGAAATATGTCGCACGTGACCTACTTTCGCTTTGCTGCCACCTACGTGTCCATTGTCAACAAAATCTGAGGATTATCTGTCAGTATGGGGGTGTAGATGGTAGGAAGATATAAAAAACGGATTTTCCTTGAAGAAAAATCATTTCACTATGCAAATTAGTAAGCGATTTGCGTCCTATCGACATTTTGACAGGGGAAATAGCGATTGAAGTGACAGGGGTAGTAGGAGTGAGTCCGGCCTTGTGGTATTTTAGGTACATAGCGAGCATTTTTTTTACTCTACACAAGCGCCTGTGGTACTAGTCCGAGATTACTCCAATGCACCTGTTAAAGATACAAGAATCTATAAAGTAAAACGATTTCAAAACAGTAAAATTCTGACTCTTAGATATTGGAGTACACATTGAGAAGTTTAAAAAAGGGGGGGTGGTGGTCATTTTTGTTGTTGTTGCCTTATATCAAGGTAAGTAATGTTAATTCATTCACGCATACATAAGTGCTGAGATACTTCGAAATCTCTTGCTGCAACTTGAGAAGCAAAAGTCTATTGGAAGTGGACAAAAATTATTCCAAACTGAAATTTTAATTTAGAAATTTACCCGTACCTGTTTTTGGTGTATACATAAATTGATCTAAGTGTACATATATTGTCAATATAGAAGAGGTCAGTAACAAATTTAACAAACATGCTATTATGTTCTTTTACAATCATATTTTAAAACACACAGAAATCCCATTGGACCATAACATGTAGTTTGTCTATGACCTGCGGCAGGTGATACTGATATATATTTTTTGTTAAGTCACACTTCTTACTGATACTAATATATCTTTTGGCTAAGTCATTGTGATAGATGAATCACACTTCTTACTGATACTGATACATCTTTTGGTTAAGTCATGGTGATAGATGAATCATTCTTCTTACTGATACTGATATATCTTTTGGTTAAGTCACTGTGATAGATGAATCACACTTCTTACTGATACTGATATATCTTTTGGTTAAGTCATGGTGATAGATGAATCACACTTCTTACTGATACTGATATATCTTTTGGTTAAGTCATGATGATAGATGAATCACACTTCTTACTGATACTGATATATCTTTTGGTTAAGTCATGGTGATAGATGAATCATTCTTCTTACTGATACTGATATATCTTTTGGTTTAGTCACTGTGATAGATGAATCATTCTTCTTACTGATACTGATATATCTTTTGGTTAAGTCACTGTGATAGATGAATCACTCTTCTTACTGATACTGATATATCTTTTGGTTAAGTCACTGTGATAGATGAATCACTCTTCTTACTGATACTGATATATCTTTTGGTTAAGTCACTGTGATCGATGAATCACACTTTTTACTGATACTGATATATATTTTGGTTAATTCACTGTAATCGATGAATCACACTTCTTACTGATACTGATATATCTTTTGGTTAATTCACTGTGATCGATGAATCACACTTCTTACTGATACTGATATATCTATTGGTTAAGTCACTGTGATAGATGAATCACACTTCTTGCTGATACTGATATATTTTTTGGTTAAGTCACTGTGATAGATGAATCAATCTTCTTACTGATACTGATATATCTTTTGGTTAAGTCATTGTGATCGATGAATCACACTTCTTACTGATACTGATATATATTTTGGTTAATTCACTGTGATCGATGAATCACACTTCTTACTGATACTGATATATCTTTTGGTTAAGTCATTGTGATAGATGAATCACAATTCTTACTGATACTGATATATCGTTTGGTTAAGTCACTGTGATAGATGAATCACACTTCTTACTGATATTGATATATCTATTGGTTAAGTCACTGTGATAGATGTATCACAATTCTTACTGATACTGATATATCGTTTGGTTAAGTCACTGTGATAGATGAATCACACTTCTTACTGATACTGATATATCTTTTGGTTAAGTCATTGTGATAGATGAATCACAATTCTTACTGATACTGATATATCGTTTGGTTAAGTCACTGTGATAGATGAATCACACTTCTTACTGATACTGATATATCTATTGGTTAAGTCACTGTGATAGATGTATCACAATTCTTACTGATACTGATATATCGTTTGGTTAAGTCACTGTGATAGATGAATCACACTTCTTACTGATGCTGATATATCGTTTGGTTAAGTCACTGTGATAGATGAATCACACTTCTTACTGATACTGATATGTCTATTGGTTAAGTCACTGTGATAGATGAATCACAATTCTTACTGATACTGATATATCGTTTGGTTAAGTCACTGTGATAGATGAATCACACTTCTTACTGATACTGATATATCTTTTGGTTAATTCACTGTGATCGATGAATCACACTTCTTACTAATACTGATATATCTATTGGTTAAGTCACTGTGATAGATGAATCACAATTCTTACTGATACTGATATATCTTTTGGTTAAGTCACTGTGATGGATGAATCACACTTCTTACTGATACTGATATATCTTTTGGTTAAGTCACTGTGATAGATGAATCACACTTCTTACTGATACTGATATATCTTTTGGTTACGTCACTGTGATAGATGAATCACACTTCTTACTGATGCTGATATATCTTATGGTTACGTCACTGTGATAGATGAATCACACTTCTTACTGATACTGATATATCTTTTGGTTAAGTCACTGTGATAGATGAATCACACTTCTTACTGATACTGATATGTCTATTGGTTAAGTCACTGTGATAGATGAATCACAATTCTTACTGATACTGATATATCGTTTGGTTAAGTCACTGTGATAGATGAATCACACTTCTTACTGATGCTGATATATATTTTGGTTAAGTCACTGTGATAGATGAATCACACTTCTTACTGATACTGATATGTCTATTGGTTAAGTCACTGTGATAGATGAATCACAATTCTTACTGATACTGATATATCGTTTGGTTAAGTCACTGTGATAGATGAATCACACTTCTTACTGATACTGATATATCTTTTGGTTAATTCACTGTGATCGATGAATCACACTTCTTACTGATACTGATATATCTATTGGTTAAGTCACTGTGATAGATGAATCACAATTCTTACTGATACTGATATATCTTTTGGTTAAGTCACTGTGATGGATGAATCACACTTCTTACTGATACTGATATATCTTTTGGTTAAGTCACTGTGATAGATGAATCACACTTCTTACTGATACTGATATATCTTTTGGTTATGTCACTGTGATAGATGAATCACACTTCTTACTGATGCTGATATATCTTATGGTTACGTCACTGTGATAGATGAATCACACTTCTTACTGATACTGATATATCTTTTGGTTAAGTCACTGTGATAGATGAATCACACTTCTTACTGATACTGATATATCTTTTGGTTAAGTCACTGTGATAGATGAATCACACTTCTTACTGATACTGATATATCTTTTGGTTACGTCACTGTAATAGATGAATCACACTTCTTACTGATACTGATATATCTTTTGGTTACATCACTGATAGATGAATCACACTTCTTACTGATACTGATATATCTTTTGGTTAAGTCACTGTGATAGATGAATCACACTTCTTACTGATACTGATATATCTTTTGGTTAAGTCACTGATAGATGAATCACACTTCTTACTGATACTGATATATCTTTTGGTTAAGTCACTGTGATAGATGAATCACACTTCTTACTGATACTGATATATCTTTTGGTTACGTCACTGTGATAGATGAATCACACTTCTTACTGATGCTGATATATCTTTTGGTTACGTCACTGTGATAGATGAATCACACTTCTTACTGATACTGATATATCTTTTGGTTAAGTCACTGTGATAGATGAATCACACTTCTTACTGATACTGATATATCTTTTGGTTAAGTCACTGTGATAGATGAATCACACTTCTTACTGATACTGATATATCTTTTGGTTACATCACTGTGATAGATGAATCACACTTCTTACTGATACTGATATATCTTTTGGTTACATCACTGATAGATGAATCACACTTCTTACTGATACTGATATATCTTTTGGTTAAGTCACTGTGATAGATGAATCACACTTCTTACTGATACTGATATATCGTTTGGTTAAGTCACTGTGATAGATGAATCGCACTTCATACTGATATATCTTTTGGTTAAGTCACTGTGATAGATGAATCACTCTTCTTACTGATACTGATATATCTTTTAGTTAAGTCACTGTAATAGATGAATCAATCTTCTTACTGATACTGATATATCTTTTGGTTACATCACTGTGATAGATGAATCACACTTCTTACTGATACTGATATATCTTTTGGTTACATCACTGATAGATGAATCACACTTCTTACTGATACTGATATATCGTTTGGTTAAATGACTGTGATAGATGAATCACACTTCTTACTGATACTGATATATCGTTTGGTTAAGTCACTGTGATAGATGAATCACACTTCATACTGATATATCTTTTGGTTATGTCACTGATAGATGAATCACTCTTCTTACTGATACTGATATATCTTTTAGTTAAGTCACTAATAGATGAATCAATCTTCTTACTGATACTGATATATCGTTTGGTTAAGTCACTGTGATAGATGAATCACACTTCTTACTGATACTGATATATCGTTTGGTTAAGTCACTGTGATAGATGAATCACACTTCTTACTGGTACTGATATATATTTTGGTTAAGTCACTGATGGATGAATCACACTTCTTACTGATACTGATATATCTTTTGGTTAAGTCACTGTGTTAGATGAATCACACTTCTTACTGATACTGATATATCGTTTGGTTAAGTCACTGTGATAGATGAATCATTCTTCTTACTGATACTGATATATCTTTTGGTTAAGTCACTGTGATAGATGAATCACTCTTCTTACTGATACTGATATATCTTTTGGTTAAGTCACTGTGATAGATGAATCACTCTTCTTACTGATACTGATATATCTTTTGGTTAAGTCACTGTGATAGATGAATCACACTTCTTACTGATACTGATATATCCAGTGGTTAAGTCACTGTGGTAGATGAATCAATCTTCTTACTGATACTGATATATCTTTTGATTAAGTCATTGTGATCGATGAATCACACTTCTTACTGATACTGATATATATTTTGGTTAATTCACTGTAATCGATGAATCACACTTCTTACTGATACTGATATATCTTTTGGTTAATTCACTGTGATCGATGAATCACACTTCTTACTGATACTGATATATCTATTGGTTAAGTCACTGTGATAGATGAATCACACTTCTTGCTGATACTGATATATTTTTTGGTTAAGTCACTGTGATAGATGAATCAATCTTCTTACTGATACTGATATATATTTTGGTTAAGTCATTGTGATCGATGAATCACACTTCTTACTGATACTGATATATATTTTGGTTAATTCACTGTGATCGATGAATCACACTTCTTACTGATACTGATATATCTTTTGGTTAAGTCATTGTGATAGATGAATCACAATTCTTACTGATACTGATATATCGTTTGGTTAAGTCACTGTGATAGATGAATCACACTTCTTACTGATATTGATATATCTATTGGTTAAGTCACTGTGATAGATGTATCACAATTCTTACTGATACTGATATATCTTTTGGTTAAGTCATTGTGATAGATGAATCACAATTCTTACTGATACTGATATATCGTTTGGTTAAGTCACTGTGATAGATGAATCACACTTCTTACTGATACTGATATATCTATTGGTTAAGTCACTGTGATAGATGAATCACAATTCTTACTGATACTGATATATCGTTTGGTTAAGTCACTGTGATAGATGAATCACACTTCTTACTGATGCTGATATATATTTTGGTCAAGTCACTGTGATAGATGAATCACACTTCTTACTGATACTGATATGTCTATTGGTTAAGTCACTGTGATAGATGAATCACAATTCTTACTGATACTGATATATCTATTGGTTAAGTCACTGTGATAGATGAATCACAATTCTTACTGATACTGATATATCTTTTGGTTAAGTCACTGTGATGGATGAATCACACTTCTTACTGATACTGATATATCTTTTGGTTAAGTCACTGTGATAGATGAATCACACTTCTTACTGATACTGATATATCTTTTGGTTACGTCACTGTGATAGATGAATCACACTTCTTACTGATGCTGATATATCTTATGGTTACGTCACTGTGATAGATGAATCACACTTCTTACTGATACTGATATATCTTTTGGTTAAGTCACTGTGATAGATGAATCACACTTCTTACTGATACTGATATATCTTTTGGTTAAGTCACTGTGATAGATGAATCACGCTTCTTACTGATACTGATATATCTTTTGGTTACGTCACTGTGATAGATGAATCACACTTCTTACTGATACTGATATATCTTTTGGTTACATCACTGATAGATGAATCACACTTCTTACTGATACTGATATATCTTATGGTTAAGTCACTGTGATAGATGAATCACACTTCTTACTGATACTGATATATCTTTTGGTTAAGTCACTGATAGATGAATCACACTTCTTACTGATACTGATATATCTTTTGGTTAAGTCACTGTGATAGATGAATCACACTTCTTACTGATACTGATATATCTTTTGGTTACGTCACTGTGATAGATGAATCACACTTCTTACTGATGCTGATATATCTTTTGGTTACGTCACTGTGATAGATGAATCACACTTCTTACTGATACTGATATATCTTTTGGTTAAGTCACTGTGATAGATGAATCACACTTCTTACTGATACTGATATATCTTTTGGTTAAGTCACTGTGATAGATGAATCACACTTCTTACTGATACTGATATATCTTTTGGTTACATCACTGTGATAGATGAATCACACTTCTTACTGATACTGATATATCTTTTGGTTACATCACTGATAGATGAATCACACTTCTTACTGATACTGATATATCTTTTGGTTAAGTCACTGTGATAGATGAATCACACTTCTTACTGATACTGATATATCGTTTGGTTAAGTCACTGTGATAGATGAATCGCACTTCATACTGATATATCTTTTGGTTAAGTCACTGTGATAGATGAATCACTCTTCTTACTGATACTGATATATCTTTTAGTTAAGTCACTGTAATAGATGAATCAATCTTCTTACTGATACTGATATATCTTTTGGTTACATCACTGTGATAGATGAATCACACTTCTTACTGATACTGATATATCTTTTGGTTACATCACTGATAGATGAATCACACTTCTTACTGATACTGATATATCGTTTGGTTAAATGACTGTGATAGATGAATCACACTTCTTACTGATACTGATATATCGTTTGGTTAAGTCACTGTGATAGATGAATCACACTTCATACTGATATATCTTTTGGTTATGTCACTGATAGATGAATCACTCTTCTTACTGATACTGATATATCTTTTAGTTAAGTCACTAATAGATGAATCAATCTTCTTACTGATACTGATATATCGTTTGGTTAAGTCACTGTGATAGATGAATCACACTTCTTACTGATACTGATATATCGTTTGGTTAAGTCACTGTGATAGATGAATCACACTTCTTACTGGTACTGATATATATTTTGGTTAAGTCACTGATGGATGAATCACACTTCTTACTGATACTGATATATCTTTTGGTTAAGTCACTGTGTTAGATGAATCACACTTCTTACTGATACTGATATATCTTTTGGTTAAGTCACTGTGATAGATGAATCACACTTCTTACTGATACTGATATATCTTTTGGTTACATCACTGTGATAGATGAATCACACTTCTTACTGATACTGATATATCTTTTGGTTACATCACTGATAGATGAATCACACTTCTTACTGATACTGATATATCTTTTGGTTAAGTCACTGTGATAGATGAATCACACTTCTTACTGATACTGATATATCTTTTGGTTAAGTCACTGTGATAGATGAATCACACTTCTTACTGATACTGATATATCTTTTGGTTACATCACTGTGATAGATGAATCACACTTCTTACTGATACTGATATATCTTTTGGTTACATCACTGTGATAGATGAATCACACTTCTTACTGATACTGATATATCTTTTGGTTAAGTCACTGTGATAGATGAATCACACTTCTTACTGATACTGATATATCGTTTGGTTAAGTCACTGTGATAGATGAATCGCACTTCATACTGATATATCTTTTGGTTAAGTCACTGTGATAGATGAATCACTCTTCTTACTGATACTGATATATCTTTTAGTTAAGTCACTGTAATAGATGAATCAATCTTCTTACTGATACTGATATATCTTTTGGTTACATCACTGTGATAGATGAATCACACTTCTTACTGATACTGATATATCTTTTGGTTACATCACTGATAGATGAATCACACTTCTTACTGATACTGATATATCGTTTGGTTAAATGACTGTGATAGATGAATCACACTTCTTACTGATACTGATATATCGTTTGGTTAAGTCACTGTGATAGATGAATCACACTTCATACTGATATATCTTTTGGTTATGTCACTGATAGATGAATCACTCTTCTTACTGATACTGATATATCTTTTAGTTAAGTCACTAATAGATGAATCAATCTTCTTACTGATACTGATATATCGTTTGGTTAAGTCACTGTGATAGATGAATCACACTTCTTACTGATACTGATATATCGTTTGGTTAAGTCACTGTGATAGATGAATCACACTTCTTACTGGTACTGATATATATTTTGGTTAAGTCACTGATGGATGAATCACACTTCTTACTGATACTGATATATCTTTTGGTTAAGTCACTGTGTTAGATGAATCACACTTCTTACTGATACTGATATATCTTTTGGTTAAGTCACTGTGATAGATGAATCACACTTCTTACTGATACTGATATATCTTTTGGTTACATCACTGTGATAGATGAATCACACTTCTTACTGATACTGATATATCTTTTGGTTACATCACTGATAGATGAATCACACTTCTTACTGATACTGATATATCTTTTGGTTAAGTCACTGTGATAGATGAATCACACTTCTTACTGATACTGATATATCGTTTGGTTAAGTCACTGTGATAGATGAATCGCACTTCATACTGATATATCTTTTGGTTAAGTCACTGTGATAGATGAATCACTCTTCTTACTGATACTGATATATCTTTTAGTTAAGTCACTGTAATAGATGAATCAATCTTCTTACTGATACTGATATATCTTTTGGTTACATCACTGTGATAGATGAATCACACTTCTTACTGATACTGATATATCTTTTGGTTAATTCACTGTGATCGATGAATCACACTTCTTACTGATACTGATATATCGTTTGGTTAAGTCACTGTGATAGATGAATCACAATTCTTACTGATACTGATATATCGTTTGGTTAAGTCACTGTGATAGATGAATCACACTTCTTACTGATACTGATATATCTTTTGGTTAATTCACTGTGATCGATGAATCACACTTCTTACTGATACTGATATATCTATTGGTTAAGTCACTGTGATAGATGAATCACAATTCTTACTGATACTGATATATCTTTTGGTTAAGTCACTGTGATGGATGAATCACACTTCTTACTGATACTGATATATCTTTTGGTTAAGTCACTGTGATAGATGAATCACACTTCTTACTGATACTGATATATCTTTTGGTTACGTCACTGTGATAGATGAATCACACTTCTTACTGATGCTGATATATCTTATGGTTACGTCACTGTGATAGATGAATCACACTTCTTACTGATACTGATATATCTTTTGGTTAAGTCACTGTGATAGATGAATCACACTTCTTACTGATACTGATATATCTTTTGGTTAAGTCACTGTGATAGATGAATCACGCTTCTTACTGATACTGATATATCTTTTGGTTACGTCACTGTGATAGATGAATCACACTTCTTACTGATACTGATATATCTTTTGGTTACATCACTGATAGATGAATCACACTTCTTACTGATACTGATATATCTTTTGGTTAAGTCACTGTGATAGATGAATCACACTTCTTACTGATACTGATATATCTTTTGGTTAAGTCACTGATAGATGAATCACACTTCTTACTGATACTGATATATCTTTTGGTTAAGTCACTGTGATAGATGAATCACACTTCTTACTGATACTGATATATCTTTTGGTTACGTCACTGTGATAGATGAATCACACTTCTTACTGATGCTGATATATCTTTTGGTTACGTCACTGTGATAGATGAATCACACTTCTTACTGATACTGATATATCTTTTGGTTAAGTCACTGTGATAGATGAATCACACTTCTTACTGATACTGATATATCTTTTGGTTAAGTCACTGTGATAGATGAATCACACTTCTTACTGATACTGATATATCTTTTGGTTACATCACTGTGATAGATGAATCACACTTCTTACTGATACTGATATATCTTTTGGTTACATCACTGATAGATGAATCACACTTCTTACTGATACTGATATATCTTTTGGTTAAGTCACTGTGATAGATGAATCACACTTCTTACTGATACTGATATATCGTTTGGTTAAGTCACTGTGATAGATGAATCGCACTTCATACTGATATATCTTTTGGTTAAGTCACTGTGATAGATGAATCACTCTTCTTACTGATACTGATATATCTTTTAGTTAAGTCACTGTAATAGATGAATCAATCTTCTTACTGATACTGATATATCTTTTGGTTACATCACTGTGATAGATGAATCACACTTCTTACTGATACTGATATATCTTTTGGTTACATCACTGATAGATGAATCACACTTCTTACTGATACTGATATATCGTTTGGTTAAGTCACTGTGATAGATGAATCACACTTCTTACTGATATATCTATATATCGTTTGGTTAAGTCACTGTGATAGATGAATCACACTTCCTACTGATGCTGATATATATTTTGGTTAAGTCACTGATGGATGAATCACACTTCTTACTGATACTGATATATCTTTTGGTCAAGTCACTGTGTTAGATGAATCACACTTCTTACTGATACTGATATATCGTTTGGTTAAGTGACTGTGATAGATGAATCACACTTCATACTGATATATCTTTTGGTTAAGTCACTGTGATAGATGAATCACACTTCTTACTGATACTGATATATCTTTTGGCTAAGTCATTGTAATAGATGAATCAATCTTCTTACTGATACTGCGATATCTTTTAGTTAAGACACTGTTTTTTGTTAAATCACTGATATATGAATCACACTTCTTACTGATACTGATATATCTTTTGGTTAAGTCACTGTGATAGATGAATAACACTTCTTACTGATACTGCGATATCTTTTAGTTAAGACACTGTTTTTTGTTAAATCACTGATATATGAATCACACTTCTTACTGATACTGATATATCTTTTGGTTTAGTCACTGTGATAGATGAATAACACTTCTTACTGATACTGCGATATCTTTTAGTCAAGAAACTGTTTTTTGTTAAATCACTGATATATGAATCACACTTCTTACTGATACTGATATATCTTTTGGTTAAATCACTGTGATAGATGAATCACACTTCTTAATGATACTGATATATCTTTTGGTTAAGTCACTGTGATAGATGAATCACCCTTCTTACTGATGCTGATATATCTTTTGGTTAAGTCACTGTGATAGATGAATCACACTTCTTAATGATACTGATATCTTTTTGTTAAGTCACTGTGATAGATGAATCACACTTCTTACTGATATTGATATATCTATTGGTTAAGTCACTGTGATAGATGTATCACAATTCTTACTGATACTGATATATCTTTTGGTTAAGTCATTGTGATAGATGAATCACAATTCTTACTGATACTGATATATCGTTTGGTTAAGTCACTGTGATAGATGAATCACACTTCTTACTGATACTGATATATCTATTGGTTAAGTCACTGTGATAGATGAATCACAATTCTTACTGATACTGATATATCGTTTGGTTAAGTCACTGTGATAGATGAATCACACTTCTTACTGATGCTGATATATATTTTGGTCAAGTCACTGTGATAGATGAATCACACTTCTTACTGATACTGATATGTCTATTGGTTAAGTCACTGTGATAGATGAATCACAATTCTTACTGATACTGATATATCTATTGGTTAAGTCACTGTGATAGATGAATCACAATTCTTACTGATACTGATATATCTTTTGGTTAAGTCACTGTGATGGATGAATCACACTTCTTACTGATACTGATATATCTTTTGGTTAAGTCACTGTGATAGATGAATCACACTTCTTACTGATACTGATATATCTTTTGGTTACGTCACTGTGATAGATGAATCACACTTCTTACTGATGCTGATATATCTTATGGTTACGTCACTGTGATAGATGAATCACACTTCTTACTGATACTGATATATCTTTTGGTTAAGTCACTGTGATAGATGAATCACACTTCTTACTGATACTGATATATCTTTTGGTTAAGTCACTGTGATAGATGAATCACGCTTCTTACTGATACTGATATATCTTTTGGTTACGTCACTGTGATAGATGAATCACACTTCTTACTGATACTGATATATCTTTTGGTTACATCACTGATAGATGAATCACACTTCTTACTGATACTGATATATCTTATGGTTAAGTCACTGTGATAGATGAATCACACTTCTTACTGATACTGATATATCTTTTGGTTAAGTCACTGATAGATGAATCACACTTCTTACTGATACTGATATATCTTTTGGTTAAGTCACTGTGATAGATGAATCACACTTCTTACTGATACTGATATATCTTTTGGTTACGTCACTGTGATAGATGAATCACACTTCTTACTGATGCTGATATATCTTTTGGTTACGTCACTGTGATAGATGAATCACACTTCTTACTGATACTGATATATCTTTTGGTTAAGTCACTGTGATAGATGAATCACACTTCTTACTGATACTGATATATCTTTTGGTTAAGTCACTGTGATAGATGAATCACACTTCTTACTGATACTGATATATCTTTTGGTTACATCACTGTGATAGATGAATCACACTTCTTACTGATACTGATATATCTTTTGGTTACATCACTGATAGATGAATCACACTTCTTACTGATACTGATATATCTTTTGGTTAAGTCACTGTGATAGATGAATCACACTTCTTACTGATACTGATATATCGTTTGGTTAAGTCACTGTGATAGATGAATCGCACTTCATACTGATATATCTTTTGGTTAAGTCACTGTGATAGATGAATCACTCTTCTTACTGATACTGATATATCTTTTAGTTAAGTCACTGTAATAGATGAATCAATCTTCTTACTGATACTGATATATCTTTTGGTTACATCACTGTGATAGATGAATCACACTTCTTACTGATACTGATATATCTTTTGGTTACATCACTGATAGATGAATCACACTTCTTACTGATACTGATATATCGTTTGGTTAAATGACTGTGATAGATGAATCACACTTCTTACTGATACTGATATATCGTTTGGTTAAGTCACTGTGATAGATGAATCACACTTCATACTGATATATCTTTTGGTTATGTCACTGATAGATGAATCACTCTTCTTACTGATACTGATATATCTTTTAGTTAAGTCACTAATAGATGAATCAATCTTCTTACTGATACTGATATATCGTTTGGTTAAGTCACTGTGATAGATGAATCACACTTCTTACTGATACTGATATATCGTTTGGTTAAGTCACTGTGATAGATGAATCACACTTCTTACTGGTACTGATATATATTTTGGTTAAGTCACTGATGGATGAATCACACTTCTTACTGATACTGATATATCTTTTGGTTAAGTCACTGTGTTAGATGAATCACACTTCTTACTGATACTGATATATCTTTTGGTTAAGTCACTGTGATAGATGAATCACACTTCTTACTGATACTGATATATCTTTTGGTTACATCACTGTGATAGATGAATCACACTTCTTACTGATACTGATATATCTTTTGGTTACATCACTGATAGATGAATCACACTTCTTACTGATACTGATATATCTTTTGGTTAAGTCACTGTGATAGATGAATCACACTTCTTACTGATACTGATATATCGTTTGGTTAAGTCACTGTGATAGATGAATCGCACTTCATACTGATATATCTTTTGGTTAAGTCACTGTGATAGATGAATCACTCTTCTTACTGATACTGATATATCTTTTAGTTAAGTCACTGTAATAGATGAATCAATCTTCTTACTGATACTGATATATCTTTTGGTTACATCACTGTGATAGATGAATCACACTTCTTACTGATACTGATATATCTTTTGGTTACATCACTGATAGATGAATCACACTTCTTACTGATACTGATATATCGTTTGGTTAAATGACTGTGATAGATGAATCACACTTCTTACTGATACTGATATATCGTTTGGTTAAGTCACTGTGATAGATGAATCACACTTCATACTGATATATCTTTTGGTTATGTCACTGATAGATGAATCACTCTTCTTACTGATACTGATATATCTTTTAGTTAAGTCACTAATAGATGAATCAATCTTCTTACTGATACTGATATATCGTTTGGTTAAGTCACTGTGATAGATGAATCACACTTCTTACTGATACTGATATATCGTTTGGTTAAGTCACTGTGATAGATGAATCACACTTCTTACTGGTACTGATATATATTTTGGTTAAGTCACTGATGGATGAATCACACTTCTTACTGATACTGATATATCTTTTGGTTAAGTCACTGTGTTAGATGAATCACACTTCTTACTGATACTGATATATCGTTTGGTTAAGTCACTGTGATAGATGAATCATTCTTCTTACTGATACTGATATATCTTTTGGTTAAGTCACTGTGATAGATGAATCACTCTTCTTACTGATACTGATATATCTTTTGGTTAAGTCACTGTGATAGATGAATCACTCTTCTTACTGATACTGATATATCTTTTGGTTAAGTCACTGTGATAGATGAATCACACTTCTTACTGATACTGATATATCCAGTGGTTAAGTCACTGTGGTAGATGAATCAATCTTCTTACTGATACTGATATATCTTTTGATTAAGTCATTGTGATCGATGAATCACACTTCTTACTGATACTGATATATATTTTGGTTAATTCACTGTAATCGATGAATCACACTTCTTACTGATACTGATATATCTTTTGGTTAATTCACTGTGATCGATGAATCACACTTCTTACTGATACTGATATATCTATTGGTTAAGTCACTGTGATAGATGAATCACACTTCTTGCTGATACTGATATATTTTTTGGTTAAGTCACTGTGATAGATGAATCAATCTTCTTACTGATACTGATATATATTTTGGTTAAGTCATTGTGATCGATGAATCACACTTCTTACTGATACTGATATATATTTTGGTTAATTCACTGTGATCGATGAATCACACTTCTTACTGATACTGATATATCTTTTGGTTAAGTCATTGTGATAGATGAATCACAATTCTTACTGATACTGATATATCGTTTGGTTAAGTCACTGTGATAGATGAATCACACTTCTTACTGATATTGATATATCTATTGGTTAAGTCACTGTGATAGATGTATCACAATTCTTACTGATACTGATATATCGTTTGGTTAAGTCACTGTGATAGATGAATCACACTTCTTACTGATACTGATATATCTTTTGGTTAAGTCATTGTGATAGATGAATCACAATTCTTACTGATACTGATATATCGTTTGGTTAAGTCACTGTGATAGATGAATCACACTTCTTACTGATACTGATATATCTATTGGTTAAGTCACTGTGATAGATGAATCACAATTCTTACTGATACTGATATATCGTTTGGTTAAGTCACTGTGATAGATGAATCACACTTCTTACTGATGCTGATATATATTTTGGTTAAGTCACTGTGATAGATGAATCACACTTCTTACTGATACTGATATGTCTATTGGTTAAGTCACTGTGATAGATGAATCACAATTCTTACTGATACTGATATATCGTTTGGTTAAGTCACTGTGATAGATGAATCACACTTCTTACTGATACTGATATATCTTTTGGTTAATTCACTGTGATCGATGAATCACACTTCTTACTGATACTGATATATCTATTGGTTAAGTCACTGTGATAGATGAATCACAATTCTTACTGATACTGATATATCTTTTGGTTAAGTCACTGTGATGGATGAATCACACTTCTTACTGATACTGATATATCTTTTGGTTAAGTCACTGTGATAGATGAATCACACTTCTTACTGATACTGATATATCTTTTGGTTACGTCACTGTGATAGATGAATCACACTTCTTACTGATGCTGATATATCTTATGGTTACGTCACTGTGATAGATGAATCACACTTCTTACTGATACTGATATATCTTTTGGTTAAGTCACTGTGATAGATGAATCACACTTCTTACTGATACTGATATATCTTTTGGTTAAGTCACTGTGATAGATGAATCACGCTTCTTACTGATACTGATATATCTTTTGGTTACGTCACTGTGATAGATGAATCACACTTCTTACTGATACTGATATATCTTTTGGTTACATCACTGATAGATGAATCACACTTCTTACTGATACTGATATATCTTTTGGTTAAGTCACTGTGATAGATGAATCACACTTCTTACTGATACTGATATATCTTTTGGTTAAGTCACTGATAGATGAATCACACTTCTTACTGATACTGATATATCTTTTGGTTAAGTCACTGTGATAGATGAATCACACTTCTTACTGATACTGATATATCTTTTGGTTACGTCACTGTGATAGATGAATCACACTTCTTACTGATGCTGATATATCTTTTGGTTACGTCACTGTGATAGATGAATCACACTTCTTACTGATACTGATATATCTTTTGGTTAAGTCACTGTGATAGATGAATCACACTTCTTACTGATACTGATATATCTTTTGGTTAAGTCACTGTGATAGATGAATCACACTTCTTACTGATACTGATATATCTTTTGGTTACATCACTGTGATAGATGAATCACACTTCTTACTGATACTGATATATCTTTTGGTTACATCACTGATAGATGAATCACACTTCTTACTGATACTGATATATCTTTTGGTTAAGTCACTGTGATAGATGAATCACACTTCTTACTGATACTGATATATCGTTTGGTTAAGTCACTGTGATAGATGAATCGCACTTCATACTGATATATCTTTTGGTTAAGTCACTGTGATAGATGAATCACTCTTCTTACTGATACTGATATATCTTTTAGTTAAGTCACTGTAATAGATGAATCAATCTTCTTACTGATACTGATATATCTTTTGGTTACATCACTGTGATAGATGAATCACACTTCTTACTGATACTGATATATCTTTTGGTTACATCACTGATAGATGAATCACACTTCTTACTGATACTGATATATCGTTTGGTTAAGTCACTGTGATAGATGAATCACACTTCTTACTGATATATCTATATATCGTTTGGTTAAGTCACTGTGATAGATGAATCACACTTCCTACTGATGCTGATATATATTTTGGTTAAGTCACTGATGGATGAATCACACTTCTTACTGATACTGATATATCTTTTGGTCAAGTCACTGTGTTAGATGAATCACACTTCTTACTGATACTGATATATCGTTTGGTTAAGTGACTGTGATAGATGAATCACACTTCATACTGATATATCTTTTGGTTAAGTCACTGTGATAGATGAATCACACTTCTTACTGATACTGATATATCTTTTGGCTAAGTCATTGTAATAGATGAATCAATCTTCTTACTGATACTGCGATATCTTTTAGTTAAGACACTGTTTTTTGTTAAATCACTGATATATGAATCACACTTCTTACTGATACTGATATATCTTTTGGTTAAGTCACTGTGATAGATGAATAACACTTCTTACTGATACTGCGATATCTTTTAGTTAAGACACTGTTTTTTGTTAAATCACTGATATATGAATCACACTTCTTACTGATACTGATATATCTTTTGGTTTAGTCACTGTGATAGATGAATAACACTTCTTACTGATACTGCGATATCTTTTAGTCAAGAAACTGTTTTTTGTTAAATCACTGATATATGAATCACACTTCTTACTGATACTGATATATCTTTTGGTTAAATCACTGTGATAGATGAATCACACTTCTTAATGATACTGATATATCTTTTGGTTAAGTCACTGTGATAGATGAATCACCCTTCTTACTGATGCTGATATATCTTTTGGTTAAGTCACTGTGATAGATGAATCACACTTCTTAATGATACTGATATCTTTTTGTTAAGTCACTGTGATCGATGAATCACTCTTCTTACTGATACTGATATATCTTTTGGTTACGTCACTGTGATAGATGAATCACTCACTGGTCAAGCCTCAGACATAGTATCAGTGTGTTTTGTAATGAAATGGTCAAGCCCCAGACATTGCATCGGTCTGTTTTGTCATGAAATTGTCGAGCCCCAGATATAGTATCAATCTGTTTTGTCATGAAATGGTCAAGCCCCAGATATAGTGTGAGTCTGTTCTGTCATGAAATGGACAAACCCCAGACATGTCGATCAGTTGCCCCCTGCAAACATTTCTTCTCTATCACTTATTATATTGTTGACTGGAGATAAATAAAACCATCATCATTCTGTGGCATTCATTCTTTTAAAACAAATCTTTATGTATTTTGTGTAATTTGAAATATTTTTTGTCATTGTAGGAATTTGATAGCGAAAAATAAATAGAGAGATACATGTACATGTATTTTTATCAATATGGCAAGTAAAGGCAAAGACAGAGAAAACTTCTTCCGGATAAACGTTTTAGTCGTGGATCATATTAAAAATGCGTTGGTGAACATGCTTAAATATTATCTATGTCAGAATAAGATGTCCTTCGAGGAGTTTATTGATGCGCATACGACAGACATCAGATATCTTAGAAGTAAAAAAATCCTTTATCAAGAGGAAGTTGACAAGTTAGTGGTTGGTGATAATGCTAGATCTGGTATAACAGTAGATGATTTAGAAGTAACGCTAGTGAGACGTCTCCTTGACAACCTTTGTCCAGATTTGTTTATGGATGATGACAGCAGAACACTGCAAGGATTCTTGGAAAAGAATCAGCATAATATTTATCATCTCGTTAAATTCAATGAACGATGTTGTCAGTATTCACAGCATTATAAAAGTAAATATCCTATAACAGAAAAGTTATTGGAAGAAGATCAATATAAGAAAATGTTCAAATCTTCATCACCCTGTACACACTGCGCTGGTACCAGTGGAACGGTATGCTCAGTTGCATCGTGTATTGTTAATACAGACTACATTCGGTTCGACTACAAAATAAAATGTATAGTTTTTGGGTATTTCTCTCCTATTTCTAAAGCATTGCAGAAATTTACAAATATACGTAACGAAGCTTATGGGCATAAAGAGGCAGCGGTGATACCGAATGTACTTTATGATGTTTATAAAAAAGATATTGAAGAAAACATAATGGTATTGGCTAGAATCTGTAAAAAAGAAGACGAGACACGGCTGGCATTGGAAGATGTACAGAAACGTTCGTGTGATGCAACACTCTGTACTCAGTATATGATCAGCCTTACAGAACAGGTTGAAAGAGATAATGAACTTATGAAAGTATGTATATTATAGTAATATTTACAAAAAGTTTATGGTGTTTAACGCCACCTTTCAACAATATTTCAGTCATATTGTGGCGGTCATTTTGTTGTGGAGGAAACCACAGACTGTCACTAACAATTAATACAGTAAGTACAGTCAGAGAAATAGATAAATCACGGCAATAGACGTATCACTCTTCTTAGTGATAGTAGTTTAGTACAGATACTGATATCTTTAGTTCTGTTTAAGCTATTTACTTATTTTGATAAGGCTTTGGTGTGGTAGTATGTAACACTCTAAATGTAAAATAATAGAACAAAATGTAAAATCAATTTTGAATATATCTTTAATAGAACAAAAGATATATCCAATTCACCAAAATGAGTGATCATGTCTACTACAGTGATTTATCAGCTGTGTCTCTGACTGTACTGTATAGGTACAACCCAAACGGGCCAATTTATCGCTTACATACAGGTAAATTTAAGTTAACTACCAAACAATCATAGGCACAAATGTTCCTAGTATGATCTAAGTCCAAAATATTACTAGAAATTGGAATAAGGACAAAATGCTATATGAACAATTGACAATTAAAGGTAGCAGTTTTTCATCTGTTGCATGGGGAGAACAAGTTACATTTTAATGAGATAATGATGATATCTACTTTGTACTAGACCAACATGCTTAGTTGAATTTTTATTATGTTAACTTGCTGAAACAACACTCTGTGGGTATACATGTAACATGACTCGTACACATTTTACTGAAACTGAATATACCAGTCTTTGATCTTGCTCCTTAATGCTGAATACTTAGCAGAGAAGCAGCAAATACAACATTTGACAGACATACATATATACATTGTAACACATTGATATAATACTGTATGGATGAATGTAGTGAAGAAATTCAGTCACACCTGTTTTATGTGACATTCAAAGGAAACATTGCACAGGTGGTCACTATATTCAGAATTAATTAATATAATATGCACTTTGAATGAAAATTAAAATTGAGGACACATGATACAAGTTATTATTAGATATATATTATTAGATATAGAGGGTCAATAAAGCAGGTTTGACTATTGTTGCAATGTATGTTTAGGTTATAGGCGAAAATCGTCAGATACTACAGGAAAATAATCAGATACTTCAGAAAATTCCTCAGCAAATACAAGAGCTTACAGAAGAAGTGAGGAATTTGAAGACTACAGAAACAAACCTAACTAAAGGTAACAAATGATTGTTCTTTCTCCAAGATATTTATATAAAAAATGTTGTTTAAGCTTCTATATTGTCAACCATCTTAGGTCACTTCTATGAAATATCATTAGTTTATATATGTATTGCCGTTGGAGATCCAGTTATCAAGAGGATTCCATTAATCAATTTAACACTGCCACATGCATGTGCCTGTCCCATGCCAAGATGTGCAACGTCATATTTTATGGTCGTTTTTTTATGTTTATTGAGTGAATGTGAGAGGTTATTGTTCATTTTTTTCATATTAAAAGAGAATTTGAATACTACAGAAACAAACCTAACTAAAGGTAGCAAATGATTGTTCTTGCTAAAAGATATTTAGATATAAAAAATGTTGTTTTTAAAGGCTTCTATTCTGTCAGTCATCTTTGGTCATGTACATTGTATGATAAGTTTCCATAGCAACAAATTATTGTACATTGTGTGGTTATATTAGTTTCCATAATAACAAGTCATAATAACATTTCAACAGGAAATGACCAGAGAGGTCAAGTGAATCAAAGTAGTATTGATACTGATGCTGAACCATATATCAGCAGTGTCAACAACGACCTTGAAAATAAAACAGGTATGATTTAGTCATTCTTAAGTTACATGAGACAAGTTTTATATTGTTATTATACCTCACTCTAAAAGTCTTTATAATCTAATTCTAGGGCCCGGATAGCTCAATGAGTTAGGTAGTTACCTAACAACTCATACAAGCCTATCACAAATACGACGTGGGTTCGCGCCCTCCTTTGTAAATTATAAAAAAGGGTGCACTCGACTCACAGCCTCAAGTGATGAAGCTTACCAGTTGCTTGCCCATGGTCGGTGGTTCTCTCCAAGTACTCCAAAGTGGCGTTAAGCACAATAAATCAATCAATCAATCAATTGATCGAAATACAGATTCTGATTACCCCTTTGGCATCTTCAAACTATTCTTGAATATTATACAGTTAAACCTGGTCACATAAGACAGGTGGTCGCTAAATACAGGTTAAATTAATATGAAATGCACTGTGAAGGGAAATGAAAATAAGGTTACTTAATACAAGTTATTGCTTAATAGAGGTGGTCACTAAAGCAGGTTTGACAGTAAATGCATTGGTTGTAGATACCCGTCAGTTACAGTATGAACCAAACATATTTTTCACCTCTGAATAGTCCTATTATTCACTTCTGAACAACACTACGGATGCCTCTGATATAGGAGACAACTCAAGCGAAGTATTTTTGTTTATTGACAAATACTCGAAATTTATGCTGACGTTTCGTTCAACTGGATTGAGAGAGATGATCACCGAATAAATTAATGAGATAATAAATGCAAACGATGTGACAAACATAAAAAGCAAACATAATGACAATACAGGCATGGATGGCAAGTTTATATGACAGTTGATATGTTCACACACAAGTCTAATATGTTCACACACAAGTCTAATATGTTCATGGACAAGTCTGATATATTCATGCGCAAGTGTAATATGTTCAGACAGGTCAGATATATTTACAGACAGAAATGACATATTCACTGACATGTCTATGTTCGTGTACAAGTATAATATGTTCACAGACAGGTCAGATAAGGGCAGATATGAATACATGCCTTATATGTTCACAAACAGATCTGATTTGTTCACAGACAGATATGATTATGATATGTAAAAGTCTGATATGCTCACACACAGATCTGATATGCTCACAGCCAGGTCTGATATTCTCACTGCCAGGTCTGATATATTCACAGACATGTCGAAGTTCACAGATAAGTATGATATTTTCAAGGACAGGTCTAATATGCTCAGTCAGGTCTGATATGCTCACACGCAGGTCTTTTTTGTTCACAGACAAGTCTGATATACTATATACACGGTAGTGTCATTTGTTATTTCAGTTTGATGTTAAAAGACAAGTAGTTGTGGTGTGATCTTCATACAGTCATGATATTTTTGTTTTCTTTAAATCCATAGATTTTGCTGATGGAGTTGTACTTCATGCTGATGAAGATAGAAGTGCAGCTATAGAATTTATTACAAATATGGAAAGAGAAAATCCAGATTTAAATATAGACATTACAATATATGAAAATATACAGCTTGGAACATCTGTATTTGAATCACCTGCTAAGCTTTTTGATAGTTATAGATATTTATTTGTTTTTGTGACAGAGAATTTTGTCAACGCAGAGCTTGAAAAGTTTCTATCGCAAATTGCCACGATTGAAACATTGACCTTCCGAGAAAAAAATGCCAGACTTATTCCAGTGAAAACAGACAAAACTTATCACTCCGCGTTAGCTCCATTAAAGTGGTTAAGATATGACAACTATTTAGAGGCTAACAAATCACAACAAGGGCCTGATCAGTTATTTATTAAATGTTTTAGAAAACTAATAACTGATGGCAGACTAAACTATCTTGTAAACTGATTTGGGGGGAAGGTGCATCGTGGACGTGATTGCACTGTAGTTGAATTTATAACTACCTATGTAATCAATGTCGATCACCACTGAAGTTGCGACTTAGAATCCTACTCAGACGAGGTGTACTCGATACAACATTATGTAATTAAATTTGTCAGTGACTACCGACTCCCAACAGGATTCCTCCACCAATAAAACTCTCCGCCATTATGTGATAAAGTTTGTCAGTGACTTGCGACAGGTTGGTGGTTTTCTACGGATACTCTGCTTTCCTCCACCAATAAAACTAACCGCCACAATATAACTGAAATATTGTTGAAAGTGGCGTTAAACACCATAACGTAAACCAAACCATAGTGCTTAGTAAAAGAACAAATACCATTATTGACACAAAATTATCCACTAAAAGAAGATATATATCAGGGATGGGTTTTCTTCAGTTATTTAACTGATTTCAACTATTTTCCTCTTGAGAGAAATTGCCGAAAGTTCCTGGACACAGTCAGAACTGGTCAAAAATAGACCATTTGAAAAGGGGGTGTAGATGGTTTCAGATATTTTATATTGATTTTCAGTTATTTTATTTTATAACCAGAATCATCCCTGATATATATACAATACATAATAACAGTCAACAAGATTTATATACAATACATAATAACAGTCAACAAGATTTATATACAATACATAATAACAGTCAACAAGATTTATATACAATACATAATAACAGTCAACAAGATTTATATACAATACATAATAACAGTCAACAAGATATATATACAATACATAATAACATAGTCAACAGGATATATATACAATACATAATAACAGTCAACAAGATGTATATACAATACATAATAACAGTCTGTTAACAAGATGTATATACAATACATAATAACAGTCAACAAGATATATATACAATACATAATAACAGTCAACAAGATATATATACAATACATAACAGTCAACAAGACATATATACAATACATAATAACAGTCAACAAGATATATATACAATACATAATAACAGTCAACAAGATATATATGCAATAGATAATAACAGTCAACAAGATATATATGCAATACATAATAACAGTCAATAAGATATATATACCATACAAAATAACAGTCAACAAGATTTATATACCATACATAATAACAGTCAACAAGATTTATATACAATACATAATAACAGTCAACAAGATGTATATACAATACATAATAACAGTCAACAAGATTTATATACAATAAATAATAACATAGTCAACAAGATTTATATACAATACATAATAACAGTCTGTTAACAAGATGTATATACAATACATAATAACAGTCAACAAGATATATATACAATACATAATAACAGTCAACAAGATATATATACAATACATAACAGTCAACAAGACATATATACAATACATAATAACAGTCAACAAGATATATATACAATACATAATAACAGTCAACAAGATATATATGCAATAGATAATAACAGTCAACAAGATATATATGCAATACATAATAACAGTCAATAAGATATATATACCATACAAAATAACAGTCAACAAGATTTATATACCATACATAATAACAGTCAACAAGATTTATATACAATACATAATAACAGTCAACAAGATGTATATACAATACATAATAACAGTCAACAAGATTTATACACAATACATAATAACATTGTCAACAAGATTTATATACAATACATAATAACATTGTCAACAAGATTTATATACAATACATAATAACATTGTCAACAAGATTTATATACAATACATAATAACAGTCAACAAGATTTATATACAATACATAACAGTCAACAAGATTTATATACAATACATAATAACAGTCAACAAGATATATATACAATACATAATAACATTGTCAACAAGATTTATATACAATACATAATAACAGTCAACAAGATTTATATACAATACATAATAACAGTCAACAAGATATATATACAATAGATAATAACAGTCAACAAGATTTATATACAATACATAATAACAGTCAACAAGATTTATATACAATGCATAATAACAGTCAACAAGATTTATATACAATGCATAATAACAGTCAACAAGATTTATATACAATGCATAATAACAGTCAACAAGATTTATATTCAATTCAATACATAATAAGTCAACAAGATTGATATACAATACATAATAACAGTCAACAAGATATATATACAATACATAATAACAGTCAACAAGATTTATATACAATACATAATAACATTGTCAACAAGATATATATACAATACATAATAACAGTCAACAAGATTTATATACAATGCATAATAACAGTCAACAAGAGATATATACAATGCATAATAACAGTCAACAAGATATATATATACAATACATAATAACAGTCAACAAGATATATATATACAATACATAATAACAGTCAACAACATTTATATATAATACATAATAACAGTCAACAACATTTATATATAATACATAATAACAGTCAACAAGATATATATACAATACATAATAACAGTCAACAAGATTTATATACAATACATAATAACAGTCAACAAGATATATATACAATACATAATAACAGTCAACAAGATTTATATAAAATACATAATAACAGTCAACAAGATGTATATACAGTACATAATAACATAGTTAACAAGATTTATATACAATACATAATAACAGTCAACAAAATTTATATACAATACAAAATAACAGTCAACAAAATTTATATACAATACATAATAACAGTCAACAAGATCTATATACAATGCATAATAACAGTCAACAAGATGTATATACAATACAAAATAACAGTCAACAAGATTTATATACAATACATAATAACAGTGAACAAGATTTATATACAATACATAATAACAGTCAACAAGATGTATATACAATACATAATAACATAGTCAACAAGATTTATATACAATACATAATAACAGTCAACAAGATTTATATACAATACAAAATAACAGTCAACAAGATTTATATACAATACATAATAACAGTGAACAAGATTTATATACAATACATAATAACAGTGAACAAGATGTATATACAATACATAATAACATAGTCAACAAGATTTATATACAATACATAATAACAGTCAACAAGATGTATATACAATACATAATAACAGTCAACAAGATTTATATACAATACATAATAACATAGTCAACAAGATTTATATACAATACATAATAACAGTCAACAAGTTTTATATACAATACATAATAACAGTCAACAAGATTTCAATTTGAAAATACAAGACAAAGCTTTGTTCACATAAAACTATTTACATAAATACAAATATAAAATAGTAAAAAAATAATAATGCTGTAATTAGTTTATGTATCTGTAGACAAAGTAATTTTGATTGTTAAAATATTGATGGATTTTATCCACATTCATGTAAAAGCTCAGGATCCACATATATTCAATTGTTTTCATTGTTGAAATATTGATGCATTTTATCCACATATCCTGTATAAGCTAAGGGTCCACATACATTGTATATTCAATTGTTTTGAATGTTAAAATATTGATGCATTTTATCCACATATCATGTAAGAGCTCAGGATCCACATATATTCAATTGTTTTGATTTATTCTATTTTGTGACATTGAGAAAAAGTTCAGGAAATAAATCATATATTTAAATCATATTGTCTATCCATGAATTGCGTCATGTATTCCCTTACTTTTTGTTCATGTAGTCTAAATGAACACTTACAAAATTTGATTTGATTTTTGGTGTTTTAACGCCTCTTTCAACAATATTTCAGCTATATCATGGCGACCAGTTTTAGTGATGGAAGATGCCGGAGTACCCGAAGAGAATATAGGTCATGGGCAAGCAACTGGTAAACTTTATCACTTGCGGCTGCAAGTCGAGTGCATCCTTTTTTGTAATTTACAAAGCCGGGGGTGAACCCATGCCGTACTGGTGATAGGCTTGCTTTCCAAATGAATCTTGGCTGGATCTGATTGGCCAAAGCATGCTTACTCCCCCTCCCCCTCCCCCACCCCACAGAAAACATAACTACTTCAAATGTTCACCTACAGAAGCTGTAATTCGAAGAGGGACAGACAATACAATCTAAAGAGAAGGAGCAAAAAATGATGCACAAAACTCTACAAAACAAACTAACGATTGAGCAACACGAGTCCTGTTAATAATTAAATATCAAATGGAATAGATACAGATATAAACAATCAACAGACCTGCACAGTCTCTCTTCTAATCAAAAATCTTTAGCACTGATTACATTCGTAAATGTAAGAAGAGTTTGAAGATACCAAAGGAGTAGTTAGAATCCGTATATTGAAGAACAGACAACACAATGACCAAAAGAAAAAGGACAAAAGAACTAACAACTATCTACAAAAGATACACATAAGATATAGTAAGACCAATCAAATCAAATCAAATCAAAATCAAAAGTTTTATTTAAAGTCGGTACATTTACAAACAGTACAAACATAAGATCTCATGAGCTTTCTAAACTGACATACATTTTAAGATATAAATTACAACACAATAAAACAATGTCATGCATTAAAACTACATATCAACCTAAGATTAGATGTAAGCACATCTATGATTTGATCTCTGGGCCTCCACAGCCAGTGCACATGTGGCAAGCACCTCCCTGCACACTGACTGTCATAGGACCAGAAAACAGCATTGAAATAGATGCTGACAATTACAGCATATATTATACATAAGCAAAATACATAATTAAATATGTCATTGTCCCAAATAAGCACATAACACCTTACACATAAACAGCACATTTCACATACATTAAGCATGCATACATATAAAAATCATAAAAACACAAGTTATGGTTAAGCATACATTTAAACAAAGCTAGCAGCACATAAAATCAAAACCAAGCATAAGTCACTAAATAAAGTCAAGCAGGAAGTTTAGTCATGCAAAAACAAGCGTAACTGTAAAGCAAAAACTAACTGGTTTTGCAGGCGAAACATTGGCATGAGCTGTCAAACCAAGAGCTTATCAGGGTTTTAAACTGATTTAGAGAAGACTGTTTACGAAATTCATCTGGCAGCGCATTCCAAAGCTTAGTGCCCGCATAAATTAAAATTCGGAATTCCGAATGAAATAATTCGGAAACAGCTTGGAAATTTGGACTTTGCCATTTTTTAGGTCGGAAAAAGTGCGGAAATTTGAACTTTGTAATTTTTTATGTTGGAAAAAGTGCGGAAAGTTGGACTTTATTATTTTTATTGGCGGAAAAAGCTCGGAAAGTTGAACTTTATCATTTTTAATGGCGGAAAAAGATGCGGAAAGTTGGACTTTGTCATTTTTGATGGCGGAAAAGTTTGGAAAATAGACTTTGCAATATTTTATGGTTACAATAAATTCGGAAAATAGGACTTTGTCATTTTTTATGTTGGATAAAGCTTGGAAAGTTGGACTTTGATTTTTTTAATGTTGGAAAAAGTTCAGAAAGTTTGACTGTCATTTTTTAGGCCAGAAAAAAACATTTTTTTGTGGAAAAGTTGATTTAGTCATTTCTTAAGGTTTTATTTTTAAATTTAATTAATATCTAATTGAATGAAGAATATCAACTAATATTAACTAATTGATTAATACTGCCAAGTCTTCAGTTAGAATAAAAATTTAATAAATAGTGATGTTTCTAATCTTCACTGAAACAGGTGTTAAAACTGTTCAACTCTTTGGTATATTCAAATTTTTTCAAAGAAAATTAGACAAAGACCAGCATAAAACATAGAAAATTGAAAACAAGTAACATGAACTTCACTAAAATAGTGAAAACTTGTGTTCTCCACAAAATTGAGCATTCACTGTGCTACACATAGCTATTAGTTTGATGGATGCAGATTACATTTTTTCTGGGTTCTGAAAATTTACTCCTCATCAAATATTCAAAATTAGATCAAGTTTCCATCATAGTATGCATAAGAAAGTTAATAGGTACTATATTGATCACTCATCATGTACATGCAATTACTGAGGTCTTGAGGTTTCTAATGATGATTGAAGTTTAAATATTGTATACAGTCGAACCTCATAATGTCAAACTTCTTACTTTTAGTTATCCAAAGAAACAACTTATCTGAGATTGAGCGAGTGATTGTTGCTCAACGCCAATTCAGTAATTTTTCAGCTATATCATGGCGAGAACAAGTTAATTTTCAATGAGAACATGTTCAGGTCCACTTTGTACTAGACCAACACGCCAAGTTGAATTTTATAGTGCTAGCTCACTGAAACAACAATCTGCAGGTAGACATGTCACTCAACTCGGACACATTATTCTGATTCCGAGCCAACCTGCTTAGTGGAGAAGCAACAGATACCAATTTTATATTCTTTAATTTGACCCGAACAGGGTTCGAACCCACAATCTAGCGCACTCGAGGTGTATCTGATATTGACATAACCAGGTATGACTGTATATACAACACTTTTCAACATTGTTCAGCAAACCTCATTGCACAGAAAATCATTTTTTCATAAAAACAAAAGGAAGAAATCTGAATATGGCAACTTTTACTTGCTGATAATAATATTTATATAGTTATAGTACATAAACATAGGATAACAAAGTAGAAAATAAATAGAATACAAAGGCTTCTAAAAAAAAAAGACTTCAGGAATAGTCACTATATTGTCTGTTGCATGCTTTCAATATTATAATAAAAATGGCCATCTTGATCGTATGGTAGTTTGATTTTCAACTACATGTGCAATCAGTGCCTATCACCACTAAAGTTGTGAGTTCAAATCCTGCTCGGTGGTTTTTTCCGTTTTCCTCCACCAATAAAACTGAGCTTCATGCACTGTGATACAACTGAAAGATTGTTAAAAGTGGCGATAAACACCCTAACACTTCAATATAATAAAGTGTCTTAATCATTTTTCATTGATTTTCCCCCAACTCGAGATTCTCCCAAACATTCAGAATAAGAGTATGTCCCAGTTCAATCTCTCTCAACAAAGTTCTCAACCAGTTCTTCTTCAAATGTCCATGTCTATCTGTAACAAGTGATTGGTCTGTACTACAGTTAAATTTAGCCGTGCTTTTCTGTCTTCAACAGACATTTACACTTGATCCACACGTGTCAATATTCCCTGAATTGAAAATATGTATGTTGTGGTTCCTCTATGACTGACTGATCATCTTGTTCTTCAATTTTCCTGAAATAAAATTACAAAATATGTAAGAAAAACAAACCTTAAAATAACTTATTACATTTAAATATACAAAATGTAAAGATTTCACATATTAATACAATACAGTAGGTTATTACAGTTGTATCCTGCTGTTAAATTACAACTTCAGACAATAGAATTATACATGGAAATTTATAGGTAAAATGAAATTAAATATATTAAAAAAAAAAATTGCATGTTTTATTTCTGCATGACCAGCACTAATTAAGTTGGGTTTTTTCATAATATATTTGTTCCATTTTGAAATCATATTGTGTAAGTTACAAATAATTGATTTAGCAACTCAATTATTTTCTTCATCAGATTTTATAATTATTTTACCTTGCTCTAAGTTAAGTCCTAGTTTAAATCTTTATGGGAACAAATAACCAAAATTGTAGACACTATATATCTATACATTTAGTAAGTGAATGATTGTTGTTTAGTTGTTTAATGCCAAGTGAGCAACGTTTTAGCTATATCATGGCGAAAACAAGTTACAATTTGATGAGATGGTGTCTGCTTCTTGTAGACCAACACGATTTTTAGTGCCAGATCCCTGAAATAACAGTCTGGAATAAGGCATGCCTCTCCAACCTGGAACATTATGCTGTGTGATTAGTGGAGCACAAGAACCAATTTGAGTCTTTGTTTTGACCTTACCGAAGCTCAAACCCATGATCTACCACACCATAATGCACTATACACTTAAGCACGAAGCAGTGGAAAATGTACCAGGCATAACATAGACAAATACACAATGAATAAATACCTGCGATAATAAGGGGTCTTGGGCAAGGGAACATCTTCTTTTGGCTACATACAATTTGTACCAGCTGAAAACAAATAAAACACATTTAAAATATTACATAAAACTTATGGTGTTCTATATATATATATATATAAAAGATTATTACAGTGAAATGTCATGTCTTTCTAAATAATCATAGTAAACACTGAACTTGACCAATATGGATAAACACCAAGTCTTTGCTTTTTATATTTGTGCATCATGCATTCATGACAGGACAAAAAAAATAAATGTGTCAATTTGTTTGCATAACGAACTGCAGAGGTCATTGAAATATAATGTATATATGATTATTTTTTTAGATCATTATTTATATAAACTAATCCAATTGGAAATGGCATTCCATTGATAGGTGATACTTTTACCTTTGTCTTTGAGTTTGAAAATTCTAATTTTCTATTTATTATGTACAGTGTATATAAATGTTGTTATTTTATCAATTTGAAATTTTTAATCTTGTCTGTTCGCGCTGATGTATAATCATCACGAGTGAGGGAACATCGTAGGATGTAGAAGATAAGATAAGATAAGATAAGAAAACTTTATTTGAATTCGGTTTTTGTATAACAATAAACACAAGCTCTCGGGAGCTTTTTACCGAATATACATAGTAGCACAAGATACATACACATATTAACATAATCACATAAACACACATATAAAGCACATACAGTTAGCAAATGCAACATAAAAAGCACAAAAATAAAAGACATTCTAAAACATGCTGAAGCAATATCAAGCAAACATAAAATAACTAAGCAGCATTAAAACTTGGAAAAAGCACTAGAAATAAAAACAGAAAGCTGAATATGTTATCTGCATGCAGAATAACGACATACTGAGCCATTCCAGGACTGAATCAAACTTTTAAAGTGGTTGAAACTGTTTTCAGTTCTGAAATGGTTCGGAAGGTCGTTCCACAGAGTTGCAGCTGCAAACGTGAATGATTTTTTGCCATACCTTGTAGTTCTAACTTGAGGTACATCTAATATGTTCGAATACCTGAAAGCATATTTAGAATTCTTCACATTAACCAAATCATGAAGGCATACAGGAGCTAATTTGTTAACGATTTTATATGTCTCCAAGGCCATTGTCCTAATACGTCTGATCTGTAAGGAGGGCACTAGAGCTTTTTCAAGAAGGTTGATATATGAACTGGTGTAGTCATCGTATACAAAGCGAAGTGCTCTTTCCTGCACTTTCTCTAATTTTTTTGAATTTTTATCGGTACAAAAATGCCAAGCCAAAGGGCAGAAGTTAAAGTTACTGAGAATGAAAGTGTGGAATATAGTTAATTTGCTTAATCTGTCTAAATATCGGCCCAAAAGTTTAAGTATATTCAGTTGCTGTGATGCCTTCCTACAGATTGAACTGATATGAATGTCAAAATTTAATTGATATAATCTATTTCAATTCCTAAAAGTTTTACTGTCTCTTCACATGAAAGTGTAGAATTCTGTATACAAATCTTCATGTTTTTGTCAAAAGTCTTCTTCCCAACCGCAAGTACCTGAAATTTATCTGGATTAGCCTGCATTTTGTTAACTTTAAACCAATTAATAAGAACATTTGACTCTGATTCTAAAACTGAGGTAAGTACATTAAAATCAGGATGACCATAAGACAAAGTATTGTCATCTGCATAATTATATAAAGTACCCTTTTTTACAAAATAAAAAATATCATTAATAAAGACATTAAAAAGTAGAGGCCCCAAGATTGACCCTTGGGGTACCCCTTTTTGGATGTCAGACCAACTGCTCAGGATACCATTAATTTTAATTTGCTGTTTCCTACTTGATAAGTAGGACTCAAGAAGGGATACAGAATCAGTGGACATACCATAGGCCGAAAGTTTATCCAATAAAATATCATGGGGTAGGCAATCAAATGCCTTGGAAAGATCCATTAGGACTGCAGCAACATACTGATTTTTTTCAAGGGCATTCCGCCAGTCCTCTAATAACCTGAGCAGGGTTGTCTGACATCCATGACCTCTTCTAAAAGCACATAAATAAGGATTAAAAATATTTTCAAAAAAATCAGACAATTGCTGTTCTAAAATTTTCTCAAAAATCTTTGAAAAAATACATAGTACACTTACGGGTCTGTAGTTAGTCTTCAAAAGTGGATCATTCTTTTTATATAAAGGTGTTACTTGTGCTTTCTTTAATTTATCCGGAAAAACATTCTGATCTATTGACATATTTAAAATACTTGTAATCTGAGGTGCAATAATAGATTTACTACATTTTATTATTTTGGCAGGTATACCATCAGCACCTGTTGCTTTTTTGATGTTGATATTATTTATAATCTTTTCAACTTTATTTGTTGTTACCTTTTCAAAAACAAATTTGTTTGTGCAATCATTTTGTTTCTTTATTTCTATTAAACTTGGATGATCAGAAGGGTCGTAAACAGTATCTTTTCCTATATTCTCAGCTACAGTGGAGAAAAAATTATTAAAGTGATTGGCTACTTCTTTTTGATCATTTACAATCTTGTCAGATTCATTAAGCACAATTTTTTGTTCTCCACTGGACCCCTTTTTCGAAAAGAATGGCTTAATAGTTTTCCAAAAGTCGCCCGATTTTGTTCCCCCAGAGCAACGTTCTAAAAAGTATGTTTTCATTGATTTTCTTTTCAATTTGGTTACAAAATTTCTTTGCTTTCTGAATTTTTCCCAATTTTTGTTGCTCTGACATTTTGTAAATTGAGAATATAGCATTTGTTTTCTGTATACAGCTCTTCTGAGCTCCTGATTCATACATGGTAATGGTTTTTTTCTTTGATATCTAGATTTAATTGGAGCATGTTTGTTTAACACATTGATAAAATCTTTTTCATATTCATTATAAACATAATCTACTTCATGACACGTTTGATTGATCTTAATTTGTTCTATATCATCATTGAAATTTTCAATATCAAAAGTCTTGTAACTTCTATAATACCTGAGCTTTTTTGGTTGGTGAAGAACTTCACCTTTGATAACAGTACTTATAATGTTATGGCAGTCACTGACACCTGTTGGAACATTTTGTGACTTAAAACATAATGATTTCTTGTTTGTCATTATTACATCTACTAGTGATGGGATACAGCCCTTTTTGAAACAGGTTGGACCATTAACAAGTTGTGATAAGATTGAAAATATCACAGAAATCATTCAAGGTAGCACTTTTATCTGAATTGAGCATGTCAAAATTCAGGTCTCCAAATAATAACATATGTTCATAATGTATTAAAGATATATCAGCAAATGTGGAGAAATGTTCAGTGAATTCATTGTTTGACATAGAAGGGGGTTTATATGCCCCAGCAATCAACCACTTTCTGCCACTTATATATACTTCATGACACAGAGTTTCAATTTTTTCACTCTCTAAAGATTGTTTTCTGCTGGATGGAAAGTCAGATCTGATAAAGGTTAGTAGGCCCCCACCGTACTGGTTCCTGTCCCTACCTTGCACTTTGTACCCATCTACACTGAACAGATTGTCATTAAAAGATTCATCAAGTTTCGTTTCAGAAATAATTAATAAATCTACAATGTTGTCAGTTAGTACCTCTTTTATTTCGTCAAATTTGTATCGAAGGCTGTTGATGTTCAGGTGTGTTGCCATGAAATTTTTGGGATAAGATCTCCGGACAACTCTTAAGGTCTTTAAACGTGTGTTTGTTTATATTTACACCGGAAGTAACAGTGGGTGCGTTTGATTTATCCTCTACATCTTCAATATTAAAAAAGGAGTTGCTAAAAATAGGCAAAATACAGTTTGCACAGTACCAACTTTCAGATGATGTTGATAAACGTTGGTATTCATCTATCGGTAGGTCAATACATTTAATGTGATACCAATATGTACAGTCTTCACAATAAATTCCACGTTGATTTCGTTTTACTGGTTAGGAACATTTCCCACAAGGATATTTTACTGGACCAGGATTAGTTGAAATGTCTCCTGATAGCAAAAGAATTCTAATTATTGATGTATATGTTGTTGTATTTTGGCTTGGTAAGTATTTGTAGTAACGTCTATTTGTATAATGGCGGATCTTTTCTGAGACGATCCTCGAGTATAATAAATCTAGTGAAAAGTCATAGCAAGATGGTTTTGGTTTCGTTCCCGAGTATAATCCGAGATCTTCTACCATGTATTCGTTGTCTGGGAGATCAATTTGCGTTGGAAATGCAAGGATGCGAGCTACAATTAAAGTTGTTGTTAGAGTAAACAAAAGCCCGTCTAGTCCCGTCGCCATCTTTAAATCATATCATAAGTTAACGTGAAACAAACCGTCGAAAATGGGTTATGATATAGGGTAAATCCGGGTATTCCCGGACACGGGTCAATTCCGGACTTGACTACAGAATCTCTCATTCTATTTATAATATCTCGTACTCTTGTTGTCGTATGTTACTAAATAAAACACTTTTTGTATCTTCTCTTGTTTTATTCTTTACCAATTATATTGACTATGAAAATAAATATATTCCGAATGAATGCGAGTGACGTCAAAAATTGGACTTTAGACTCTTCTTCTCCGTAGTTTTCACAGCGGGAAATTTTGAAAAACTGGTTCAGCTAGCACCCTGACGTTTAAACCACACAATCTAAGTAAGTATATAGTTGTTATTAAGTATAACATGTTTTTCCTAACAACACACTGTTGTTTTAATTGTAATTATTGTATTTTTGTAAAAATATTCGGCAATTTTTATGAAAATCAGTTTTTATATTTGTCCGGATTTCCCCCATCGCATTTTTTTAATGTGGGGTAATTCTGAACAGCTTCTATAATTCTATAAAATTTGGTGTCTCGGATGCAACGATTAATCCTCATATGATATAACTTTGACTATTTACACCATTGTACACATTCTGGCTACGCATTCATCATCACCAGAAACATTTTTATGTCACTGTCATCACTAAATAAAAATGCGACAGTAGAATAGCGAAGTTCGTCGAACAGCCATACTGTCTTGGCAAAAATGTAACACATTCTTTATACTCATCTACACATGGTGATACCCCTTTCAGGCTGTCGGTCCATTTTCCGCCCGGACTTGCGGTCAATACCGGTATGTCCGTTTTCCTACTGATAACTTCTGAACGAAATCAGATATTCTTCAAGCTAGTACATGTATACTTTTTCGGAATTTCCAATATTCGCACTGACTTCTATTTTCAGTTCAAAGGTAGATCTATATGTTCTATTGGACATATTGATTACACAGGGACCGGTAACATACGATGTTTTGATTGACCGGGCCCCCGAGTATCTATCTATATAAAAAGGACTTTTATATCGATACTCGGGGACCGGTCAATCAAAACATCGGCCGGTAACATACGATGTTTTGATTGACCGGGCCCGCGAGTATCTATATAAAAAGGACTTTTTTATATAGATATTATAAAAAGGACTTTTTTATATAGATATTATAAAAAGGACTTTTTTATATAGATACTCGGGGCCCGGTCAATCAAAACGTCGTATGTTACCGGCCCCTGTGATTGATTAGGTCTACTTCATCATAGTTCGGCGGTTTTCTGATTTTATCATAATATGGATGTTCCAATGTGGCGGGGTATTACTTAATAGCATTATAGACCAATACTTTGGCAAAAAATAAGATACTGAAATTGTGAACAATAAATGAAAAAAAATGTGGTTTCGTTTATATTAAGAGGTTGCTTATATTTTGTAGAAATGTCGAAGAAGAGTACCATTACTGAACAAATTTTGTTAAGAGAGATAAATGGAGATTTTGGTGTCTTGAAATACATTGCCTGTCAAAAACTGTACAATTTGTATATGAAAGAGTGGTATTTTGAAAGCGATTATCTGCCACTTCTATACATTAATCTTATACACGCAGTGCGTCAAAGTTCCGAAGTAGCTTCTTGGGCCATCCAAATTATTGAAAATCAATACGCCAATGAAATCAACAGCATAGTATTTGTAGCGGACAGAATTGCTGACATGTTCGAGAACGGTATCATTAGAGACCTCGTCGACAAAGTGAAAGATTAACTAACGTTTTAAATTCTAATTAATAATTAAATGATTGCAATAAAATGTGAAGAACAAGATTAATAAATAGTATGCAAACGTTTAGTGTATATGCAAGAACAATTTAGATATGGAGTAAATGAACCGATGAGACAAAATCCCAATTAATACATGGTAAACAAAGAGATGGAACAACGCTTTTATTGTTGTTCCTTATCTTGAAGTCACTATGAGGCCCTCAACAACGAGCAACCTCCCACACCTCACAGCAAGTCCAGGACGGCCCTCAGCATTATCACAAAAACCGTATTGCATTAATAAAATCCCTCATTAATTTCCGATCTACAGTATCTGGAATCGTGTCATTTACCAAACCTTAATTTATGTTTATAGAATGCCAAGAAAATACATAGGAAAAAAGAAGAAGATATATGACCTTTCTGCGTTAATGAATGCTGTGGATGCTGTCAAAAGTGGCCATCTTTCAATTAGGAAAGCAGCAATTGAATTTGATGTTCCTAAAACAACTCTGCATGACACTCTTAAGGAGAAATATCAAGATGCTGGTATGCCAGGTCGGAAGCCAGCACTCCCAGTAAATATTGAAAATCGAATTGCCAATGCCTTAAAGGAAGCGTCGAGACAAGGAATGGGTGTGTCAAGACTGCAGGTGATGAGGAGAGTAGGAGACCTAACAAAGAAAATGAAGCTGTCTGTTGCTGCTTTCAAGGGTAAATCTCCAGGAAAAGACTGGTTTGATGGCTTCATGAAAAGACATCAGGATCTTTCAATTCGAAAACCAGAGAAGCTAACAACAACCAGGGCCAGGATGCTTAATCCAGTTGTTGTTACAAATTACTTTAATGATCTAGATGCTCTATTAGACAAACTTGATTTGAAAGAAAAACCTGATCGAATATGGAATTGCGATGAGACGGGGAAAAACTTTGAACACCAGCCGGTAAAAGTCATCGCCGCTAAAGGGGAGAAATCCGTTGTTGGCAGGACATCAGCGAGCAGTAGTAATATCACAATAATGGCCTGTGTAAATGCTGCTGGTCGAACCATGCCACCTCTCTTCGTTGTTAAAGGGAAAACCTCTAAATCTGTGCATGGATTTAACACCTCAGCTGCGCCCGTTGGTACGAAGTGGTTTATGCAAAAGAACGGTTGGATGACCGACAGTATAGGAGAAAGGTGGTTTGAAGAGGTATTCATTGCTCAATGTGGGGACCAACGACCACAACTTCTCGTTCTGGATGGTCATTCTTCGCACGAAAGTCTTGCCATCTTAGAATTGGCCATTCAGCATGATATTCATATATTATGTCTTCCACCGCATACGACACATGCTCTCCAGCCCCTGGATAGATCTGTGTTCGGGCCACTTAATAAGGCATTCAACACTGTTTGTTCAGAGTTTCTCGCTGAAAATGCCCTGCATTCTGTAAACAAATGGTCTTTTCCTGGTTTGTTGTCGTCCTCTTGGGATATCGCCTTTACAAAAAGCAATATACAGAGCGGATTTCGTGCTTGTGGGATATACCCTTTCAATCCTAGAGCAGTAGATCAGGGTATGCTGTTACCATCAAAACCATCCGATTCAGCTCTTGTGCCTTCTACTGAGAATGAATCTCCGTTAACACCCGTCGCCTCTGCACCTACAAGCAATGATGACGTTGCAATTGCCGCGGCTGGGCTGGCCTTGCTATCAAGTTCTGTGATCCCTACAGGCGATACTAGCAGTTCATCATCGTCCAGCTCTCTAGTAACTGATGTTCCTCCATCTCCATCTATTGCTGCTCTTCCTATAGAGCAATGTACGGCTACACCTGGTGTATTTACGTCAACAGCATCTTCTCCTCCAGTTATCGAGGACCCAGAGCTTCTACTCCAACTAATTCAGTCCGGTAAGATTGACATTTTTACCCCAGACCAGGACGGTGTAGTAGAGCTAGAAAATTTCAGTAATGATGTGTGGGACTATACAATACGTGATATGTTTCTGCCAACTAAAGCTTCAAGTGACAAAATTACTTCGTCGTCTAGGTGCGCGAAGAAAAATACTTCACATCGTCTACCGACATCAACAGATGTGTTGAAAGAAAAACAAGAAAGTATTGAGAAAAAAGAAACGGCAGAACTAAAGAAGAAAGAGCGGCAGGAAAAACTGAAAGCTAGATGTACAAAAGTACAAAATGTTTGAGCTCTTTGGTGTGTTAAATTATTATAATGAGTTTATTTGTCGTGACGTTGGGTTTGACATTTTAATCAAATTTATTGCTGTAAACAGCTTCCAAGATTGTTACTTCAAATGAATTAAAGTCTAAGCAGTTAAGTGTCTCTTCATCTTGCATCTTCACTTTTTCCCTCCGTTCCAGTTAAAAAATATCTCCCAATTCTTGTCTATTCGTGTTTATGGGTAAATGTCAGACTATAAACGTCCCAAGAAACATCGGCAAATGAATACCGAAGCAACAAGCCGAAGAGATAATTAAATCCAGAAAATCACAGGTCAGAAAAGCGATAGAGAGAGTACACACAAAAAGACAATAGAAATAACAAGGACAAAACAAATAAACAGAATTGAACACGAACGTCACAAAAAATAAAGCACTAGCAGCGTGAACCTTCACAAAAAACGGGAATATCATCAGGTGCTCCGGAAGGGTAAGCATGATCTGCTCCACGCGTAGCACCCGTCACACTGCAAGTGGAAGGTCCGGTATGGAGTCGAATATTTTGGTGTGTGTCAGTCCGGTACATTTACATTGTCAAGTGGTTGGTTCTCTCTTGGGACTGTGGCTTCACACCGGTCTCTTATATTTGGTGTCAAAAACGGCAAGGTCTTCACGCTAAACAGGAGAACAGCACTTCGCTTCGAGTTGCAAAATTAACAACTTAATGAAATTCAAAGCGGTAAAATGTAAGACCCTCTACCAAATGTCAATTATGAAATACGTTTGTTCATTTGTCGCAAATCATAGCCGATTTTGCAACCACTCGCTCATAAACATTTTGAAAGTGTAAAATATTTATGAGCGAGTGTTTGCAAAACCGGTGATGATTTGCGACAAATCGGAACAAATGTCAGTTCATAGCTAACATTTGGTAGGCCGGGGTCGTGTACTTTACGCTTTGAAGTTCGTTTAGTATAACGTGAGATCATCAATTTTTGCAACCCTAAGCGATGAGTATTTTTCACCGTGTTTACCGTGTTCCTAGTCATGATCATGACGTACGTTGTCCACCGTGTTTAGGCTCGTAAACAATATAAAAGTACAGTACATCAAAAAATAAGTTTAACAATTGATTATCAAAAGAGGACAGAAAAAACGATAAGCGAACGTAATTTTCCTTAGTCTGTATTTATTATAGTATCAAATTTATATGTCCGGAATTACCCTCAGAAAGTCCGGAATTACCCCATAAAGTCCGGAATTACCCCATATTTCTGGCGTATGAATTTCGGTATCTGGTCACTTTATTTTCAACACTATCAATGATAAATCGTATTTGGAATGGGGATCCAGCAATGCTTTCGTGATCTGGTACATTCATTTTGACATTACCTTATCGTAGGGATGCACTGCTGATATTGCCTATGCGGAACCAGCAAAATGTCCGGAATTACCCGGATTTACCCTATAGGCTCTTGAAATGTTACTTTAATGCAGAAAGAGTTTCAAAGGAAAGAAACGATACCTAATTACAAATGGTGTCTGTGCATGATTAGATTCCCTACGACCGCTAGCCAGGTTGCATTGGCCATTCAAATTGGGGGGGGGGGGGTACTATTTTCTGTTGATTATAGTGCCTTTGAATCCATTTGGGATTCAATTTATGTCTAAGGATAGACTTGACTGTGTGCTTCATAAGTCGTTTTGTAAACAAATTACCTTCGATGCCACCAAGAACACGTTTTTAGTACTAGTTCGTGTTTTCATCTAACACTAACAGATTTAAAGATGGCGGGTTGTTTACAAATGGCATTATGGGAGAAAAATATTTAATAAATATTGTTGAAAAAGAAAATCCAGCAAATTAAAACTCTTTATTTATTTATTTTTTTACTAAAGATCAAATTTAACATTACTTTAAACATCCATATCTATGAGTTGATTAAACAAACTTTCGTAGACACGCATCGGAAATTAACGAAATGCAGGGAATCCGATTCAACGACCAATCATCGAGAAGCGTGGGAGGCGCCAATTTTGTAAATATTTTGAATATAAAAAATGTAAACAACAAAAATTATCGCTACGTTCAGTATGGATATCACGCATATTTGAATTTATTATATGGACAAACGACAACCCAATTACCGGCAACTTTCTTAATGTCAGCAACATAATAGAGTCTCGCAAAATCTTGACTTCTTGTTAGATTTGATAAAGGCAGTAAGACATAGCTAGCCTAGGGCCAGGTTTAGGAATGCATCAATGATTCGTCGTAAGTATCATATATCATATGTAATTTGTAACAATGTATAGACCAAGAACTGGAGGATTTATCTCTCAAAAGCTATCTACACACCCATCTGGCTCAACAAGTTTTCTTAAAATGTAATGCAACTACAATGTGTTGTCATTTAGGTCAAATTAGGGGGGGAAAAGGGGGAGGGGGGGGGGGGGGGGGGGGGGGGGAACTACTCCCGACCAAATTCAAATTATTTATTAATATAAAATCCAGTAAATGGATTATCATAAAAAATAATACAAAACTAACCCTAACCCAACCAGAAATGCTTGCAACTCGTATGGGCGAATCCTGGACTCATTACCATAGTATCTAGCCTCTAGGTAAAAAAATTTTTTACCAGAAACAAGTGCCTGTGCTCATTACTTGTGCTTAGATTCTAAGTTAGAACTCACTATTTTTTTTACAAGTGAGACTCATGACTTTCTTTATTGACCAAAATAAGGGCGAATGGACCCAGGTTAAAAAAAAGAAACATGTAAAAAAAAATTAAAAATGAGGTCGTGCATATATATTATGTATATATTGTAATATAAGCTGGGTTAATTTATATAAACTATTCTTATTATGTAAATTTTAAAGTATACATGTACTAGCAGAATATGCACAAAAATTATGATTTTGAAACTTTCTGGCATTGATTTTGTCGTTAAGCCAATGACATGCTAATGTGTTAAATCAAACTTTATCCTATATTACCCAATGTACATGTACCATGGTCATTCGACTTTCCTTTGTTAAAAGTGTGATGATATCTGCACATAAATGTATCACATAGGAGGAGTCAAGGCATTTGCCATTTCATCATTACACTTTTAACAAAGGAAAGTCGAATGACCAAGGTACATATGACTTACTATATTGGAAATGATGGGTATGTATAGATACAGCATGGGTAGGACAAAATTAACTCGAAAGCAAAGCTTTCTCGTGAATTTTAGTCCCACACATACTGTATCTATACATATACATACCCAACAATTTCCAATATAGTAACTAAAACATAAAAAACAAGTTTGTTGACAAAAAATAATGCACAAGTACACCTTACTTAGGAAACCAATAATCAGTAAAAAAGCAGCAACTAGTTATGTCAAACACTAAATATTGAAACAAATATTTCAGAAAAACTTAAAAGACAGTTGTATTTCTAAATTGATTATTAGCTTTGTTAACAATTATATATCCTAAAACTGAATGCAAATACAATTATATTATAGTTACTTACCAGCAAGTCAACTCTTCAAAGAATCCATGGACATCCTAATGTCTCCAGAGCCTTCAACCAGCACGCAAAATCACGAAGTATGTGTAGATTGTACCATTCTACAAGAGGAGGTCACACGCAACAACCAACAAATACAATGTCTACAGAATCAACTCAATACCCCCAAGATTGAGAACCAGTATTTACAGATAACCACACAGAACATGCAGCAACAACTTGTAAATTTGCGGTACTAGGTACAGTACTAGTTGTGGAATAAACATCAGGTAAATTATACATTGGCATTGGTGTCAAGTTCAAAATCTGCTTATCATTCGATTGTCTTCTACTCTAAGGGTGCTGCCATTATGAATTCTTGATAACCATCATGTTAATAAATGCAATATGAATGATAGAAGAATGAAAATATCTACCATAAAAACCAGTTTTTGTTAAATTTATTATAGTTTAATACTTGCATATAGTAAAAGAGGGTTTTGATCATGATGTTTAACACCACTTTCAATAGTATTTTAGTTACATTGTGGCGGCCACTTTTATTGGTGAAGGAAGCCATAGGACCTGGAGAAAACCACGACCTGTCATAAGTCACTAACAATCTTTGTCACATAATGTTGTACTTTACTCAAGACATATTTTATTGACAATGAATTAGACACAAGTTATAAAGTTACGATGTCTTCTCTGTTACATATAAATCATTAAAAAGACAATATATTACCAAAACATAACATTATTTCGTTCAAAATTATTTGGGAAAATTGACATAATACTGCAAGTTAATTTGATATTGATGTTCTATCGAGGACACCTCACCATAAGCAGGGTTGCAAGTTTTGCATAGGTAATTGCAACTTGCATACGATTATGACCATTATAGCCCCATATAGAAATAAAATGTCCAGAATTTGTCTTCTATGCTGCAAATGATTAAATGACATCACATTTTCTAAGTCGTAAACAAATTATGAGAGAAAGAGATAGACATGTTAATGTAGGGAAGTTGATATAAGCTTTTAAATGTTTAAAAATATTAATTAATATAATTGATATTCCTGTACATGATGTAAAATAACAACAAATAATATTTCAATCTGGGTGGATGTGCAATAAATGTATATGAAACAAAATCACATTATAAACTGATACTGATAGTGATAAGCACGAATAAAAAAAACATGCTTTGATATTTACATGCATTACAAAAAATCTTTCTTTTTCAGATATTATTGGTAAAAGGTGGCCAAATGTAACTAAAAAGGATGATACTGGGAAGTTGGCAGAAGCCTTGAAGCCAAACCTGTTCAAGGAGCTTTAAAATTAGATATCTACTTAGACAATAGTGCCAAAAACACTTTTTTACAAAGATAGTGGACATTGTTTTTTCTTTGAAGAATTAAAATAAAACAAAAAGTATATTATGTTAAATGATTTCATTGTCAGACATAAATCTACTTTTTCTGATTTTATGGAAATTTATGTATAAAAAAATTTATACAGAATTTTTGTCCGAATGTAGTTCTGAAACTTTTTAACAAATGTAGTTTGGGGATTTTTTTCAGATATAGTTCGGAAATTTTTTCCGAATGAAGTTCGGAATTTTTTTCAGAATGAAGCTCAGAAATTGCACCAAAAGTGGCAAAGCTAATGCGGAAATTTTCTCAGAGCTAGCTTGGAATAATTTCCGAATCTGACGATATTTTCCGAATAAGGGTGGTAGTTTCCGACCTTAATTCGGAATTCCGAATTTTTTTCCGAGGTCATTCGGAGTATTCGGACAATTCCGAATTTTTTTCCGAGGTCAATTCGGAGTATTCGGACAATTCCGAATTTTTTTCCGAGGTCAATTCGGAGTATTCGGACAATTCCGAATTTTTTTCCGAGGTCAATTCGGAGTATTCGGACAATTCCGAATTTTTTTCCGAGGTCATTCAGAGTATTCGGACAATTCCGAATTTTTTTCCGAGCTCATTCGGACAATTCCGAACTGATTTCCGAATTATATGCGGAAATAATATGGAAATTTATCAAAATCCTGTTTTTTCACGAAAATATTTTTTTTCTCATTCGGAAAAGTCCGAATACTCCGAACTCTATTTCCCGAGCTAATATTCGGAATCTCCTGCTACGGGTGTAACCTGAATGATTGTAAACCATATGATGTTGTTCTGACTCGTGGCAGTTCTGCAATATTTTGGTACCTAAAAGAGTAAGAGTTGTTCTTTATGTGAATTAAATCTTGTAAATATACAGGACATTCTTTATTAATAACTATAAAAACTTCAATTGCCAAAGATCTCATTCTCCTGACTTTTAACGAGAGTAATTAGTCTTCATAAATAAATCTAAGTGCCCTTTCCTGAATTTTTTCAACCTTTTTTGTATTAACTCCCCCACAGAAATGCCAAACAAGAGGACAATGATTAAAATTGGACATAATAAATGAATAATAAATTGTTAGTTTTCCAAGTTTTGTAAGATGCTTGCCTATTTTCAATACATTTAGTTGCATTGATGCTTTTTTTTTTTACAGATGTTTGATATATGCTCATTGAAGTTTAATTTAAAATCTATAGTTACACCCAAAAGTTTTACTTCAGTTTCACATTCAATTTCAATACCTTCCAAATTAAATTTCAAGTTTTTATCATGTGTTTTTCTACCTACTGCAATGGCCTGAAAATTTTCAGGGTTGGCTTTCATTTTATTTATAGAGAACCAGTTTATAAGTACATGTATCTTACTTTCTTCTTCCAACGTTTTAATTAATTTGTTAATGTTTGTGTCTGCATATGAGACAGTATTGTCGTCTGCATAGTTATAAAGTTCACTGTTGTGAATAAAATAAAAGATACCATTTAAAAAAGATAGGGCCCAAAATTGATCTTTGCGGTACCCTTTTATAAAACATTGTTTGCCAGTTACTAGAATGGGTTCCTACATTGACACATTGTTTTCTATTATTTAAATAACTTTCAAAAAGATTTAATGATGATGGGGCAACACCATAGGATTTTAATTTTAACAGAAGGAGATCGTGGGGTAGGCAGGCGGGGATAATGTCATTACTCCGACACTCAATACTCCGACACTTATTACTCCGACAATCATTACTCCGACTCTTAATACTTCGACAGTGACCGATAGTCTTTGCAATTCTGGCGCTTTTAGCAATCCAAATGCAGTACGGGACTGTCCATTTAACTTGAAAGGGGCATGGTTTTTATCCGGAGTCGGAAGTTTTTTTCGTATACAGCGCTATTGTTTTTAAAGCTTTTCAGCGCGGCCCAACAAAATATTTTTTACAAAAGAAAATGTTATTTCATGTAGATCTAATAAAAATGCTTTCTCTGATTAGTTTGTGTGGTCTTGTGGTTTTTTATCGTGAAATAAATAAACAATTCTCAGGTTGTGGATATTTTATTTGCGAGTCCAATCATCAACAGTAATAATGAATATATACTATATCATATCATATCATGACCCTGCAAATACATAAGTTAAAATAACATAAACAAATGGCACAAAGAAAGATAACTCTAATTTGAATATGTCAAAAGTGCTTGTGTAAATAAAAATATACCAATTTGAACCAAACGATATAATAGTCTTGTATTTCATTAAACAATGAAATACTTACGTTGCCAAATAATAAAGTTTGTCAGTTACTGACTATATACATCTATATGTAAATCTTGACATTTACATGACATCTTCAAAATATTATTATATAAATAAGCAAAGCAAATAATAAAGTAAGCATAAGCATATTAAAAGTAATAAGCAAAAATACACTTAGTAAAATAATAAAAACAACACAATATCTTACCTCACATGAGGTGTAAAGGTCTTTCCAATAATGTGGCATATATCAATGTGAATCTGAATAGTAGAAAACCTGTATAACAAAATTAATATTATAAGTCATGTGTTTCATGACAAGATAAAGGTTATATACATTCAATATAATACATCATTAAAAGTAACAGTTACTATTTTATTAAACTTAAAACTTTAACATTGCAATAAGTTAAAAATAATACTTTCATGTTTTAATTATTTAATCGAACTGGTTTTACCTGTAAACTTTCCAATGACTAATTTATATGTATTTTATATTCATTTTTTATATTTTCATTCAAAACACTTGCATTCTATAGTTATTAAATAAATCATGACTGTTAAAAATGGTTAATATAGAAATGTAAAGAAACTGACCTTCAGATTAGAATAATGACAATCCATATAATCATATAAGAAAATGAGACATGTCCAGCCACTAAACCAGAAAAGAAATATAACAATAGAAATGAAAGAGAGTTTCCCGCCTAAAATTCATCTGACCAGACTGACCAATAAGAAATGAAAAGAGAAAATAGTATGGAGCATTCATTTAACATAAGTATTAAATGAATAAATAACTAAACTATAAATACTAATTAAAATATGTATATGTTCCTGAAACAGAAATAGAAATATATTAAGGATTAAATACAAATGTATTTAATCATGATCAGCTACAAGTAGAAATAAATTAATAATAAAAATAATCATTATACTAAAAAATAATATGTACAATTTCACTCTACCACATTTGTTTCTTCGATTCCCGTCATATTTTCCTCAAAATTCAGGATAGCAAAAATACATGGCCTATCTTTTCAAGTTATCAAGTCGTCTCATAGTTTAGTGACACCTAGTCCGAGATTCCTCTGCTGTCTAATGGCTTTATGGATTTGCTGTAGCCGTGGAACGTCAGAGAGCTATACATACGGAAAACAGCGGATTTGCTTCTCCAACTCTGGGTCAGCACATTTCCACGTTTCGTGGCTATCGGATTTTATTTTCTATCAGAAACCCTTATATAAATCGCTTCACCAATCATTTTTCTATTCATTCATAACCATCTTACCCTCAGAAAGTGGTGTTACACTCCATTACAGCACGATTTTGCCTTAGATCCTATGATTCCGCAATTTGTCTTCCATTTTTCAAACATTTGTCACGTGACTACGAGAAAACCACGATTACCGCAATGTATCATGGGAGATGATTTGCATATAAACAAACAAACAAATATTTTTATTGCCAATCATACACGCCTGTTAAGGCAGAACAATTAACATAAAATTTAATACAGTTGATTATATTGATTGGTAATGATTTTAACAGCAATAGTGAATTACAGATAACCATAAGAAGAAAAAAATGATGTAGTACCTTGTCCAAAAAGGGGGGACGTAACACATGCTCTTTCCGAAGCCCGTTGGTAACACTCTGCCATTGAATCTTTTCTTTCCAACACATTCTGTATTATTTCCTTCTGTTCTGCTTTGATTTGTAAATGAACTGTTTGTCCTGCAGAATACGCTTAAATGTATCTTCTTCCATGTGATTTGAATGTTGTTTACGTATGCAAATAATGCTCAAATAATTTGGCGCGCTGAATTAAGTAGCTCCCGTCATGCAATGCGTTACTGTTATCATTCAGTTAGTATCGCGAGATCACGTTTGTAGATTCGAAAATGGAAGTCAAATGGCGGAATAATAGGATCTAAGGCAAAATCGTGCTGTAATGGAGTGTAACACCACTTTCTGAGGGTAAGATGGTTATGAATGAATAGAAAAATGATTGGTGAAGCGATTTATATAAGGGTTTCTGATAGAAAATAAAATCCGATAGCCACGAAACGTGGAAATGTGCCGACCAAGAGCTGGAGAGGCAAATCAGCTCTTTTCCATATGTATAGCTCTCTGACGTCCCACGGCTACAGCAAATCCATAAAGCCGTTAGACGGCAGAGGAATCTCGGACTAAGTGACACCTACCTACCATTGCATCAGATGCGTACAGAATTGGGTTTGTTGAAGAGACCTGTACTACCCGCGACCAAATACTGCGGGTGCATTGCAACAGTTTCAGACATAAATTGCTTCATTCGCATTCGGTCGAACTCATTGGGCTCGTAATTTTGTGTGTTTTTCCCCTTTAGATTGTTGTCTGTGCTCCCCGGGTTTGTATATGTAAAGACGTATGATATCGGAATTCTCGGTTGGCCAATACATAATAAAACAAAACATCAGTAAAATTAAATATTTTCCTAGAAAAAAAACCAAGTGAAATAAAAAGAACATAAAACAATCATAATTCTTGACACAAAAAATAAACAAAAGTAATACAAATTAAAATACAAAACATGCACAAAATGAAATAAAATTCACACAAAAAATAATAATAACAATCAACAATCAATTTCAAATTTGCATACCTTCAGTTCAGTTCACTGTCAAAAAGAAATATATTCAAATGAAACCTAATTATTTTCAAATATTAAATTTAATGTTCTTAGTAGCTGAGCAGAAATTAAAATATAACGATATACTTGCAATGTTATACACTTCAAGTTAAGTTCTGATTCAACAAAAATTAAAATTAAGAAATCTCACTTCCGATACTCAACTGTTGACTTCCGGTATACAACTTCCATAACATGCGGTTCACAACCATGGACTATAACTTCCGGTTTACGAATTCGGTTTTCAACTTCCGGTTTACAATATCTGGTTTCCAACTACGGAATAACTTCCGGTTTCCAACCCCGGACTTACTTCCGGTTAATAAATACGGAATAACATCCGGTGTACAACCACGGACTAACTTCCGGTTCTCAAAGTACGGACTATAACTTTCGGTACTCAATAACTTCATTAAATATTATACCAGCATGCAACATCTACCATTTATCCAAACATTTCTCGAACCCAAATTCAACATGACAACCAACCCCTGAAAGTATACGAAAATAATCAATATTTTACCTTTTATATCAACAGAACTTCAGTTCTTTTATAAACCTGCGGTGTGTTCGACTGGTAAATATGACTGAACGAAAATAAATAAAATGACTTACCTGAGTGGAAATAAAACGTATCCTGTGATAATTCCATGTCCTGTATTTGACAATTTTGAACTTTCACCAACCATTTATTCCATGTAAGACATTCAAGGTCTATCCTCGTCCAGTGTTCAGTGCGGTATATCTGGTATACCTCGTGTGTCCTACCTCAACTGACCAGTCACATGATTTTGTTTGGCGGGAACTAATTACCTGTAATTAGCTCCCGATAGCTGGATTTAAATACCTACCTGTATTGATTTTTCCAACTTATCGTATGTTATCAGACTGGCTAAAATAAACGTAATTAAATGATAATAAATGAAAAGACAGTTTGTTACATAGGTCCCTCACCAGAAGACTAAACATCGTTTTAGTCCAACCCAAATTAACAAACTCCAGCTGGTGTATCTACAAAAAAACCCAACAGCAAATGCATCTGAAATCACATAACACAATAAAATAAATTATAAATCTACAAATCTGCACTACGCCACTCAGGGGTCTCCACCCTCGTCACATCTGGACAGTGCATCTGCGACAATATTCGCTTTTCCTGCAATATGAGATATAGAAAATTTGAACTTTTGAAGAATTAAACTCCACCTAAGTAACCGCTGGTTACTCGTTTTCATCCTGTACAACCACTGCAAGGGTGCATGATCTGAATTTACAGTAAACTCTTTACCTTCCAAGTAAACCCTTAACATTTTGACTGCCCACACAATGGCAAAACACTCCTTTTCAATGACCGCATAATTACATTCCGCCCCACTAAACTTTTTACTTGTGAACATCACTGGATGTCTCCCATCATCAAATTCCTGCTGTAACACTGCACCCATTCCAATCTGAGATGCATCAGTCTGTAAAATACATTTTCTATTGAAATCAGGGTTTTTTAATACAGAGTCTTTACAAATTTCACCTTTTAACTTATCAAATGACTCTTGATGAATATCTAACCATTGCACTTTGTTTGGAACATTTTTCTTTGTTAGATCAGTGAGAGGTACAGCGATGTCAGCAAAATTCGGAATACATTTCCGGTAAAAACCAATAAGTCCCAGAAATGATCGAACGTTTTTCTTTGTCTTAGAAATCGGAAAGTGTTTGATTGATGCAACTTTGTCTTGTACGGGTTTAATCACACCTCTTCCTGCAATGTGACCCAAAAACTCTTAATTCCGAGAAACCAAAGGAACATTTACTCGGTCTTGCCGTCAGTTTTGCGTCTCTAAGTTCCTGAAAAACAAGTTTTAAATGTTCTAAATGAAATAGCCAATTATCACTGAATATTCCAACATCGTCAAAAAATGAGTCTGCGTATTCCTCGTGACCCTTTAGTACTTTATTCATGAGACGGACGAAAGTCGCTCCAGCATTAACCATCCCAAAAGGCATAGCTGAAAATTGATATTGTCCAAATGGTGTAACAAAGGCACTCTTACGTTTTGCGTCCTCGTCGAGGGGTACCTGCCAATAACCTTTGGTCATGTCGATTTTGCTTACGTATTTCGCATTGCTGACTCTGTGTAAAACATCATCCATGCGTGGCATTGGTCTAGGATCTAATATTGTCTCGCTGTTTAGTGCTCTGAAATCGACGCAGAAACGGATCGTGTTGTCTTTCTTCCGGACTAAGAGTACTGGTGCAGCGTACGGACTATCGGAACTTTCGACAATACCTGCCTTGAGCATCTTATCGACCTCCTCTTTGACTTGATTTCTCATAGCATATGGCAATGGATAAGGTCTCTTGTAAATCGGGTCATTCGTTCTTGTATTGACAACATGCTTGATAACGTTTGTCACTTGCGGGACATCGCTAAATATGTCGCTATAGTCAGATAACAAATCATGCAACTGCTGCTTTTGCTCAACTGTTAACTCATCGCAAATTGTGACGTCATTGATGCTTTCTTTACTTTCAATGTTCGGTGTTAAACTAACATGCAAATCAGAATCGCAATCCTCATCTGGAGTACTTAATCCTGATATAACATCCAAGCAAGCGAGTACTTCGTTTCTACTGTTTTCTATATCATCTGTACGTTCGTACCATAATTTCAACATGTTTACGTGAAACATTTTTTCTGTTTTTCCATTTATTTTGATCTTGTAATCAACCGGACTAACTTTGTCAATGATGGTGTACGGACCTTTCCAACTTGCAAGTAATTTTGATGTATGTGTTGGAAGCAAAACTAAAACATTTTGACCTACCTCTAATTTCCTTGATCTTCATTTCTTGTCGTAATAAATTTTCTGTTTAGTCTTTGCTTTTCTCTCATTTATGGTTGCTAAATCTGCCATTGACTTCAGTTTGCTTCGAGTATCTAAAATATAACTAAGTACAGAATTATCACTCTCACTTGGTTCTTCCCATTCTTCTTTGAGTATTGCAAGTGGTCCCCTAACATGCCTGCCGTATAGCAATTCAAACGGAGAAAAATCTGTTGTCTCGTTCGGAACTTCTCTGTAAGCGAATAAGATGTACGGAATAAATTTGTCCCAGTTTGATGGTTCTTTTTGTGCATACCTCTTGAGCATTTTCTTCAATACTCCATTGAAGTTCTCAATTAGACCGTTTGCTTCTGGATGGTAAGGTGTAGTGCAAAGTTTGTTTATCTTAAGTAATTTACATACCTGTTTAATGAGGTCTGACATGAAGCTACTACCTTGATCGGTCAGTAGTTCTTTTGGAACACCTATTCTAGAAAGCATACTAATAAGAGCATCTGCTACTGTCTCAGCCTCTTGATTCTTTAATGGTATAGCTTCAGGATATCTAGTGGCATAATCAATGCAAACTAAAATATATCTATTCCTGTTATTAGTCAATGGTAAAGGACCAACACAATCAATTGCTATTCTTTGAAATGGCTCTTCAATTGGAGGAATACTTATTAGAGGGGCTCTTGTTATTCTACCTTTCTGCATACCTTTTTGACATTCTGGGCAACTCCTACAATACTCTGAAATATCTGTAAACATACCTGGCCAAAAGAAATGACGCATTATTCTGTCCCTTGTTTTCTTTGTGCTTAAATGTCCTGCTAATAAAACGTCATGACCTAAAGATAAAACTGTTTTTCTCATGCTATTTGGAACAACAATTTGGCTTATTACTTCACCTAAATTTGTTTTAAACAGTCTGTACAAAATATTAGTTCTGAAAACAAAACAAGGCGAAAAATCACCACTAGGTTCATTTATAACTAAAGATCTCACTTTGTCCAAGCTCGAATCACTTTTTTGTGTCTCAATCAGCTCTTGTCTACTACAAAATGAAAAATTATTTTCAGGATTTCTACTGTTTCACTGATTGGTGTATCATTGGTGTATACCTTTCCACTGGCTTGTTCTTTTTCTACTTCTCTTAATTCTTTTGCTTTCTGTTTTCTAGTTTGAACAGCACTGCATGGACATTCTGTCAGCTCTGTAGACTTTTCACCTAAATAATTTGAAAAAGTTAATTCATTAGAATTCTGGATAGCTATCTGATTCTCTACTGGTTATGGTATCGAAGTGTATACCAAATTTCCTACTATGAGATCTGCAAATGGAGATTCTAAAACTAAAGCTAATACGGTACCTGTAATATAAGGTGTTACAATATCAATCCATGCTTCTTGACATTCTCTACAGTACCATCTGCCAAAGAAATCATTCTTACCTCACCTGTAAACTTTGCTGGTTCAACATATTTTCCGTGTACGAAAACAGTTGAACTTCCTGTATCTCTGAGAACACTAACAGATTGTTCATTTACCTTGCCATCTACTATTTCAATACCAGACACTTTCTTTTCTGTGTGATCTGTCCCCGACACTTCTGGTAAACGGACTGTAACGCCAGATACATAACGTGTTACACCTTCTGATTTCTCATCACTTACCTGATTCTGAGTTTTTTCTATACAGAGACCTAACTTACCCGGTTTGAATTTTACATTCTGAGATGTTGGACAGTATGACGCTATGTGGCCTTGACGATTACATTTGAAACATGTACGAACCTCCTTTTTATACTGACTATCCTGGCTGCGGTTATTATTCTGTTGACGTTTTGGAAAACTATTTCCCGATTGCGATTTAATGCTACTGCCCACCTGTGCATGTTTCCTCGCACCTTGAAAGGATTCAGCTAATTCAACAAGCGTATTCACATTTCTATGTCTATGTTCTTGAACCCAAAGTTTAAGATCTTTGTCGCACCCACTCAACAACTTCTCTTTCATCATAAGGTCAAACAGTTTTTCAAAGTTTACGCCAATATCTTCCCTTTCACACCAATGTCTGAAAAAACCTTCTACTCTAACCGTATATTCTCGAAATGACTCATCACGCAGCTGAAAAGCATTCCTAAATTTCTCTCTATACGCCTCTGATGTTAGCTCATACCGTACTAGTATAGCCGTTTTAACCTTCTCATATTCTACACTATCTTCTTCACTAAGTCTGGAGAAAGCTTCCAGTGCTTTACCCGTTAGCAAAGGGATTAAGCGCAACGCCCATTCACGTTTGTGAACTTTGTGAAGTACTAACAGTCTTTCAAAAGACTTCAAATATACATCAGGATCATCTCCCTCCCTAAACTTAGGCAATTTAGACTTAAGTTTATCTGAACTATGTACCTGATTCGCTCCTTGTGATAACTCTTTCTCTTTGAACTCTAACTCTTTCAGTCGAATATCTCTTTCCATCTTTGCTGCCTTTAACTTGTAAGTCTGCTCAATCTCTGTCTTTCTCATTTCTCTCTCTGCTGCTCTTTCTTCTCTCTCTGTCGCCTGCATCTCTTTATATAAACTTAAACAGGCTGATACAGACTCTCCCTTAGATATCAATTCTGATACCCATTCTGGCAAACCTGCTAAAGACATTTTCAATATAAAATTTTAAACAACAAAAATACAATACTACAAATATATATTTATTAAATATTGACCAGTGACAATCCCACCGCTGCCACCATTGTAAAGACGTAGGATATCGGAATTGTCGGTTGGCCAATACATAATAAAACAAAACATCAGTAAAATTAAATATTTTACTAGAAAAAAAACTAAGTGAAAAAAAATGGACATAAAACAATCATAATTCTTGACACAAAAAATAAACAAAAGTAATACAAATTAAAATACAAAACATGCACAAAATGAAATAAAATTCACACAACAAATAATAATAACAATCAACAATCAATTTCAAATTTGCATACCTTCAGTTCAGTTCACTGTCAAAAAGAAATATATTCAAATGAAACCTAATCATTTTCAAGTATTAAATTTAATGTTCTTAGTAGCTGAGCAGAAATTAAAATAAATAACGATATACTTGCAATGTTATACACTTCAAGTTAAGTTCTGATTCAACAAAAATTAAAATTAAGAACTCTCACTTCCGATACTCAACTGTTGACTTCCGGTATACAACTTCCATAACATGCGGTTCACAACCACGGACTATAACTTCCGGTTTACGAATTCGTTTTTCAACTTCCGGTTCACTATATCTGGTTTCCAACTACGGAATAACTTCCGGTTTACAATATCTGGTTTCCAACTACGGAATAACTTCCGGTTAATAAATACGGAATAACTTCCGGTGTACAACCACGGACTAACTTCCGGTTCTCAAAGTACTGACTATAACTTCCGGTACTCAATAACTTCATTAAATATTATACCAGCACGCAACATCTACCATTTATCCAAACATTTCTCGAACCCAAATTCAACATGACAACCAACCCCTGAAAGTATATGAAAATAATCAATATTTTACCTTTTTTTTTTTTTACTTTTATTTTTTTAGACATTTTCAAAATATATACATAACAAACACAGACATTACACAACAGCACAGACAAAGACATTATTTGTACATACATTTTCAATACAAATATATGAAATGTTGTGTCCCCTTGTCTCCATGCAATAAACCAAATACATAGTTTATTTAAGGATATATGTCATCAGACGTTGATTTACCCCCTATATATAATTATATATACATGAGTTTCTAATATAAGTTTCTTATGTATAAATTATTTTCTTGCATGATGACAAAAGTAGACCACTATGAATTAAGTTCATGTATGTAACACCATTTATTATCATGTTTGTACATTTTATTTTCAACAAGTGCATTAATCTTTTCGATTTTCTCTTTTTGTTTAACTTTAATTTTGAAAATGTTAAGGACTGGTTTTGTGTCAGTCAATTTACAACAGTGAATATAATTTCTTGCCACAAGGAATAAAAATGGAACAATTTTTTGCAAGGAGCTTTCATTTGAAAAAATACCTAAAACTGTTTCTTTTGGGGTTAATTCAAAAACTTCTAAATCTAAAGCTGATGAAAGCCAGTTATTAAATGAAGTCCAAAATCTCATTGCCACAGGGCAGCCCCACAGATAATGTAAAATGGAGTCTTCTTCTTGGTTACAGAAATTACATAATGCACTGTTTTTTAATTCCCATTTTGTGTAATAACTTGTTATTTGGAAGTATATGATGCAGAAGTTTGAACTGAAAATTTCTTAATTTTGTATCATTTGTGATTCTATAAATATCATTAAACAACATACTACCATCTAGTTCAGTATCAAGTTTGTGTTCCCATTTCACAATGCCTTTTACAAAATTTTCTTTTTCATCTTTTTTCTATGAAATATTTGTATATATATTTTGAAATAGCTTTCCTCTGCATCATATTAGTTATCAAAGATGGTTTTATTTCCAAGTCATCAGTACTGTAGTGTTTTTTAATAACAGATATAATACCATAATATGTAATAGCATTTATATTCACATTGCATTTATCAAGAAACATTTGATATGTTAGAAATCTATTATTGTCATCAATGAGGTCCTCTATCTTTTCTATGCCATTTTCTGACATGCATTTTAAATAAAGTACTCTGTCATTTATCTTCAAGTGTGAATTGTACTATATAAAGTCTGTTTTTGTGACTTTATTTGAGTCATCATTAAAGTTTAAAGATGAGTACCACACGAGTAAATCCTGCCAAAATTTTGATTTGATAACCAACTTATGAGCATCTTTTAAATTTAAATTACTCTCCCATATAATCTTATCTTGTAATCGTGAACAACGGGCACATATCAAATGTTTCCAAAATGCATTGTAATCTTCATTATAAAGCTTATATAACCACTGAAATTTAACAGATTTGGCATATATCTTTATATTAGTCAAATTTAGTCCACCTTCTGTTTTTTCTTTAAATAAAATATTTTTTTTAATCTTTGCTGGTTTATCATCCCAGAAAAAATTTAATATTATCTTTTCAATATCATTTAAAAAGAGTTCTCCTGGCAAAGGTAAAATATTCAGTGCATAAGTTAATTGTGGTATGATCAAACTTTTGATGATTGTTAGTTTGCCATACAGAGTTAAATCTCTCTTTTGCCAAGTTTTTATAATTTCTAATATTTTTTTTTCCATTTGTTGGGATGATAATACCTAGCCGTTTAAATTTATCTGTAGTTATTTTAATTCCTGGTGAAAAGTTATGGGTGTATATTTCTACTTTGGAATGACCCAGTGGAATCAGTTCTGACTTATTTAGATTTACTTTTAACCCACTTATCTTTGAAAACTCATTCAATATGTTAATAGAAGTTTTAATGGAGTTTTCTGATCCATCTATAATTATTTGAGTGTCATCAGCATATTGGGACAGTTTGGATTCTGCATTTTTGTACATAAAGCCTTTGACGTCATCTGAGCGTCTAATAGCTATGCCTAGTATTTCGGCAGTTATAATAGAAAGATAAGGCGATATAGGGCAAACTTGACGTACACCTCTCTCAACAGAGAAAAGTTCTGTTGACCATCCCGTGTTAAGAACACAGCTTGATATATTTGAAACAATATACTGGTCCATTTTTTAAAGGAAGGACCAAATTTAAAATAATCCAAACATTGTTGGAGAAATTTCCAGCTCAGTGAATCGAAAGCTTTTTCGAAATCTACTGATAGTATAATACATGATAAATCTTCTTCTTCTACTGTTTCAATTATTTCTAGAATATTTCTGATATTATCACCAATATATCTTCCTCTCATGAAACCTGTTTGATCTGAATGAATAATATTTGGTAGGACTTTCTTCAGTCTAAATGCTAGACATTTTGTCATTAACTTATAATCAATATTCAGGAGAGAAATGGGTATCCAATTTTTTAGATACTTTGTATCTTTCTCAGGTTTCGGGAGCAGCGTTATAATACTCTGCCTTTGTGAAATTGACATCTCATTAAGATCATAAGTATATTGATAATAGTCAATCACTAGATCAATGACATCATTCCAAAATATTTTATAAAATTCTTCAGGAAGTCCATCTGTTCCTGGAGATTTACCATTTTTAAATGTCCTAATAGCTGAGACACATTCATCTTTTGAAATTATACCTTCACAGTTTAACATATCTTCTTCACTAAGTTTTGGTATCTCTGGGTCATCAGGGAAGAAGAAGTTATTGATCTCATTAATGTTATCATAAACTGTATGGTTCTTAGAATAAAGAGACTTATAAAAGCTTCTCTCTTCAGCAAGAACTTCCTTGAAATCAGTTATAGTGTCTCCTTTATCATTTATTAATTGTTGAATAGTTTTATTTATATAATTTCGTTTTTCTAAATTGAAAAAATATTTAGTATTTTTTTCTGCATCTTTTAGCCATTTTGCCTTTGCTCTTATCATTGCACCTTCTGTCTTTTTTTCGTAAAATGTTTTTAATTCATTTTCTAATAAATTTATTCTATTTTCAATTTCTTCTCCGTTAGACGCTTGCTTTTTATTTTGGAGTTCTGTTAACTCTCTTTCAATATTAATTGTTGTAACTTTATTTATCTTTGTAATTTTTGATGAATATTTTATAGTTTCTCCTCTTATGTCACTTTTAATCATTTCCCATTTTAAGTTTGGATTTACATTTTGCTCATCATATATGTTTTTTTGTTTTTGTATTAATTTTCTTATAAGTTCAATATAATCTTTATCTAATAATAGAGATGTGTTAAGCTTGAAAAAACCTTTGCCTCGAGCAAAACTATTCTTTTCTATTTCAACTGATATAAAAGAATGGTCACTTTTATAGCCATATATAATATCTACATTGTTTACTACATTCAGTAAGCCAATTGATATGAGGAAGAAATCCAACCTACATTGAATATTTGGAGTCTTTTGCCTCCAAGTGTATCTCTCTAATTCAGGGTTTAAAGTTCTCCATACATCTGTCAAATTATTTCTATCTATGAAAGATTTTAGCTTTTCTCTATTTTTTGTATGCGATAATTTTGTGCTTCCTCCTTTTTTTATCTTTTTCATCAAGTACTAGGTTCCAATCTCCTCCGCATATCAACGGCTTATCATTGAAATTGTCTATATCGTCTATAAACGATTCAAGTAATAATGTGTTATCAGTATTCAACCCATAGAAATTTGTGACAATTATTCTTTCATTGCTTAGTTCTAATTCACATATGATATACTGACCATTTTCATCACATACTGTATTCTTTATAACAAATTGAAAATTATTATTAAAAAGCAAAGCAACTCCACAACTTTGTGATGAACAATTAGAAAAAATACATTTGAATCCCCATTCTGCTTCTATAATGTTTTCATTTTCTTTAGTAAAATGTGTTTCTTGTAACATGTAAACATTCATTTTCTTTTCTCTTAACCAATTAAACACTTCTTTTCTTTTCTTTTCATCTGCCAGACCCTTAACATTAAATGAACCTATATTTGGGTTAGCCATATTCTATATTCGGAAAAATAATTATATTAAGAGTATGTACAAATAAACATGAAATACCCAACATAAAAAACACACAATGTACATGTAGCAACATTTCTTTTCAGAGAACAAGGCATATAAACATTGGACAGATGTAAGTTTACAGTTGACCCCATATAATCAGTATTTTATAAAGTCTTATGACTATAGATACCTTGTAGGTTTTATAGTATTTACAAACGACATGTTCATCTCTTTATAATCAGGTTAAAAGGAGAAAAAAACAAAAACAAAAAACGAAAAAAAATCATGCCTTAGTAAATTTTACTAAGTCAAAGTACGTGTTTAAGTCCCCTATGTATATGTCATCAACTTCACCAGTGATCCTGAGGTCACGAGTAACGACTAGTGCAATTCTTTTTAAGTTGGGAAAAAAGAAAAAAACATATGTCCTAAGCCACATCGCTAAGTAAACATTGACGCGCAGGAACACTGAAAACATAGTTCATCTAAATTTTCGACTATATCTTTTATTTTCGTCAATGAAATGAATATAATAATCAATTGCACGTCGTGAATATTGAATATATGATCTCTCGTGCCGAAACGCATTCAGATTAAACTCGTGCGCGTAGCAAGTTCCGCACACTCGTTTAATCTGATGCATTTTGCGGCACTCGTGATCATATTTTCAATATCCACTCCGTACAATTATCCTATAGTTGTTTGGAGTTGCGATTAGATAGGATATGATGATACAGTCCGGGATGCATGGTCGGAGTAATGACTGTCGGAGTTCTGAGTGTCGGAGAAATAACTGTCGGAGTTATGAGTGTCGGAGAAATAACTGTCGGAGTAATGACTGTCGGAGTAATGAGACGACCGCGGCAGGCGAACGCCTTAGATAAATCCATAAGTATTGCTGCTACAAATTTATTCTGATCCAAAGCTGTTTACCAGTCTTCCATAATTTTTAATAAATTGGTTTGACATCCATATCCTTTGTGAAAAGCAGACAAAAAATGAGAGTTAAAATATTCTACAAGCTGAGTTTCAATAGATCTCTCAAAATGTTTTGAAATCATGGGTAATATACTCATAGGTCTAGTTTCCTTTATCTAATGTGTTTAACTTTTTGTGTAAAGGTATTGCATGTGCTTCCTTTAGTTTATTAGGAAAAACAGAAAATTCAAAAGATTTATTTATCAATTTAGAAATTGGGTAGGACACTTCTAATTCAGATAGTTTTAAGATTTTAAGATTTTACCGTTTTTGAAGAAATTCCATCTTTTCCGGTTGCCTTCTATATATTTATCTTATTTATATGTTTTGCTACAAAATCAGAGTCAACTGCATTAAAACATATAGTTCCTTTATTTCAGTTTTGTTTTCTTCAGTTACTTTTATAAGCGAACCCCACTAAGAAATCGGGGATGAACTCGGGTGTAAATCTATTTCACTACCTCAAATGTACCCCCCTGGAATTGTTATTGTTCATTATTTTATGAACTGCCATATTTCACTTTGAGTTGATCCGAGTTTTTTATTTCCACAGAAAAAGCTACTGACTTGCAAGTCTCTGAAAATCTTTAAGGGGCCGTCATGGCCGTGATCGTATGGTAGTTGGATAAACAACTACCTACATCTATGCAATCAGTGCATATCACCACTGACGTTGTGAGTTCGAATCTCGCCGAGGGCGAGGTGTACAACATTATGTGATAAAGTTTGTCAGTGACTTGTGACAGGTCGGTGATTTTCTCCGCGGACTCCGGTTTCCTCCTTCAATAAAACTTACCGCCACGATATAACTGAAATACTGTTGAAAGTGGCGTTAAACACAATCAAGCAAACTGAAAAACTTTATAACATAGGTGTGTCAAGTACACCTCACCATCAGCGGAAATCACTTTAGGAACCGGACATTTTCTTATCACTGGCCATGGGAGGGACAATGTTTTTTAGATCATTGCACCCTGGGCTTAGAAAATTGTTGGTAGCTCAGCGGTGGTGGCAACTGATTGCATAGATAGATGCAAGTCAAACTGTTATACAACCACTGACAGATGCATGTCATCCCTTCAATATATTGTATTTTCTGAAAATATGTCTTCAGTATTGTAGAGTGAGTTAGTGATTGTTGATTAACGCCAACTCAGAAATTATTCATCAGATATATCATGGTGAGAACACGTTAATTTTCAATGAGATGATGATCGTGATGAGGTCCGCTTTGTACTAGAGCAGTCTGCTCTTTTTCCTTAATGCTGTGTGCTTAGCGGAGAAACAACAAATACCAATTTTATAGTCTTTGGTTTGACCCGATCGGGGCTCGAACCCACGATCTACTGCACTCGAGGCGAACTAACCATACCACCCATATGGTTCAGTACGATAGAATATTTGATGCAAATATTTTATTTTAATATCAATCATGTCTGTCTAGATCTATGGAGGTCTAATAAAAAACGTAGATATTAAACTTAGTGCGCATGACACGTTTCTGGAATAACCTTCACTATATACGTACGTAATCAATGGAATGATTACTGAAACTGTGTACCACATGTATATTATATTATATCTAAAGATTTATTTTTTATTGGTTCGGGTTAAGATACCCAACTCTAGTGTTAAATGTTTCACTGACCTATGATCATAGGTTTCAGGCAATATTCCAGCGGATGCAGTTAACATTTCATACGTTATTCTACGGCTTATGCCTAGTACAATGATTTCCTGGACATGGTTCAGCTGCTGACGCAAAAGCTACTCAGATAAGGCTACGTAGCATCAGGCTCAAGCTAGCGAGCAATTTCCAGCGAGCATTAAGCTAGCGAGCAATAAGGCGATATGTCTCAAAACCAAAAAAATAAATAGGAGCAACATGTACTTTTAAAGATTTCTAGCGTCCAATAACAAATATATTACTGTAAATGCAAAGCCACCACAACATCGGGGCATACCCCCCCCCCCCCCGCCCACACAATACAAAATAACGAAGACATAAATATTTTTTCGGATGGCGAGCTTACCACTTTAAATAAACACAGAATAAAAAATCATTTACTGTAATGTTTTAAACCGGTAGATAATTTGGACAGCGTTTTGTCAAGCAATATAAAGTCATAAGATTCCGGTTCACATGAAGACATCTCATCAATCTAAAAATAGTGTAGTTATAGAACAATAGAAAAATATAACAGTAAGTTTTATGAAAAAAATATACAAAATCTAAATGGAAAGGTATAAACAATGGTAGTTGCAAGTAAATATGTAAGAATTATTTGGAACCCAAATTTGGTTACATTTAGTTGTATTGGAATCCTTTATGGAGGTCTTCATGAATGACCCATCAATACGGAAATTCCGGGAATGACGTTGTTATTTGTAGAGTAGGGAATATCCCAGAGCATGGTACTTCACTGCATATCAAAGTTGATATTTGACACCCTGCTGTGGGCTTGAGGTGCGGAAACCCACCCAGGCATTTAAATCAGTTAAAGACCCGGGCAATATCTTTGATTGAATCCCCAAGTGGGCAAGAACTTTGCCGTCCTTGATACATTTTTCATGAGATATTTATAGAGACCCACCCCCCTCCAAAAAAAATATATCAATGTTGATATATGACACCCTGCTGTGGGCTTGAGTGCAGAAACCCACCCAAGCACTTAAGTCAGTTAAAGGTCAGGGAAATACCTTTGATTGAAACCTCAAGTGGTCAAGAACTTTGCCGTCCTTAATATATTTTTCATGGGATATTAATAGTCACCCACCCCCCTCTATTAAAAAAAAATCAAATATCAAAGTTGATATTTGACGCCCTGCTGCGGGCTTGAGGTGCATAAACCCACACAGAAACTTAAGTCAGTTAAAGGCCCGGGAAATACCTTTGATTGAAACCCCAAGTGGTCAAGAACTTTGCCGTCCTTAATATATTTTTCATGGGATATTTATAGAGACCCCCTCCATAAAACAAAATCCAATATCAAAGCTGATATTTGACACCCTGCTATAGGCTTGAGGTGCAGAAACCCACCCAGGCACTTAAGTCAGTTAAATGCCCGGTAAATACCTTTGATTGACACCACAAGTGGGCAAGAACTTTGCCGTCCTTGATATATTTTTCATGGGATATTTATAGAGACCCTCCTCCATAAAAAAAAATCAAATATCAAAGTTGATATTTGACACCCTAATGTGGGCTTGAGGTGCAGAAACCCACGCAGGCACTTGAGTCAGTTAAAGACTCGGGCAATACCTTTGATTGAAACCCCAAGTGGGCAAGAACTTTGCCGTCCTTAATATATTTTTCATGAGATATTTATAGAAACCCCCCTCCATTAAAAAAATCAAATATCAAAGTTGATATTTGACACCCTGCTGTGGGCTTGAGGTGCAGAAACCCACCCAGGCACATAAGTCAGTTAAAGGTCAGGGAAATACTTTTGATTGAAACCCCAAGTGGTCAAGAACTTTGCCGTCCTTAATATATTTTTCATGGGATATTAATAGTCACCCACCCCCCTCTATTAAAAAAAAAATCAAATATCAAAGTTGATATTTGACGCCCTGCTGCGGGCTTGAGGTGCAGAAACCCACACAGAAACTTAAATCAGTTAAAGGCCCGGGAAATACCTTTGATTGAAACCCCAAGTGGTCAAGAACTTTGCCGTCCTTAATATATTTTTCATGGGATATTTATAGAGACCCCCTCCATAAAACAAAATCCAATATCAAAGCTGATATTTGACACCCTGCTATAGGCTTGAGGTGCAGAAACCCACCCAGGCACTTAAGTCAGTTAAATGCCCGGTAAATACCTTTGATTGACACCACAAGTGGGCAAGAACTTTGCGTCCTTGATATATTTTTCATGGGATATTTATAGAGACCCCCCTCCATAAAAAAAAATCAAATATCAAAGTTGATATTTGACACCCTAATGTGGGCTTGAGGTGCAGAAACCCACGCAGGCACTTGAGTCAGTTAAAGACTCGGGCAATACCTTTGATTGAAACCCCAAGTGGGCAAGAACTTTGCCGTCCTTAATATATTTTTCATGAGATATTTATAGAAACCCCCCTCCATTAAAAAAATCAAATATCAATGTTGATATTTGACACCCTGTTGTGGGCTTGAGGTGCAGAAACCCACCCAGGCACATAAGTCAGTTAAAGGCCCTGGAAATACCTTTGATTGAAGCCCCAAGTGGGCAAGAACTTTGCCGTCCTTAATATAATTTTCATGGAATATTTATAGAGACCCCCTTCCATATTTTTATTTTCAAATATCAAAGTTGATATTTGACACCCTACTGTGGGCTTGATGTCTAGAAACCCACCCAGGAACTTAAGTCAGTTAAAGGCCCAGGTAATACCTTTGACTTAAGCCCCATGTGGTCAAGAACTTTGCCGTCCTTAATATATTTTTCATGGGATATTTATAGAGAACCCCCTCCATAAACAAAAAATCAAATATCAAAGTTGATATTTGACAGCCTGCTGTGGGCTTGAGGTGCAGAGATCCACACAGGAACTTAAATCAATTAAAGGCCCGGGCAATACCCTTGACTTATGCCCCAAGTGGTCAAGAACTTTGCCGTCCTTAATATATTTTTCATGGGATATTTATAGAGATCCCCCTCCATAAAAAAAAATCAAATATCAGTGTTGATAAGGGTAATAACAAAATTACCGAACTCCGAACAATCTTACAAAGGGAAAGTCAAAACTCATAATCATATAAACAGACAAAATCAGTCAACAACCGGAAAACTGCGCATGCCCAAGCAGACAGGACGTTTCTCCTTGACAGCAGAAATTTATTGCAATTTATCTCATATTATTTGGCTCTAGATAATTATTTTTGATTGTACATACGTTCAGATGGTATATGGATCACACACCAAACATTACAGAAAGATCCACGACTTGATGAGTCCTTTGAATATTTTATAGAATTTTGAAAATTTGTGTACAAAGGGAGATAACACTGATATACTGATATACTTCCGGTTTTCAAAATGTAAACATCCATCATGTGTAACAGTAAAACTGTACTGATTCTACAGATTATTTTGACAACTCTGGTGGTAAGATACAAAACTCACGCACCTACACAACAGTTCTATAAACATGTATCACTTCTTCAAGAAGACCAATGCCCCAAATCAACAGGCATATTGTACTGGTGCATTACCAGCAAAATTCACCGTTGCTCAGTGAAGTTCAATGAAAACTATAGTACCAGCTTATATAGAATAGCACTACTAATAATTGCTGGAATTGAAACCAATCCAGGTCCAAGACCACCTAAGTATCCATGCGGTACTTGTTCCAAGGCATGTAAATGGGGAGAAAAGGCACTGGCCTGTGATGAATGCGACACATGGTATCATGCATCATGTACAGGGATCAACACACAATAATACTCGAGACTTGCAAACTCATCTGTTTCCTGGTATTGCATGATTTGTGATGCCCCAAACCACTCAACAGTCTTATACGATCTGATCGACTCTGCAGAGAGCAACACTTATTCATTAATATCTAACTCAGATGCTCTGAGTAAAGCGTCATCATGCTCAGATGCTCTGAGCAAAGCGTCAACTCTCGATCCTGACGACAACGACTCTTGCATTGGAGACCCTTTAGCCACATCATCACCAAAGCGAACAGCCAAAGAACCCCACAGTAAACAGAAAAACAAAAAGACCTTAAGAACTTTAATAATTAACTTCCAGAGCATTAAAAATAAACGAACTGAGATGCCAGTTTTACTGGAAACAGTTCAGCCAGATGTCATCATTGGTACTGAAACTTGGTTAACAAAAGACACTAGAAATGGAGAAATCTTTCCAGCTGAGCTTGGGTTTGATGTTATTAGACGAGACAGAGAAGGCGACGCACATGGAGGGGTACTAATTGCATCAACATCTGAATATGGATTGACACAAGTGAATGTCAGTAAAGAGGCAGAGATGATAACTGGTAGCATTAAACTAGGAAATAAGCAACTCATGATCACCAGCTACTATAGACCTCATAATAAACAAGACATTAAATACGTCGAGAGCACCATCACAGAAATACAGAACCTCAAGAGCAAAAACAAAAACCACATTTTCCTACATGGAGGCGACTTCAACTTGCCAGATATAAACTGGAAAATGAATGATGTAACTGGAAACCAAGTCCCTAAAACCATTAGTAAAGCTTTCCTCCACATGTCAGCAGACCTTTCAATACAACAAGTAAATGACCATCCAACTCGAGAAAACAACATATTAGACCTCCTATTCACTAGCCATCCTGGACATATTGAAAGATGTAAAACTCTACCACCAATTGGAAACAGCGACCATGACATCTTGATGGTTGACATATCAACAAATGCATACAAACCGAGACCAACTAGAAGAAAGATATTCCTTTGGAAAAAAGCGGATTTAGAGAACATGGGAAAACAATTAGATACAGAATTCAGCAAATTCAACACAACAGAATTCAAAGATATTAACTCCATGTGGTCATCATTTAAACAACTTATAACTGAGTCCATTAACAAACATGCACCAACAAAAAGAACTCTTGCTCGCCATAGTCACCCTTGGATGAACACACGTCTGCGTCGCCTGTGCAAACAGAAGCAGAGGGCTTACACAAAGGCCAAACGTACAAAAGCTACAAAAGACTGGAAGAGATATAAGAAATTCAAGGCAAACCTACAAAGAGAATCCAGACAAGCAGACACCAAATTCATGCAGGACATAGTAAGTGAAGATTTACATAAGAACCCAAAGCGATTTTGGTCCTATATCAAAAGCCGCAAACAGGAATCTTCGGGAATAACATCTCTCAAGAACAAAGATGGTTACCTACACAGTGACACAGTATCTAAAGCAGACATCCTAAATAAGCAGTTCCATTCAGTTTATTCTAAGGAAGATTATACAAACATGCCAGACAAAGGCCCAAGTCCCTACCCTTCAATGATGAAGATTCAAGTCAACAACCAATGTGTAGTAAAATTACTAAGAGGACTGAGACCATTCAAAGCTACCGGTCCTGATGAAATCCCAGCATACATACTTAAGAACATGGCTGATCACTTGGCACCTTATCTAACTAAACTGTACCAGATCTCATTAAACCGTGGATTGGTACCAGACGACTGGAAGAAAGCCAACATTGTCCCAGTCTTCAAGAAAGGAGAGAAACATATGGCATCCAATTACCGACCAGTATCACTGACTTCAATCGCATGCAAACTATTGGAGCACATTCTCCATAGTTCCATCATGGACCTCTTCGATCGCCAACAGGTCCTTTGTGATGAGCAGCATGGATTCAGAGTCAAACGATCTTGCGAATCCCAGTTACTTATTACCATTGATGACATCACACGAAACATGGAAGAGGGTGACCAGACAGACATCATATTGCTAGATTTTGCCAAAGCTTTCGACAAGGTCCCCCATGACAGGCTATTGTATAAAATGGTTTTCTACGGAGTACGACAGAATACCCTTGAATGGATCAAGCAATTCCTGACCAACAGAACTCAGTCCGTAATACTTGAGAACCACAAGTCAGATCCACTTGACGTTGTCTCCGGAGTTCCCCAAGGTACCGTAATGGGTCCGCTATTGTTCCTGGCTTACATAAATGACTTACCTGAAGCAACATCCTCAAGTGCCAGACTTTTTGCAGATGATTGTTTACTATTCCGCCGCATCAGAAAGATCCAAGATGCAGTATACCTACAAAACGACCTATCATCACTAGAAGAATGGGAGAGAAAATGGCAAATGTGTTTCCATCCTGAAAAATGCATTGTAATCAGAGTTCCTGGCAAACGTCAATTCCACCAGAGGTCATACACATTGCACGGCCACACTCTTGATGTAGTTGATAGTGGGAAATACCTTGGAGTCACCATCAACAAAGACCTTACCTGGACGAAACACATCAACCAGACAATAGGGAAAGCCTCTAAGACCCTTGGCTTCCTCAGGAGAAATCTGGGAAGATGCACTACCAAAACCAAAGCAACAGCCTACACCACTCTAGTGCGACCTGTTGTGGAGTATGCTTCCCCAGTATGGGACCCACACCAGATTACCACCACAAGAGACATAGAGCAAGTACAAAGGCGGGCAGCTCGCTTTGCTTTAATTGCTACCAGGACAACTCCCCAGGCTGTGTAACAAACCTGCTAAACAGTCTTCAATGGGAATCCCTCCAGCAATGACGATGGAAACAATCCCTTGTAATGTGCTACAAGATCCACCATCAGCTGATTGCCATTGAACCAGCCAACTATTACACAGCAGGGGACTCCAGAACAAGAGGAAACCATAGACAGATCAGAGCCAAGAAGGACACATACCAACATTCCTTCTTCCCGAGATCCATCAGGGAATGGAATCAAGTACCATCTTCAGTTGTAGATGCTGGTTCCCTAGAGGACTTTAAGGTCAGGTTGAATTCCATCCCCTTGCTTTCATCACAACACAGATAAACGACAGGGCAGCCGTACGATGTATATATTGTACATGGTTTTTATTTGTATATACCATCCATCTCTTTGGACATTTACCTGTTTTGGAGGGGCACCCTGTCTGATTGTTTATGCGCCCGAGTCACACACACTCAGTAACTATAGAGTCCGACTCGTATCCGGGAAGAAGAAGAACTGTGAAAACCGTAATGACCCTGACTTGGTACAGGCATTTCTAAAGAAATGGTGGGTTGAATCAGATTTTAAGGCGCCAAACCTCCCGCTCTCATTACGGTTCAAAGGTTCCGGCTGTCACTGTAACTGTATTTAAATACAGGAACAAAATAGGTAAAATAGTTGTCAAAGTAGTACCATATTCGGTGACGTAAATGTCAAAAATATTTTTACGTCACACATTGACAAAAAAATATCCTTGACATTTTGGACTTCTTTATCTTTATACATTTTCACTATATGAAAATGCATCGCTTGTAATTTTTTCTGCAGAGACGGAATATATTTCGACAAGATCTTGGTATCGGAATATAAACTTTTTAAGAGATCGAATAAGGCGAATCTTTGTATAGCCCTGGTCCAGTAGCCTGTTTCTCAGATGAAGATGACGTTTCAGGAAATCAGAATAATTGCTACTGGCCCTTGCATAGCGAATCAATTGCGAGATGTAAACACCATATGCAGGAGAAGCTGGTATATTGCTGCACATGTTTGGAAAATTTATGATTTTAAAATTGAAGTCGTCCGCTTATCATAAATTGACCACTGTCGTCAAATTCGAGGTATAAGTCCAAAAATGATGCGGACGAAGCTGTATCGATGGTCTCTTTAACTTCCAGCTCTGGAGGATATATCAATGGAAGAAATTCTGCAAATCTAGAATTATTGATAGATAAAACGTCATCAATATACCTGTATGTGAAATTAAAGGCTCTAGCCTCATGCATCTTCTTATCTTTTACAAGCTTTTGAAGAAACTCCGACTCATATGAGTATAAAAATAAATCGGCTAGAAGAGGGGCACAATTCGTACCCATTGGTATGCCGACGACCTGCTGAAACAGTGTCCCTCCAAAGGAGACAAATATGTTATCGATGAGGAACTCCAGCATACTGATCACTTGTTCCTCGGAGTAGCATGTTTTACCTTTTTTAATTTTGTTTGAAAAATATGTGGAATTGTAGCCTAACACAACACATTTTGAGCCATAGTTTCTATGACTAAAAGCTTTATGAATTGTTTCTTTTAAGCGGGTTTATAATTTGTCATGCGGTAGGGTGGTATATAGAGTTGAAAAATCAAATGTTTTGATGGAGGATACCTGATAGAAAGATCTTGATTTCAGGTTATCCAAAAGATCTTTAGAGTTTTTCAAAATCCACATGTGATTTATGCCACTACGCGAGTAAACAGTTTCACACTATTTCTGTTGTCCCTCTTTTACTGCAGACAGAATCTTTGTCAGGTGAATAGACAATTCTTTCGTCGAACAAGTTGATGATCCCGCTATGTACCTTTCTTTGTATGGTGTCTTATGGAGTTTAGGTATCCAATATAAATAGGGTAAATCCTCAGACTCTTTACCAGAGGGAATGTTTAAAGAGGTCATGAATGATCTGTGGTTAGCTAGGATTTCATCTTTGTCGAACGAAGTTGGTTTGTATGTGGTATTACTAGAGGTGTTGCTATTTATGCCTAATTCCTTGATTAGGCATTCGAAGTAATATGATTTACATACAAACACGATATTGTTGGAAGCCTTGTCCGCAGGAACGATAACATATTTGTCATGAAGAGAGGAAAGACACTTAACAGCTTCTTGGTCTTTAAATACAGACTTAGGTCGACTATTAATACAATATTTGAGTTTGTGAATCCGACCTTGTACTAGAGACCTAATTGTTCTAACGCAGTCTGACAAGGACTCTAACTCAGGATCTTGGTCTACTTCTCTCTTTATCCACCTTCTGGCATAATCTTCAACAGCATCCATAATTATCTTGAAATTATGTTTCCAATTGATGTGTTGAGGTTCTCTGAATTTAGGACCATGAGAAATCACCTTTCGGAGACTCTCATGTTGAATGATATTCAGATCACCAGTGATTACATGTCCAGATGGGTTGTATTGAAAAGGAGAGTGGGAGCAGTCACAAGTCAGAGGGTTCTTAAGGTACTCTTCTATGTTAATATCTTGCAATGCTTCTTTGAAGTTGAAAATTTTACGGCCAATGCTGTTAGTGTAGCTATAGGAGACAATGGGAACAGATTGATTTTTGAAATATGGTGGAATTTCTTTTGCGACCTGTTTTCTATTAAGAATGTTGCTGATGTTAATAGCATCGATTCCTTTATTAGCAAACGGAATATGGAGGAATTTTCTGTTGTTATCATGAAGAGGTTCAGATCGAACTGGTTTAAAAAGACGAAAGGACGCCACGTCACATATAATACTAGACAATCTGTACTTAGGAGAAAAGGGATCTACGCCTCCTTTGTCAAATCCAAAATCCCTAAGATCTTTGAGGTAGTTTACAGGTAGTGAAAATAAGATTGTACGAATATGATGAATTCCAAGAGGTTTCTGTATATTAGAAAGTAAATCATTAAAAGTATCTTGTAACGTTCTTGGTTTAGAGGACTTTTTAACATTAGGATGTTGAATTCTTTTATGACCATGGCTACGTTTAGTTCTTGGAATAGTATTAAAAAGGCTCATCACGTTGATTTCGTTGCATCCAGGACTTGACAAATTTCCCACTCCTTTGATGTTATCATTGCAACCGTAAGGCATTGCAGTGCCTAATTCTTTTATCCAAAACAACTCTCTATCGGTACGGTAAGGTGTACTAAGTATAGGACTGTTTGTATGATGGTAAATCTTCTCGATGATTCGAACTTTCATCGTCAAACAGCGGTCATGACCCGGTTGATTGAAATGATTATACAAAATCCTGTATTTGGGATCTTTTGCATCATATCGATGTTGGCTCATCCTACTTCGCAATGTTTGCCGAGTGTCACCAACATACAAAAGTCCACAGAGTGTACATTCTATGCCGTAAATGACATTTTTAGTAGAACAGTCCAGAGGGTCAAACGATTTGGTGTAGTACGTTTTTCCAGTTAAATTACTTTTATATTCAGGAGAAGTTATTAGAATGACGTATGTTTTGCAAGTATTATTTTTGTCACACTGCTGTGGGCTTGAGGTGCAGAAACACACCCAGGCACTTATGTCAGTTAAAGGCCCGAGAAATACCTTTGATTGAAACCCCTAGTGGGCAAGAACTTTGCCGTCCTTAATATATTGTTCATGGGATATTTATAGAGTCCATAAAAAAAAATCAAATATCAAAGTTGATATATGACACCCTACTGTGGGTTTGAGGTGCAGAAACCCACCCAGGCACTTAAGTCAGTTAAAGGCCCAGGCAATACCTTTGACTGAAACACCCAAGTGGTCAAGAACTTAGCCGCCCTTAATATATTTTTCATGGGATATTTATAGAGACCTCCCCGTCCATAAAAAAAAATGAAATATCAAAGTTGATATTTGACACCCTGCTGAGGGCTTCAGGTGGAGAAACCCACACAGGCACTTAAGTCAGTTAAAGGCCCGGACAATACCATTGACTTATGCCCCAAGTGGTCAAGAACTTTGCGTCCTTAATATATTTTTCATGGGATATTTATAGAGACCCCCTCTCCATAACGTTTTCTTCAAATATCAAAGTTGATATTTGACACCCTGCTGTGGGCTTGAGGTGCAGAAACCCACCCAGGCACTTAAGTCAGTTAAAGGGTCGGGCAATACCTTTGACTGAAACCCCAAGTGGTCAAGAACTTTGCCGTCTTTAATATATTTTTCATGGGATATTTATAGAGACCCCCTTCCATATTTTTTTTTTCAAATATCAAAGTTGATATTTGACATCCTGCTGAGGGCTTGAGGTGCAGAAACCCACACAGGCACTTAAGTCAGTTAATGGCCCGGGCAATACCATTGACTTAAACCCCAAGTGGTCAAGAACTTTGCCGTCCTTAATATATTTTTCATGGGATATTTATAGAGACCCCCACTCCATAACGTTTTTTTCAAATATCAAAGTTGATATTTGACACCCTGCCGTGGGCTTGAGGTGCATAAACCCACCCAGGCACTTAAGTCAGTTAAAGGCCCGGCCACTATCTTTCATTGAAACACCAAGTGGACAAGAACTTTGCCGTCCTTCAATATTTGTTCATGGGTTATTTATAGGGACCCCAAATATCAAAGTAGTCTTTTTCGGGACAGCTCAAGGCATATTTCGGGGGGATCAAAGGGGAGCAGGCCATTGCGCATGGGTTACTGGAAGTGTCGTCACCGGAAGCGGCCCTGACCGGAAATGACGTCACATGAAGTCACATGACCGGAAGTTACGTCATAACCAGAAGTATGTTCTGCGTATTCCCGCGCTTTTTTTCTTACCATAGTAGTAGTACAAAATGTACCATTGCGCATGACTGGAAGTAACATGGCTACCGGATGTGACGTGACCGAAAGTGACGTCACGGGAAGTGATGTCACAGGAATTGACGTCATAAGACCGAAAGTTGGTGATTGCCCTTGGGATGTGATCTTAATTGTTGTGTGGTACTCCAAGGGTGTTTTCTATCACGTTCGCACTGTGGTATATCTTCTAAATAACCTAAGAGCCGCTGACCGAGGGCTATTCGCCGCCGCCGACGCTGACAGAGGGATATACACCACCGCCGCCTCCGCTGACAGATGGATATATGCCGTCGCAGCCGCAGCAGCAGCAATCCTCACAGAGTAATGAAGGAGAACCCTATTATATTTTGAAAACCAATAATCCATTTTTTTTTGGTTCCAGACGGATACGATCCCGATGATTTCAAGCCATGGGTACATCCGTTTACCAGTGTGATTGTCGGACCAACAGGCAGTGGAAAATCGATGTTTGTCCGATGGTTCGCTCACAATATCAAACACATGATGACTCCCAAGCCAGATCGGATATTAAGGTGTTATGGTGAATATCAGACGTTGTATGGAACCGTAAAAGGGATAGAATTTCAACAGGGTTTACCGGATCTGGATAAATTAGATCCAAGAGAAAAACATTTGATCATTTTGGACGATCTCATGGACGAAATGGATCAAAGGGTGGCTTCACTGTTTACGAAAAAGAGTCACCACAGAAACATCAGCGTCATTTACATCGTTCAGAATCTGTTTCAACATAGAACCATAAGTCTCAATGCCCATTTCATGGTTAGTTGAATTTTTGGGATCCCTACTAGCACCGATTGCATCTGTAGTATCACCGTTGCTCTCTACATTATTTAAATGAAGGGACTCACCTTAATAAATAGATACCACCAGACTCAAGAGCGCCCAAAACCTCCAGTGGAACAACGCGTGAATGTCATGGACACCTTGGATAAGAAGATGCAAACCATACTAGAAAGAGAAGACCTGTCGGCAGACAAACATCTCAAGCTATACGACCAATCGTTCACTCGATATTTGAACGTCTACGACGATTACAGACTCAGACCCGTGGCAGTCGCACCTGAATCCGTGAAACAGGACCTGATCGACAACGAAATTTTGGAAAGCGTACCAAAAACAATGAAGGCCAAGGTACAACTCTTGTTGAAAAAAATGAAGAGCAGTCCCGACATTAGCTGGAACGAGAAAGGGGAACTGAAATACAAGGGAGAAACCGTTTAAGGAAGCAACGTGGTGGATTTAGTCAACGACGTGCTGAACAAAAAGAAATATTTCAACCCACAAGGATGGGAACCATTTGGAGAAGCCTTACGAGAAGCAAATGTTTCACAAGATTTGATTGGTCACGTGGACCGCTGGAGATACATCACTCAGACCAAAAAAACACCGAGATCTCGAAAACGGCAACAGAGTCCATCCCCTATTAGACCGTACTCCCCAAAAACACCAAGAAACAGAAGGAAAGAAGTGCAGAACTGGTTCAACTTTTAAAACGGAGGTTGAGACAACGAAGGGGCAGTTGTAAACATGGAATCGACCTATTACAACCATTTAGATCCCGCCATTTATGGAGGATTGAGTAAATTTAAGCCGAAAGGTTATACGAAGAAACAAGTCAGAGAATGGTTACAGTCTCAGGACACGCACACTTTGCATAAACCAACTAGACGACGATTTCCCAGGAGACGCGTTGTAGTCTATGGAATTGACCACCAGTGGCAGGCGATTTAGTGGATCTGGCAAATTTGTCTTCTTGCAACAAAGGATTCAAGTACTTGTTGACATGTATAGACGTGTTATCCCGATATGCTTGGGTCGTTCCATTGACAGACAAGACGGGGAAGACTTTAAAATATGCGTTTCAGGTCATTTTCAAATCTGGGCGGCGGTAGTGAAATGCATCGAAACCAGACACCCGGTATACTTAGTCAAAGACGACCACGGTGAAATTCTGGAAGGAACATTCTATGTCGAAGAATTACAGAAAGTCATTAAGACAGACGACGTATACAAGATTGAACCCTTTTTGAAAAAGAAAAAAATGGGACAAAGAGTTCAGTATTTAGTCAAATGGCTCGGATATCCAGAGTCCTTCAACAGCTGGATCCTTAAACAGGATCTACAAAAGCACACAACACCTACTTGAAGTGTCAGTCTTGCGAATGGCACCGAGTGACACGGACAGTGTATCGTCTTGTGTGACTTGTGGAAAGAAGATTCCACGTTCGGAGGTCGTATTTTTGTGTCAGGTACTCATTCTGTACACGGTTATCGTAGTCAGCATTTCCAACTTGACGGTCAAATCGGAGAACAATACCTTGTGGACGGCCTTGTTGAGCAGTTGTCTGAGATACTTGTTACCTAACCCCACGATCAAGACGAAGCATGTTTTACCTGACTCTGCCTAGTAACAGTTCCATGAATTACTATCCGAACAATACGTTGACTCATTACACGACGAAATTGCAGAAAATCACGGATCTGGACGGAGCATGGAGAATCGGATTGGCAGAGATACAGTATCCTCACAGTTGGTATAGCGTCATGAATAACGAAGCCTGGTTGAAGGTTCACTTTTACAAGGAGTCAGAACTACAAAAGCATTTGGTCTTGTTACCGGATGGGTACTATTCCTCGGCCAAAAGGATTCCTCATCGAGGGGAAAAAGCACACGAAGGAACTCAAGAATAAATTCGACATGGGTTTCAACAAAATCAATCATAAAATCGATATGAAAGTCATCATCAGTCCTTTAATGCAATCCATGTTAGGATTCAGACAAGCTATATTCCAGGCGGGGGAATATGTTTCAGATTGGGTAGTGGACGTCAAGAAAAGATTAAATTCTCTGTACGTGTATTGTCCCTTGGTGGAATCGAGAATGGTGGGAGATGCCCAAGTACCGTTATTGAGAATCGTACCGGTGGAAGGAAGAGACGGAGAAATGATCACCCGAGTGTTTGATCCGATACAGTACTGTCCCCTGTTACAAAACCGATTTCAGACCGTGGAAATAGATTTAAGGAACGACACGGGCTCTATAGTGCCATTCGAAAGAGGACGAGTGGTGGTGACACTTCACTGTAGAAAACGAAAATAATTCTCTCTAGAATGAAACCAACGCATCGTTGCGATACGAAGCTTACCACGATTATTATATACACCAAGCAGGAAAAGGATATCCGGTATTTGCGGGAAGACGATATCAAAGAGGACATGGACCTGGCAGTATCTTTGGAGGACTCTTTAAAGCAGCCATGCCGTTGTTGATAAAGGGAACAAAGACTCTAGAACGCGAGGCTTTAAAAACGGGATTAAATATTGCCGGAGATGTCGTACAAGGAATAAATATCAAACAGACAGTAAAATCACGATTGAAATCAACAGATGAAAGCTTACTCCAGAAAGCTATGGACACGGTAGGACCCCCAGGACAACGAGTTCTAAAACGACCTGCCAAGCGAAAAAAGACCAGACGTTGGCAAACCAAGCAACGGAACACTTCGAATGACATTTCGGATATGAATGGCACTTGTACATCCCAACTCATGCGAATGCACGAAATCAGAACTGAATTTGAAGTTCCACCTACACAGACCAGTGTGGCTATGGGTATTGGGAGCAGAAAGGATTGACATCGGCTCTGACGAATCAAGGACCTTACGAATTTGCCGTCAGTAGGGCGGGGGACGACTACATCGACTTGGCTAATACTTACCCGTTTGTGGAAGCACAGATCATGGATAACGACGATACTGCATTGGATGGCGGAGGGGACGTTGGATCTGTCAACTTATGGATGCATTCCCTCTTTAGTGATGTCAGTGTTAGCCTCAACGGAAATATGGTTTCACCACCGACCAGCTTGTACCCTTACAGAGCTTACATAGAAATATTACTCAGCTGCCAAAGAATCTCAATTAACGGGAGTCATGTGGTACAAGGATGCACCGGGACATCAGGATAAGAGAACAACCGATAACAAAGGATTCACGTCCCGGAAAGCATTGACGGCCCAAAGCAAGTCTGTACAGATGATGGGAAAACTACACTTGGATTTATTTTGTCAAGAGAAATATTTACTGCATCACGTCGATCTGAAAATCAAATTACGACAAAGTCGAGACGTGTTCGCTCTAATGGCCGATGCTGACAACTATAAGATCATAATCAAGGATCTCGCTCTATTTGTGAGAAATGTACAGGCAAGTCCTGCCGTAAGAATGGGTCACGTCAAAGCTTTGGGAAAGACCAGCTGTAAATACACAATCCGACGTGTAGAAGTCAAAGTAGATACGGTACCTCGTGGCAACATGAATTACGTCCAGGACAACATGTTTTTGGGACAGTTGCCGAAAAGACTGGTGATTGGTTGCGTGGACAGTGATACCTTAAATGGGACTATTACGAAAATCCCTTTCGATTTTAAACACTACAAGATCAATTTTGTGGCACTGAACGTGGACGGACGACAGATTCCCGCCAAACCGTTACAACCCGACTTTGAAAACGCAGGTTATATTCGCAGTTATATGGTATTCTATGCCAGTATGCCAGTACGGGAAAGATGTATGAAGACGAAGGAAATACCATCTCCAGAGAGGAATACACTAAAGGAAACACCTTATTTGGATTCGATATGACTCCGGATAGGGCAATTTACGTAAGGAGATTCATTTCGCCGAAGCTCTGGCAGGGACCATCAACGTCGTGCTGTATGCAGAATTTGACAACGTGATCGAAATCGGTAGAAACAGACAAGTCTTGTTTGACTACATTGCATAATGAATACGCTAGAGATTAACACTCTATTGAAAAAACATCCCCACTCCAGACCTGTGTTTAAGGGAGTCTATACCAGAAACAGATTACCCAGATTATTAAACGTACCTTCGGGTCTTGTGGGAAATACGGATCCAGACCATCCAATGGGACAACACTAGATCGCTATATACATCGACGCCAACTCACGAGGGGAATATTACGATCCAACAGGACGTCCACCGCACAAATCAGCTTATGTCAATTTCATGAACAAACATTGCCTTCATTGGACTTACAACACCGTTCGAGTACAAGAAGAAGGATCTACCGTGTGTGGATTTCATTGCATTTTTTACCTCATTCATCGATGTGCAGGACATAGCATGACAGACGTCACCAGGCTCTTCGAAAATACCGTGGAAGCGACGGGTATTGTACAGAGATTTGCGTTGTTACTTGTTAAACATGTGCTATGAAAAAAAAGAGAAAAAAAAAGAAGGTTAATGCAACCTCTAAATAGAGCCAGTCACAAGCCTGGATAAATGCAGAGTGACCTTCTACTGGGTGACTTAGGGGATAAAATGTATCATTTCATTCATTTGACTCTTAGGTTATTTAGTAGAAATACCACAGTGAGAACCCAGACGTGATAGAAAACACCATTGGAGTACTACACAGCACCTCGAACAAATAAGAACACACCCCAAGGGGAATCATCCACTTTCGGTCTTATGACGTCACTACTTCCGGTCATGCGCAATGATACATTTTATACTAATACTATAGTAAGAAAAAAGCGCGGGAAAATGACGTCACTTCATGTGCCGTCACTTCCGGTCACGTCACTTCCGTTCATGTCACATCCATTAGCCATGCTACTTCCGGTCATGCGCAATTGTGCATTTCGTACTACTGCTATGGTAAGACAAAAAGCGCGGGAATGCCATTCCGGGCATGTGCAGAACATACTTCCGGTTATGACGTTACTTCCGGTCACGTGATTTCATGTGACGTCATTTCCGACCAGGACCGCTTCCGGTGACGTCATTTCCAGTAACACATACGCAATGGCACGCTCCCCTTTGCTCCCCCGAAATATTCCTTGAGCTGTCCCGATACACTACTTTGATATTTGGATTTGGGGGGACCCTACAGATAACCCATGAAAAAAATATCGAAGGACGGCATAGTTCTTTCCCACTTGGGGTTTCAGTCAAAGGTATAGCCAAGGTCTTTAACTGACTGAAGTGCCTGGGTGGATTTCTGCACCTCAAGCCCACAGTAGGGTGTCAAATATCAACTTTGATATTTGATTTTTTTTTATGGAGAGGAGGGTCTCTATAAATATCCAATGAAAAATATATTAAGGACGGCAAAGTTCTTGACCACTTGGGGTTTCAGTCAAAGGTATTGCCCGGGCCTTTAACTGACTTAAGTGCCTGTGTGGGTTTCTGCACCTCAAGCCCACAGTAGGGTGTCAAATATCAACTTTGATATTTGAAAAAAAAATTATGGAGGGGGTCTCTATAAATATCCCATGAAAAATGTATTAAAGACGGCAAAATTCTTGACTACTTGGAGTATAGGTCAAAGGTATTTCCCGTGCCTTTAACTGACTTAAGTGCCTGGGTTGGTTTCTGCACCTCAAGCCCACAGTAGAGTGTCAAATATCAACTTTGATATTTGAAATTTGTTTTATGGATGGGGGCTTTCTATAAATATCCCATGAAAAATATATTAAGGACGGCAAAGTTCTTGACCACTTGGGGTTTAAGTCAACAGTATTTCCCGGGAATTTAACCGACTTAAGTACCTGGGTGGGTTTCTGCACCTCAAGCCCACAGCAGGGTGTCAAATATCAACTTTGATATTTGAATTTTGTTTTGTGGAGGGGGGTGGGGGTCTCTATTAATATCTCATGAAAAATATTTCAAGGTCGGCAAAGTTCTTGCCCACTTGGGGTTTCAGTCAAAGATATTGCCCGGGTCTTTAGTTGATTTAAATGCCTGGGTGGGTTTCTGCACCTCAAGCCCACAGTAGGGTGTCAAATATCAACTTTGATATTTGATTTTTTTCTATGGAGAGGAGGGTCTCTATAAATATCCAATGAAAAATATATTAAGGACGGCAAAGTTCTTGATCACTTGGGGTTTCAGTCAAAGGTATTGCCCGGGTCTTTAACTGACTTAAGTGCCTGTGTGGGTTTCTGCACCTCAAGCCCATAGTAGGGTGTCAAATATCAACTTTGATATTTGAAAAAAAAATTATGGAGGGGGGTCTCTATAAATATCCCATGAAAAATGTATTAAAGACGGCAAAATTCTTGACTACTTGGAGTATAGGTCAAAGGTATTTCCCGTGCCTTTAACTGACTTAAGTGCCTGGGTTGGTTTCTGCACCTCAAGCCCACAGTAAAGTGTCAAATATCAACTTTGATATTTGAAATTTGTTTTATGGATGGGGGCTTTCTATAAATATCCCATGAAAAATATATTAAGGACGGCAAAGTTCCTGACCACTTGGGGTTTAAGTCAACAGTATTTCCCGGGAATTTAACCGACTTAAGTACCTGGGTTGGTTTCTGCACCTCAAGCCCACAGCAGGGTGTCAAATATCAACTTTGATATTTGAATTTTGTTTTGTGGAGGGGGGTGGGGGGTCTCTATTAATATCTCATGAAAAATATTTCAAGGTCGGCAAAGTTCTTGCCCACTTGGGGTTTCAGTCAAAGATATTGCCCGGGTCTTTAGTTGATTTAAATGCCTGGGTGGGTTTCCGCACCTCAAGCCCACAGCAGGGTGTCAAATATCAACTTTGATATGCAGTGAAGTACCATGCTCTGGGATATTCGATACTCTACAAATAACAACGTCATTCCCGGAATTTCCGTATTGATGGGTCATTCATGAAGACCTCCATAAAGGATTCCAATACAACTAAATGTAACCAAATTTGGGTTCCCAATAAGCCTTACATATTTACCTGCAACTACCATTGTTTATACTTTTCCATTTTTTTTTTTCAAAATACAACAAAGCGAAAGGAACTTTTTTCTTTAAAAAGGACTACTTTTGTATATGTTCTAAGCTCTGATTGGTGCATTAAATTAAATTGGTGATTTGACACCTTTAAATACACAATTTAAAAATAAATACATGTAGATAAAACATGTGACACGCACATTCGGGATTTAGATTTTGTTTATTTTTTCATAAAACTTATTATTATATTTTTCTAATGTTCTATAATTACACTATTTTTAGATTGATGAGATGTCTTCATGTGAACTGGAATCTTTTGACTTTATATTGCTTGACAAAACGCTGTCCAAATTATCTACCGGTTTAAAATATTAAAGGCGGGCTCTAGATATATTTACTGTATGCCCCGATGTCGATTTATTGTGTTGGCTATGCATTTACAGTAATATATTTGTTATTGGACGCTAGAAATCTTTAAAAGTACATGTTGCTCTTATTTACTTTTTTGGTTTTGAGACATATCGCCTTATGGCTCGCTAGATTAATGCTCGCTGGAAATTGCTCGCTTGCTTGAGCCTGGTTAAATCTACGTTTTTCATGAAACTGAAAATTGAAGAACAAAACTGAGAAATAAGTGTTAATACTAACTTAATTAATCAGAAAAAAATTGATGTAAATGGACATGTGAGAGATACAAGTCTTTACTTCCAGTTGTTGGTAAGAAGGTTCATGTCTTATTTACGTTATTTGTGTTTGTTTGCGCATAGTGGTGTCCAACCCATATTGTTTTTGTTCTGTTTTTCTTCGTCTTGCGTACTATATGTTGTCACTTTCTCTAGATTGTCCATTTTTGATTGCCCATTCGGTATTCTTTAACGTTGATTTACACTTAGACAAAAACAAAAGAATATTTCTCAGTCGCATATGTAAATATGATCGTATCAAAGAGCAAGTATATATCATGAGAAACTATCCAATATTACATTTTGACAAACCGCACCGGTGGTATAGTTGCTAGCGTGCTCAACTCGAGTATGGTAGATGGTGTGTTCGTACCCCTGTCGGTTCACACCACTGACTGCAATATTGGTATACGTTGCTTCTCCGCTAAGCAAACAACATGAAGGAAAAAGAGAAAAGACTGACTGATTCGGAATCAGGATAATTTGTCCAAGTGGAGCGAGATGTCTATCCGCTGAATGTTTCTCCAGTCTGCTAGCACAATAAAAATCTAACTAAGCGGGTTGGTCTTGTACAAAGGGAACATAATAATTATTTCATCGAATGTAACGTGTGCTCGCCATGATATAGCAGAAACATTGCTCGTTTAGCGTTAAACAACAATCACTCACTCACGCAACGTTAATGATTTTTTATCTGTAAAAACAGACGATGGGACCCGATCCGATCACATTGGAATAATCGGGAAACTCAACATTTAATATTTTTGGAGTGGTCAGATCCCACGTCGTCTAGTTAAATGGTCGCTCCCTTAATAGAAATAGTGTTGATTTCTTATATTCCTTGAAGTCGTTATAGACATAGAGTATATACACCCATACGACAGCACGCATTAGTCTGAAAGCAATATCTGGAAGAAAATGTCATTCGGTTTTTATTTGCAAAACAAAAGAATCATGTTCACCATTTCGCGACAAATTATCGTCAAAATATTAAAAATAATAAATCCCGAGGTGACAATTTAGTGGTAAACACGAATAAATTAAAATCACTCCAGACAAATGTATAGTGGTACGTGTTTACATAAAATTTGCTAATATTTTTTTTGTTTAAACCGGAATAATACAACGCATGTTCCCATACAGTTATTAGCGCGACATTGTACGTGCAGTATTCCACAGAAATAATTAGAGCTGACATTTTACACTCATTCCACGAAAATGTGAATTTTCATCAAATTTACTGCCGCCGGCGCATGCCGTATTTACAAACGATTTAATATGTCATTTCAGTGTACTATTTTCAACATATGAATGCATTTTGAAGAAAAGCAAATATTTGTCGCGTACAGAATGTGAATATGGGCTATAAAATGATCCCCAAAAATTCAAAATACGAGAAAAATCCTGTGTCGTCTTAAACCGGACTGACTTAACAAATAAGTATTTTAGAGTTCCCCATCCAAAAAATAGTATAATTACCCAAATAGAGAAGATTCTGAAAACCCTAACCCTAACCCTAAACCCTAACCCAATGATCAAATTAATATGCTTATTATTAGATATACAAATTCCATAGAATTTTTGGTGGGGGTGCCATATAGAACTCTTACCAGTATTTGTCAATGTTAGAATTTCGATTGTAAAGAACATCGTTGACAAGGGACGTTTAAAATATTAACTTCCGTGATCGGCGTTTAATGTATGTAATGGAGTATACACTCCAACTGTAGATTCTTAAAAATAGTCAACTTCAAAATAATCAACGAGACCCTGCAATGTTAAAAAGACCAACAAGCAACTGCAGCATTGCCAAAAAGCGCAGAAACAATCGTCGTTCTAATATTTTTTTTCAATATTGTCCTCTGTGAAGTCCGTGCTTATACTGGTACCGTTTTTACAGTAGCTCTACATGATTCGGGTACCAGAAAAGCATTATTAGGTTCATAACTAAATAACACTGAGATTTATTTGACCCCCTTTATTAATTTAGTACTAGAAATCACACAGTTGCAGGATCATATTAGTTACACAGTGTACAATAGTCCTAATACGGAAAAATATCGGGTCAATAAAATTCATACCGGGCGAGGCGAAGTCGAGCCCGATATGAATTTTATTGACCTGATATTTTCCGTATTAGGACAATTGTACACCGTGTAACGAATTTATCCTGATTTTGCAACCAAACCTCATATCTAATGTTTTCCATATTAGGACAATGAATTTATCATGATTTTGAATCCATACAACCATGTATCTCATCTTTCAGTTTTTCATGGGATATGGAATTTGTCATGGTTGTGTCTCCATATTTCACCTCTGACTCCATTTTTGCTCATATTACGACAATAAATTTTAATATTAAGTCAACGATGTAATGGAGATAATTCGAATTGACTTAATAAAATATTGCACTGACATTTATTAGGACAATATCAACTAATCATATTGCGAGATTTAACATAAAATCAGGATAAATATATTTATTATGCATTCAGTCTGAAAATAAATAATTATTATGTACAGGCATGGTTTGGTCTTTTTTTTATAAATAATTAAGTATATTTAATTTCAATTTTAAATATAACCATATACCATAACGATCACGACCACGACGGTGCACTCGACTCGCAACATGGTCGATGGTTCTCTCCGAATACCCCGGCTTCTTCCACCACTAAATATGGTTGCCATAATATAGTTGAAATATTGCTGAAAGTGGCGTTAAACACAACACAATTTTGATTAGTCTATCAATTTAGTACAACATAAAATATGTACATATACTCGTCAGTGTTATTGAAAAAAAAGTAACAGTAACAACATTTACCGGATATTATTATATGAGTAACACGACGGGTGTCCTATTAGAAACAGGAACTGCTTATCCTGTGCGAACAGCTGCGTTCATATCCAGTTTTGTTGGTGAAGTCTGTGTCGTTCATCTTCTTCGTTTTCTGTGTTGTGTTTTGTTGTTTTGTTTGTCTTCGTTCTGTGTCTTATGTCCAATGTTGTATTCTTGGATTGTCCAATTTTTTATTTACCATTCGAGATCCTCTAATGTTTTCTTATGTAAACATATCTAATAGAAGAATAGACATACAATAATAAATTCCTACCTTACCGGACGAACCTGTGTTATCTGACGTTTTCAATATACATATACAGTTAAACATGACCATGCGGTCACCTCTATTAAGCAGTCACATGTATTAAAAGGTCACCTTTTTCTTGTCCTGTCATATAAAATTTCATATAAATTGAACCTCTTTTAAGAGGTCACCTGTCTAATAAGACCACTTTCTTCTTGTCCCAAATGTGATCTCTTAATACAGATTTGACTGTATATGTCAGATTTTTTTCTCTCGGTCATGGTTTATGCAAGTCTAGTGCACTCTTTTTGTAATAGGCTTGTATGAGTTGTTATGTAATCCAACTACCTAACCCTTTGAGCCACCCGGGCACTAATTTAAGATGAGTAAATATGAACTATCACATATTTATAAGTAATAAGGTCAATTTTGCCCATACGTAAACACCGGAAGTGCCACAGCGATATCTGCCATTGGGGAAAAACCCTGATAACACGATATCAAGCCTCTCGTGAGCCCCATGATGTCACTTCCGCCCAACTGTTAATTGTCGTTTGGAAAATGTCGACGTTCACAAAAGTGCTCGTGGCACGGACTTACCACCACCATTTTTTTCAAACTTTCTGTTTACAAATTTATTTTCAATAAAATTTCTTTATTTCTATCTATATACACCGTGTCCCCCGTCACATTTGGGGACATGGCTTTGTGAAGGTGGGGGACACGGATCTGAGGCGGCGGTTTTAGGTAAGCTGGCGTGAAATCATAAATTATAGCATTATTACAATTATTTAAAATATACGACTTACTTAGCGAAACACAAGGTTCATTTCGGGAGATGTTGATCCCATTTTACCCACGTTATTCGTCCGGTATATAGGTGAACAGTTCTGCAATATATGACGAGGGTGGTCAAAATTGAAAATTATCACAAATCTCCGTCAGATTTTAGCTAATTTAAGGCTCGATGCACATACTTTCAATGACATGTTATCTAAAAAGTCGTCCGCGTTAAATGCAATCATTATTTCAAACCATCAACGCAATATAAGAAGCATACGATCGAATTGTCTCTCGCGTGAAATTGTGGCGTATGGGGGTAGAATATTTATGACGCCAGTGGATAGGGCTCACATTTTAAAAACAAGGATAATTATGCATAATCTTTTTTATCAACAACAAAACATCCCACATTTGTAATGAATAATCACTTCAGAGTACATACTTCAGTGAGAGATTGTGTTAAAGAACATTGTGTACAGTAATCGTAATTTTACACTTCAAAAGTCAACAGCATTTTATTTAGACTGAAATCTGTTATTCTGTATGTAGTAGGACAGTTACCGAAACAGAATATATTTTCCTGAGGTACTTAGAACAGACAAGTGTTTTAATATCCGAGGTCGACGGCCAATGGCATTAGAATACTATGTTGTTTCAGTAACTATGAACACCATTTTGATCCATGAAACATTCATATGATGACTTGACATTATGTCGATAATGTTTACTGTATCGCTTGATTAATATCGCCTGACTTGTGCTAGTCTGTGGACCCGTAACTGACAATGAACAACAATCCATGTATACATCAAATAGACAGCTATACCACCACTGCCTCATTTTGATTGGTCTCGTTGGCACGGTCATACTAAAAAGCAACCGGTACACTTGTTGCTGTAGATACAGAATTCATTTATATTCATTTATCTTGTTTAAGAATGAATGAATGCTCTTTTATTTCAGAAAAAGAATCGATTGATAGAATGACCCATCAATATTAGGCATATCCCATACAAGACTTTATAATATATTAATTTAACAACTATAAATGATAACACATTTTAATATTATTACGTTTACACTGAATTATGCAATAAATTTTGAATTTCAAAATAGTTTCAATTGCTTGGCATTGAAGGTAATTTACATGTATATATATTTTCTTAATTCAATTTGTCTAAATTATGCTCAGCTTGTATATTGTGCTCTGTGCAAAACAGTTTGGATCAGATCTGGAAATTTCTTCTGTGTCAAACTCACATTAGTCTGTCGGTCTGTTTTTTTAGCAGATTTCATTTGTTCCTCAATCCAATATATTTATACATGACATCCCATTTTAATTTTGTGGTCAAAGCTTAAAGGATCACGATTGTTTGGCGCTTGGTTTTTATAATGTTTCTAAACTATTTTAAATATTGCCATTACATACTTCACAGTTACCATGATTGTCTACTTAAAATTCTTACGAATGTTGTTCAAATATTTGGTCCAGGGGACAGTAACTAGAAGCTATCTTAGGGCTAAGACATGTATTAAACGTAGAAAAACATGTATAAGTCCTAAGATAGGTTCTAGTTACCGATCCAAGATCTAAACATGAGTTCACAGAGAGCAATTTATTCCAGATGTGACTCAATATTCATTCATTGATGATAAACCAGGCATTATAAGACTTTAAGCAGCTTCTATTATATACCATGTAGATTCTAAACAGATATATATGTACAAGTGCACTTGGTCCCTGAAGTGGTGCATAACTGTGGACATCAATCATATTTAATTGGCCCAGTTGTTTCAGAGGAGAAGAATTTTTTATAAAGCTTAATGATTTTCACGTGACGATATTTGGTCAAATTTTCTATTTTTAGTAACGTTGGCAGCCATGTTTGACAGCGGTTGGGTTGATCAACCATAATTCATAAAGGTGATCATTAATGTATAATTTTTCCAAAGTTGGGCAGCTATTTAACCTTTAACAGCGGCCATGTTGGTTGGTTGGCGTGGTCATTGGATATAACTGTTAAAGCAGACCCCCTAAAGATGATTCAGGCCAACGTTGGTTTAAATTGGCCCAGTATTTTCAGACGATCTTTTCATAAAAGTTTAAGGACGACAGACGGACGACGTACTCCAAGTGAAGGCAAAAGCTCACCTGACTCTTTGGGTCAGGTGAGCTAAAAACATACATTCTTCTACACATCCATCTGATAAATAAGGTCAAAATAAGATTAAATATAATTGTCACGTGCCTTCGTGCCCTGAATTGTGGTTTTTATTACACGAGGGCTGCTTTGCCTTTCATGAAAAAGGGTAATATACATAATATTGGCGTCACAAATATTTTACCCCCATACGTCACAATTTAACGCGAGAGACAATTCGATCGTATGCTTCTTATATTGGGTTGATGGTTTGAAATAATGATTGCATTTAACGCGGACGACTTTTTAGATAACATATGTCATTGAAAGTATATGCATCGAGCCTTAAATTAGCTAAAATCTGACGGAGACTTGTGATAATTTTCAATTTTGACCACCCTCGTCATACATTGCAGAACTGTTCACCTATATACCGGACGAATAACGTGGGTAAAATGGGATCAACATGTCCCGAAATGAAGCTGGTGTTCCGCTAAATAAGTCATATATTTTAGATAATTGTAATAATGCTATAATTTATGATTTCACACCAGCTTACCTGAAACCGCGCTTCAGATCCGTGTCCCCCACCTTCACAAAGCCATGTCCCCAAATGTGACAGGGGACACGGTGATATAGGGTCGACACATGCAAGTTGTTGTTAACATAAGATTGCATGAATATTGACACGAACAAGTTAAAATAAGGAAAAAGAGATGAAATAATAAAGAAATAAAGAAAAATTAAAAATATTCCTCAAATAAATTGATATTTCGACCACGTCAGTATTTTTTAAATATAGACGATTGGAATTTTGAATTGCTAAAATAGTTTCCGTTAGATAAATATAGACTATTGGAATTTTTTATTCCTAAAATAGATTCAAGGTGAATTGTTCGAAAATTATATTTAAACTATTTCAACCATGTATGTATGGTAAAAATAGATTATCGGAATTTTTAACTCCTAAAACAGCTACACTTGTGAATATTAGATTCAATTCAATTTAATAGTTTAATGGAAATAGCACAGTATATTAGCGTGATCCAATTAACATTAAAAGCCGGTATATCACATGATAAAAGACATTTAGTTATAACATAATTGTTAAAGTATTCATACATTGTATATAAAAACGGAGACATGTACACATCTCTGATAATAATAATAATAATAAGTCACTACTAATAGTGACAGATGATGCCGTCTGAAGATTAGTTTTGGTCGACCGATGGATGTTCTCTAAAATCATGGCTTCTTTGATAAATTTACAAACTAATTTTGCATCATGTATTAATGCAGGATTAATAAAATCATTGATTTTATTAAGATGATATATCTTTATAAAAGGAATATCATATTCATTTCTTAATAAATTGTATTGAGGACACTGAAAAAGAAAATGTACCTCATCTTCCACATTTGTGGGGCAGAATTTACAAAATCTTTGATCAGCTGGTGTTTTTGTTGTACCATATATACCAGTTTCTATCGCCAAAGAATGTGCACTGATTCTTAATTGTGTCAGCATGCGTCTTAAATCTTTAGACATATTGAGTTTTAAATATCTTTGTAGTTCAAAATCGCCAAAAATGTTACTATAAAATCTTAATTTACCACTGTTGTTCTGTTTTATTCTACATACATGTAGTTCTGATTTTATTTTATCTTTATAAAAATCTTCTATCTTTTTGTTGAAGGATTTTGAGTTAATTGTTGTTGATAATTGAAATAAATCTAATATTTCGTACATTTTTTTCTACCAAGAATTTTCTTTTTTTAGTAATAATTGATCCTCAGCAAACGCTGCTTTAAGAATATTATGAATGCCAGATTCACTAAATCTGAAAAAATAATTGAACATGAGTTTGTAACATCTTAATACCACTGGAAAAGCTCCCAATTCACATCTTATAGCCATATTTGAAGACTTGCCATGAACTCCAAATAAAATGTTTAAGATTCACGTTTTGAGTACGAATGACTGCGTCTATTCAAAAGAAACTTTGTTGATTTTATACTTCTGTAATTTGATTACATTTTCAAAAAATTCTGATCTCACCTTTGCAGACATGCGCAATAATGAAATAATTTCCTGGACGGTAAAATAATTGAAAAATCATCTTAACCACCATTTAGCCTGAACGTTGTAAGTGTTGTAATTACATTCTGGTTTTTTTATAGTTAATAATAATATAGTTTATTCTCTTACAAATTGTCTATTTTTAATTTCATACAACGACATACAAACTTGCATTGTATACTTAAGGTTTTCAAAAGAGAACATAAAATTCAAATGGCCATGGGCATGGGTATTTATCATTGAATCATGGGTACGTGTAGTTATTTGGCCATTGCACATGAAAGCCCCAGACATACAATCAGTATGTTTTGTCATGAAATAGTCAATCCCCAGACATAGTACGTCTGTTTTGTCATGAAATAGTAAAGTCCCAGACATGGTATCAGTGTTTTTTGTCATGAAATGGTCAAGCCCCAGACATAGTATCAGTGTGTTTTGTGATGAAATGGTCAATCCTCAGACATAGTATCAGTCTGTTTTGTCATGAAATGGTCAAGCCACAAGGTGAATAGTTCGGAAATTATATTTAAACTATTTCAACCATGTATGTATGTATGGTAAATATAGATTATCGGAATTTTTAATGCCTAAGATAGCTACACTTGTGAATATTAGATTCAATTCAATTCAATATTTTAATGGAAATACCACAGTATATTGGCGTGATCCAATTAACATTAAAAGCGGTATATCACATGATAAAAGACATTTAGTTATAACATAATTGTTAAAGTATTCATACATTGTATATAAAAACCGGAGACATGTACACATCTCTGATAATAATAATAATAAGTCACTACCAATAGTGAAGGATGATGCCGTCTGAAGGTTAGTTTTGGTCGACCGATGGATGTTCTCTAAAAACATGGCTTCTTTGATAAATTTACAACTAATTTTGCATCATGTATAAATGCAGGATTTTATTAAAATGCATCATGTATTAATTACAATGATTTTATTAAAATGATATATGTTTATAAAAGGAATATCATATTCATTTATTAATAAATTGTATTGAGGACACTGAAAAGGTAAATATACCGCATCTTCCACATTTGTGGGGCAGAATTTACAAAACTTTGATTAGCTGGTATTTTTGTTGTACCATATCTACCAGTTTCTATCGCCAAAGAATGTGCACTGATTCTTAATTTTGTCAACATGTGTCTTAAATCTTTAGATATATTGAGTCTTAAATATCTTTGTAGTTCAAAATCGCCAAAACATTTACTATAAAATCTTAATTTACCACTGTTGTTCTGTTTTATTCTACATACATGTAATTCTGATTTTAATTTATCTTTATAAAAATCTTCTATCTTTTTGTTGAAGGATTTTGAGTTAATTGTTGATGATAATTGAAATAAATCTAATATTTCGTACATTTTTTTCTACCAAGAATTTTCTTTTTTTTAGTAATAATTGATCCTCAGCGAACGCTGCTTTAAGAATATTATGAATGCCAGATTCACTAAATCTGAAAAAATAATTGAACATGAGTTTGCAACATCTTAATATCACTTGAAAAGCTCCCAATTCACAGCTTATAGCCATATTTGAAGACCTGCCATGAACTCCAAATATTTTTTTAAGAATCATGTTTTGAGTACGAATGACTGCGTCTTTTCAAAAGAAACTTTGTTGATTTTTATTCTGCTGTAATTTGATTACATTTTTAAAAAATTCTGATCTCACCTTTGCAGACATGCGCAATAATGAAATAATTTCCTGGACGGTAAAATAATTGAAAAATCATCTTAACCACCATTTAGCCTGAACGTTGTAAGTGTTGTAATTACATTCTGGTTTTTTTTATTGTTAATAATAATATAGTTTATTTTCTTACGAATTGTCTATTTTTAATTTCATACAACGACATACAAACTTGCATTGTATACTTAAGGTTTTCAAAAGAGAACATAAAATTCAAAGTGGCCATGGGCATGGGTGTTTATCATTGAATCATGGGTACGTGTAGTTATTTGGCCATTGCACATGAAAGCCCCAGACATACAATCAGTATGTTTTGTCATGAAATAGTCAATCCCCAGACATAGTACCGTGTGTTTTGTCATGAAATAGTAAAGTCCCAGACATGGTATCAGTGTTTTTTGTCATGAAATGGTCAAGCCCCAGACATAGTATCAGTGTGTTTTGTGATGAAATGGTCAATCCTCAGACATAGTATCGGTCTGTTTTGTCATGAAATGGTCAAGTCACAAGGTGAATTGTTCGGAAATTATATTTAAACTATTTCAACCATGTATGTATGTATGGTAAATATAGATTATCGGAATTTTAAATGCCTAAAATAGCTACACTTGTGAATATTAGATTCAATTCAATTCAATATTTTAATGGAAATAGCACAGTATATTGGCGTGATCCAATTAACATTAAAAGCCGGTATATCACATGATAAAAGACATTTAGTTATAACATAATTGTTAAAGTATTCATACATTGTATATAAAAACCGGAGACATGTACACATCTCTGATAATAATAATAATAAGTCACTACTAATAGTGAAAGATGATGCCGTCTGAAGATTAGTTTTGGTCGACTGATGGATGTTCTCTAAAAACATGGCTTTTTTGATAAATTTACAACTAATTTTGCATCATGTATTAATGCAGGATTTTATTAAAATGCATCATGTATTAAAATGCATCATGTATTAATTTCAATGATTTTATTAAAATGATATATGTTTATAAAAGGAATATCATATTCATTTATTAATAAATTGTATTGAGGACACTGAAAAGGCAAATATACCGCATCTTCCACATTTGTGGGGCAGAATTTACAAAACTTTGATTAGCTGGTATTTTTGTTGTACCATATCTACCAGTTTCTATCGCCAAAGAATGTGCACTGATTCTTAATTTTGTCAACATGCGTCTTAAATCTTTAGATATATTGAGTCTTAAATATCTTTGTAGTTCAAAATCGCCAAAACATTTACTATAAAATCTTAATTTACCACTGTTGTTCTGTTTTATTCTACATACATGTAATTCTGATTTTAATTTATCTTTATAAAAATCTTCTATCTTTTTGTTGAAGGATTTTGAGTTAATTGTTGATGATAATTGAAATAAATCTAATATTTCGTACATTTTTTTCTACCAAGAATTTTCTTTTTTTTAGTAATAATTGATCCTCAGCGAACGCTGCTTTAAGAATATTATGAATGCCAGATTCACTAAATCTGAAAAAATAATTGAACATGAGTTTGCAACATCTTAATACCACTTGAAAAGCTCCCACTTCACAGCTTATAGCCATATTTGAAGACCTGCCATGAACTCCAAATATTTTTTTAAGAATCATGTTTTGAGTACGAATGACTGCGTCTTTTCAAAAGAAACTTTGTTGATTTTTATTCTGCTGTAATTTGATTACATTTTTAAAAAATTCTGATCTCACCTTTGCAGACATGCGCAATAATGAAATAATTTCCTGGACGGTAAAATAATTGAAAAATCATCTTAACCACCATTTAGCCTGAACGTTGTAAGTGTTGTAATTACATTCTGGTTTTTTTTATAGTTAATAATAATATAGTTTATTTTCTTACGAATTGTCTATTTTTAATTTCATACAACGACATACAAACTTGCATTGTATACTTAAGGTTTTCAAAAGAGAACATAAAATTCAAAATGGCCATGGGCATGGGTGTTTATCATTGAATCATGGGTACGTGTAGTTATTTGGCCATTGCACATGAAAGCCCCAGACATACAATCAGTATGTTTTGTCATGAAATAGTCAATCCACAGACATAGTACCGTCTGTTTTGTCATGAAATAGTAAAGTCCCAGACATGGTATCAGTGTTTTTTGTCATGAAATGGTCAAGCCCCAGACATAGTATCAGTGTGTTTTGTGATGAAATGGTCAATCCTCAGACATAGTATCAGTCTGTTTTGTCATGAAATGGTCAAGCCACAAGGTGAATTGTTCGGAAATTATATTTAAACTATTTCGACCATGTATGTATGTATGGTAAATATAGATTATCGGAATTTTAAATGCCTAAAATAGCTACACTTGTGAATATTAGATTCAATTCAATTCAATATTTTAATGGAAATAGCACAGTATATTGGCGTGATCCAATTAACATTAAAAGCCGGTATATCACATGATAAAAGACATTTAGTTATAACATAATTGTTAAAGTATTCATACATTGTATATAAAAACCGGAGACATGTACACATCTCTGATAATAATAATAATAAGTCACTACTAATAGTGAAAGATGATGCCGTCTGAAGATTAGTTTTGGTCGACTGATGGATGTTCTCTAAAAACATGGCTTTTTTGATAAATTTACAACTAATTTTGCATCATGTATTAATGCAGGATTTTATTAAAATGCATCATGTATTAAAATGCATCATGTATTAATTTCAATGATTTTATTAAAATGATATATGTTTATAAAAGGAATATCATATTCATTTATTAATACATTGTATTGAGGACACTGAAAAGGTAAATATACCGCATCTTCCACATTTGTGGGGCAGAATTTACAAAACTTTGATTAGCTGGTATTTTTGTTGTACCATATCCACCAGTTTCTATCGCCAAAGAATGTGCACTGATTCTTAATTTTGTCAACATGCGTCTTAAATCTTTAGATATATTGAGTCTTAAATATCTTTGTAGTTCAAAATCGCCAAAACATTTACTATAAAATCTTAATTTACCACTGTTGTTCTGTTTTATTCTACATACACGTAATTCTGATTTTAATTTATCTTTATAAAAATCTTCTATCTTTTTGTTGAAGGATTTTGAGTTAATTGTTGATGATAATTGAAATAAATCTAATATTTCGTACATTTTTTTCTACCAAGAATTTTCTTTTTTTTAGTAATAATTGATCCTCAGCGAACGCTGCTTTAAGAATATTATGAATGCCAGATTCACTAAATCTGAAAAAATAATTGAACATGAGTTTGCAACATCTTAATACCACTTGAAAAGCTCCCAATTCACAGCTTATAGCCATATTTGAAGACCTGCCATGAACTCCAAATATTTTTTTAAGAATCATGTTTTGAGTACGAATGACTGCGTCTTTTCAAAAGAAACTTTGTTGATTTTTATTCTGCTGTAATTTGATTACATTTTTAAAAAATTCTGATCTCACCTTTGCAGACATGCGCAATAATGAAATAATTTCCTGGACGGTAAAATAATTGAAAAATCATCTTAACCACCATTTAGCCTGAACGTTGTAAGTGTTGTAATTACATTCTGTTTTTTTTTATAGTTAATAATAATATAGTTTATTTTCTTACGAATTGTCTATTTTTAATTTCATACAACGACATGCAAACTTGCATTGTATACTTAAGGTTTTCAAAAGAGAACATAAAATTCAAAATGGCCATGGGCATGGGTGCTTATCATTGAATCATGGGTACGTGTAGTTATTTGGCCATTGCACATGAAAGCCCCAGACATGCAATCAGTATGTTTTGTCATGAAATAGTCAATCCCCAGACATAGTACCGTCTGTTTTGTCATGAAATAGTAAAGTCCCAGACATGGTATCAGTGTTTTTTGTCATGAAATGGTCAAGCCCCAGACATAGTATCAGTGTGTTTTGTGATGAAATGGTCAATCCTCAGACATAGTATCAGTCTGTTTTGTCATGAAATGGTCAAGCCACAAGGTGAATAGTTCGGAAATTATATTCAAACTATTTCAACCATGTATGTATGTATGGTAAATATAGATTATCGGAATTTTTAATGCCTAAGATAGCTACACTTGTGAATATTAGATTCAATTCAATTCAATATTTTAATGGAAATACCACAGTATATTGGCGTGATCCAATTAACATTAAAAGCCGGTATATCACATGATAAAAGACATTTAGTTATAACATAATTGTTAAAGTATTCATACATTGTATATAAAAACCGGAGACATGTACACATCTCTGATGATAATAATAATAAGTCACTACCAATAGTGAAAGATGATGCCGTCTGAAGATTAGTTTTGGTTGACCGATGGATGTTCTCTAAAAACATGGCTTCTTTGATAAATTTACAACTAATTTTGCATCATGTATTAATGCAGGATTTTATTAAAATGCATCATGTATTAATTTCAATGATTTTATTAAAATGATATATGTTTATAAAAGGAATATCATATTCATTTATTAATAAATTGTATTGAGGACACTCAAAAAGCAAATATACCTCATCTTCCACATTTGTGGGGCAGAATTTACCAAACTTTGATTAGCTGGTATTTTTGTTGTACCATATCTACCAGTTTCTATCGCCAAAGAATATGCACTGATTCTTAATTTTGTCAACATGCGTCTTAAATCTTTAGATATATTGAGTCTTAAATATCTTTGTAGTTCAAAATCGCCAAAACATTTACTATAAAATCTTAATTTACCGCTGTTGTTCTGTTTTATTCTACATACATGTAATTCTGATTTTATTTTATCTTTATAAAAATCTTCTATCTTTTTGTTGAAGGATTTTGAGTTAATTGTTGATGATAATTGAAATAAATCTAATATTTCGTACATTTTTTCTACCAAGAATTTTCTTTTTTTTAGTAATAATTGATCCTCAGCGAACGCTGCTTTAAGAATATTATGAATGCCAGATTCACTAAATCTGAAAAAATAATTGAACATGAGTTTGTAACATCTTAATACCACTTGAAAAACTCCCAATTCACAGCTTATAGCCATATTTGAAGACCTGCCATGAACTCCAAATATTTTTTTAAGAATCATGTTTTGAGTACGAATGACTGCTTCTTTCCAAAAGAAGCTTTGTTGATTTTTATTCTTCTGTAATTTGATTACATTTTTAAAAAATTCTGATCTCACCTTTGCAGACATGCGCAATAATGAAATAATTTCCTGGACGGTAAAATAATTGAAAAGTCATCTTAACCACCATTTAGCCTGAACGTTGTAAGTGTTGTAATTACATTCTGTTTTTTTTTTATAGTTAATAATAATATAGTTTATTTTCTTATGAATTGTCTATTTTTAATTTCATACAACGACATACAAACTTGCATTGTATACTTAAGGTTTTTAAAATCGAACATAAAATTCAAAATGGCCATGGGCATGGGTGTTTATCATTGAATCATGGGTACGTGTAGTTATTTGGCCATTGGCACATTAAAGCCAATGCGAAGATCACAGGGGCTTGCAGTTATATTTTCACATCACAAGGTGTGTGAAACATTGCTTAAAAGTTTCTCCCACAATGTTGTTTTCTACCTGTATACCAAACAAATCAAAAGTGGAGAAACGTGAACACACCAATTGAAAGCACATGTTTATTTGTTTTTCTTTTGATGGGTTGGCTTTTACAATATTTGTACTCACTCCCTGCACAAGCACATATATAAGTGCCGAGATACTTCCACATCTCCTGCTGCAACCTGAGAAGCAAAAGTATATTGGAAGTGGACAACAATTATTCAAAACTGAAATTTTAGCTTAGAAATTTACCAGTACCTGTTTTTGGTGTATGCATAATTTCTTGTCAAATTGATTTAAGTGTAGATATATATTGTCAATATAGAAGAGGTCAGTAACAAATTTGACAAACATGTTTTTATGTTCTTTTACAATCATATTTTAAAACATACGGCAATACCATAACATGTAGTTAGTCTATGACCTGTGGCAGGTGATACTGATATATATGTTAGTTAAGTCACTCTTCTTACTGATACTGATATATCTTCTGGTTAAGTCACTGTGATAGATGAATCACTCTTCTTACTGATACTGATATATCTTTTGGTTAAGTCACTATGATAGATGAATCACACTTCTTACTAATACTGATATATCTTTTGGTTAAGTCACTGTGATAGATGAATCACTCTTCTTACTGATACTGATATATCTTTTGTTATGTCACTGTGATAGATGAATCACACTTCTTACTGATACTGATATATCTTTTGTTATGTCACTGTGATAGATGAATCACTTTTCTTATTGATACTGATATATCTTTTGGTTAAGTTACTGTGATAGATAAATCACTCTTCTTACTGATACTGATATATCTTTTAGATAAGTCACTGTGATAGATGAATCACACTTCTTACTGATACTGATATATCTTTTGGTTAAGTTACTGTGATAGATGATTCACACTTCTTACCGATACTGATATATCCTTTGGTTAAGTCACTGTGATAGATGAATCACTATTCTTACTGATACTGATATATCTTTTGGTTAGGTTACTGTGATAGATGAATCATCCTTCTTACTGATTAAGTCACAGTGATCGATGAATCAATCTTCTTACTGATACTGGTATATCTTTTGGTTACGTCACTGTGATAGACGATCACATTTCTTACTAATACTGATATATCCTTTAGTTAAGTCACTGTGATAGATGAATCACTCTTCTTACTGATTAAGTCACAGTGATCGATGCATCCTTCTTCTTATTGATACTGATATATCGTTTAGTTAGGTCACATTGATAGATGAATCACTCTTTTTCCTGATACTGATATATCTTTTGGTTAAGTCACTGTGATATATTAATCACTCTTCTTACTGATGCTGATATATCTTTTGATTAAGTCAATGTGATAGATGAATCACACTTCTTACTGATACTGATATATCTTTTGGCTAAGTCACTGTGATAGATGAATCAATCTTCTTACTGATACTGGTATATCTTTTGGTTAAGTCACTGTGATAGACGATCACATTTCTTACTAATACTGTTATATCCTTTGGCTAAGTCACTGTGATAGATGAATCACTCTTCTTACTGATTAAGTCACAGTGATCGATGCATCCTTCTTCTTATTGATACTGATATATCTTTTGGCTAGGTCACAGTGATCGATGAATCACTTTTCTTACTGATACTGATATATCTTTTGGTTAAATCACTGTGATAGATGAATTACTCTTCTTACTAATACAGATATATCGTTTGGTTAAGTCACTGTGATAGATGAATCACTCTTCTGACTGATACTGATATATCTTTTGGTTAGAGCACTGTGATAGATGAATCAATCTTCTTACTGAAACTGGCATATCTTTTGGTTTGATCACTGTGATAGATGAATCACACTTCTTACTGATACAGATATATCTTTTGGATATGTCACTGTGATGGATAAATCACACTTCTTACTGATACTGATATATCTTTTGGTTATGTCACTGTAATAGATGAATCACTCTTCTTACTGAAACTGATATATCTTTTGGTTAGATCAATGTGATAGATGAATCAATCTTCTTACTGATACTGATATATCTATTGGTTAAGTTACTGTGATTGATGAATCAATCTTCTTACTGAAACTGATATATCTTTGTTATGTCACTGTGATAGATGAATCACACTTCTTACTGATACTGATATATCTTTTGTTATGTCACTGTGATAGATGAATCACTCCTCTTATTGATACTGATATATCTTTTGGTTAGGTCACAGTGATAAATGAATCACTCTTCTTACTGATACTGATATATCTTGTGGATAAGTCACTGTGATAGATGAATCACTATTTTTGCTGAAACTGATATATCTTTTGGTTATGTCACTGTGATAGATGAATCACACTTCTTACTGATTAAGTCACAGTGATCGATGATTCACTCTTCTGATTGATACTGATATATCTTTTGGTTAGGTCACAGTGTTAGATGAATCACTCTTCTTACTGATACTGATATAAATTTTGGATAAGTCACTGTGATAGATGAATCACACTTCTTACTGATACTGATATATCTTTTGGTTAAGCTACTGTGATAGATGATTCAATCTTCTTACTGATACTGATATATCTTTTGGTTAAGTCACTGTGATAGTCGATCACATTTCGTACTAATACTGATATATCCTTTGGTTAAGTCACTGTGATAGATGAATCACTCTTCTTACTGATTAAGTCACAGTGATCGATGCATCCTTCTTCTTATTGATACTGATATATCTTTTGGCTAGGTCACAGTGATAGATGAATCACTCTTCTTACTGATACTGATATATCCTTTGGTTAAGTCACTGTGATAGATGAATCACTCTTCTTACTGATACTGATATATCTTTTAATTAAGTCACTGTTATCGATGATTCACACTTCTTATTGATACTGGTATATCTTTTGGATAAGTCACTGTGATAGATGAATCACTCTTCTTACTGATACTGATATATCTTTTGGTTAATTCACTTTGATAGATGAATCACTTCTTACTGATAAAGATATATCTTTTGGCTAAGTCATTGTGATAGATGAATCACTCTTCTTACTGATACTGATATATCTTTTGGTTAGATCACTGTGATAGATGAATCAATCTTCTTACTGATACTGATATATCTTTTGGTTAACTCACTGTGATAGATGAATCAATCTTCTTACTGATACTGATATATCTTTTGGTTATGTCACTGTGATAGATGAATCACACTTCTTACTGATACTGATATATCTTTTGGTTAAGTCACTGTGATAGATAAATCACTCTTCTTACTGATACTGATATATCTTTTGGATAAGTCACTGTGATAGATGAATCACACTTCTTACTGATACTGATATATCTTTTGGTTAAGTTACTGTGATAGATGATTCACACTTCTTACTGATACTGATATATCCTTTGGTTAAGTCACTGTGATAGATGAATCACTATTCTTACTGATACTGATATATTTTTTGGTTTGGTCATTGTGATAGATGAATCACCCTTCTTACTGATTAAGTCACAGTGATCGATGAATCAATCTTTTTATTGATACTGGTATATCTTTTGGTTAGGTCACATTGATCGATGAATCACTCTTCTTACTGATACTGATATATCCTTTGGTTAAGTCACTGAAATAGATTAATCACTCTTCTTTCTGATGCTGATATATCTTTTGATTAAGTCAATGTGATAGATGAATCACACTTCTTAGTGATACTGATATATCTTTTGATTAAGTCAATGTGATAGATGAATCACACTTCTTACTGATACTGATATATCTTTTGACCAAGTCACTGTGATAGATGAATCACTCTTCTTAATGATACTGATATATCTTTTGGTTAAATCACTGTGATAGATGAATTACTCTTCTTACTGATACTGATATATCTTTTGGCTAAATCACTGTGATAGATGAATCACACTTCTTACTGATACTGATATATCTTTTGGTTAAGTCAATGTGATAGATGAATCACACTTCTTACTGATACTGATATATCTTTTGGCTAAATCACTGTGATAGATGAATCACACTTCTTACTGATACTGATATATCTTTTGGTTAGGTCAATGTGATAGATGAATCACACTTCTTACTGATACTGATATATCTTTTGGCTAAGTCACTGTGATAGATGAATCACTCTTCTTACTGATACTGATATATCTTTTGGTTAGATCACTGTGATAGATGAATCAATCTTCTTACTGAAACTGATATATCTTTTGGTTAAGACACTGTGATAGATGATTCAATCTTCTTACTGATACTGATATATCGTTTGGTTAGATCACTGTAATAGATGAATCACACTTCTTAATGATACTGATATATCTTTTGGTTAGGTCACTGTGATAGATGAATCACACTTCTTACTGATACAGATATATCTTTTGGATATGTCACTGTGATAGATAAATCACACTTCTTACTGATACTGATATATCTTTTGGTTATGTCACTGTGATAGATGAATCACTCTTCTTAATGATACTGATATATCTTTTGGTTAGATCACTGTGATAGATGAATCAATCTTCTTACTGATACTAATATATCTTTTGGTTAAGTCACTGTGATAGATGAATCAATCTTCTTACTGAAACTGATATATCTTTTGTTATGTCACTGTGATAGATGAATCAATCTTCTTACTGATACTAATATATCTTTTGGTTAAGTCACTGTGATAGATGAATCAATCTTCTTACTGAAACTGATATATCTTTTGTTATGTCACTGTGATAGATGAATCACACTTCTTACTGATACTGATATATCTTTTGTTATGTCACTGTGATAGATAAATCACTCTTCTTATTGATACTGATATATCTTTTGGTTAAGTCACTATGATAAATGAATCACTCTTCTTACTGATACTGATATATCTTTTGGTTAAGTCACTGTGATAGATGAATCAATCTTCTTACTGAAACTGATATATCTTTTGCTATGTCACTGTGATAGATGAATCACACTTCTTACTGATACTGATATATCTTTTGTTATGTCACTGTGATAGATAAATCACTCTTCTTATTGATACTGATATATCTTTTGGTTAAGTCACTATGATAAATGAATCACTCTTCTTACTGATACTGATATATCTTTTGGATAAGTCACTGTGATAGATGAATCACACTTCTTACTGATACTGATATATCTTTTGGTTAAGTCAATGTGATAGATGATTCACACTTCTTACTGATACTGATATATCCTTTGGTTAAGTCATTGTGATAGATGAATCACTATTCTTACTGATACTGATATATCTTTTGTTATGTCACTGTGATAGATAAATCACTCTTCTTATTGATACTGATATATCTTTTGGTTAAGTCACTATGATAAATGAATCACTCTTCTTACTGATACTGATATATCTTTTGGATAAGTCACTGTGATAGATGAATCACACTTCTTACTGATACTGATATATCTTTTGGTTAAGTCAATGTGATAGATGATTCACACTTCTTACTGATACTGATATATCCTTTGGTTAAGTCATTGTGATAGATGAATCACTATTTTTACTGATACTGATATATCTTTTGGCTATGTCACTGTGATAGATGAATCACCCTTCTTACTGATTAAGTCACAGTCATCGATGAATCAATCTTCTTACTGATACTGATATATCTTTTGGTTAAGTCACTGTGATAGTCGATCACATTTCTTACTAATATTGATATATCCTTTGGTTAAGTCACTGTGATAGACGAATCACTCTTCTTACTGATTAAGTCACAGTGATCGATGAATCACTCTTCTGATTGATACTGATATATCTTTTGGTTAGGTCACAGTGATAGATGAATCACTCTTCTTACTGATACTGATATATCCTTTGGTTAAGTCACTGTGATAGATGAATCACTCTTCTGATTGATACTGATATATCTTTTGATTAAGTCACTGTGATAGATGAATCAATCTTCTTACTGATACTGATATTTCTTTTGATTAAATCACTGTGATAGATGAATCACTCTTCTTACTGGTACTGATATATCTATTGGTTAAGTCATTATGATAGATGAATCGCTCTTCTTACTGATACTGATATATCTTTTGATTAAGTCACTGTGATAGATCAATCAATCTTCTTATTGATACTGGTATATCTTTTGGTTAAGTCATTATGATAGATATATCGCTCTTCTTACTGATACTGATATATCTTTTGATTAAGTCATTGTGATAGAAAAATCACTCTTCTTACTGATACTGATATGTATTTTGATTAAGTCACTGATAAATGAATCACTCTTCTTACTGATACTGATATATCTTTTGGTTAAGTCGCTGTGATTGATGAATCACTCTTCTTACTGATACTGATATATCTTTTGGTTAAGTCAGAGTGATAGATGAATTATCTTCTTACTGAAACTGATATATCTTTTGATTAAGTCACTGTGATAAATGAATCACTCTTCTTACTGATACTGCTATATCTTTTGATTAAGTCACTGTGATAGATGAATCACTCTTCTTACTGATACTGATATATCTTTTGGTTAAGTCATTATGATAAATGAATCGCTCTTCATACTGATACTGATATATCTTTTGATTAATTCACTGTGATAGATGAATGACACTTCTTACTGATACTGATATATCTTTTGGCTAAGTCACTGTGATAGATGAATGACACGTCTTACTGATATTGATATATCTTTTTGTTAGGTCACTGTGATAGATGAATCACAATTCTTACTGATACTGATATATGTTTTGATTAAGTCACTGTGATAGATTAATCTCTCTTCTTACTGATACTGATATATCTTTTGGTAAAGTCATTGTGATAGATGAATCACTCTTCTTACTGATACTGATATATTTTTTGGTTAAGTCACTGTGATAGATGAATTACGCTTCTTACTGATACTGATATATCTTTTGATTAAGTCACTGTGATAGATGAATCACTCCTCTTACTGATACTGATATATCTTTTGATTAAATCACTGTGATAGATGAATCACTCTTCTTACTGATACTGATATATCTTTTGATTAAGTCATTATGATAGATGAATCGCTCTTCTTACTGACACTGATATATCTTTTGATTAAGTCACTGTGATAGATCAATCACTCTTCTTATTGATACTGGTTTATCTTTTGGTTAAGTCATTATGATAGATGAATCGCTCTTCTTACTGATACTGATATATCTTTTGATTAAGTCACTGTGATAGATGAAACACTCTTCTTACTGATACTGATATATCTTTTGGTTAAGTCACTGTGATAGATGAATCACACTTCTTACTGATTCTGATATATCTTTTGGTTAAGTCACTGTAATAGATGAATCACACTTCTTAATGATTCTGATATTTCTTTTGGTTAAGTCATTATGATAGATGAATCGCTTTTCTTACTGATACTGATATATCTTTTGATTAAGTTACTGTGATAGATGAATCACTCTTCTTACTGATATTGATATATCTTTTGGATAAGTCACTGTAATAGATGAATCAAACTTCTTAATGATTCTGATATATCTTTTGATTAAGTCACTGATAAATGAATCACCCTTCTTACTGATATTGATATATCTTTAGGTTAAGTCACTGTGATAGATGAATCACCCCTCTTACTGATACTGATATATCTTTTGGTTAGGTCACAGTGATAGATGAATTACTCTTCTTACTGAAACTGATATATCTTTTGGTTAAGTTACTGGGATAGATAAATCACACTTCTTACTGATACTGATATATCTTTTGGTTAGGTCACTGTAATAGATGAATCATACTTCATACTCATACTGCTATGTCTTTTGATTAAGTCACTGTGATAAATGAATCACACTTCTTACTGATACTGATATATCTTTTAGTTAAGACACTGTTTTATGTTAAGTCATTGTGATAAATGAATCACTCTTCTTACTGATACTTATATATCTCTTGATTAAGTCACTGTGATAGATGAATCACACTTCTTACTGATACTGATATATCTTTTGGTTACGTCACTGTAATAATGAATCACTTTTCTTACTGATACCGATATATCTTTTGTTTAAGTCACTGTGATAGATGAATCACACTTCTTACTGGTACTGATATATCTTTTGGCTAAATCACTGTGATAGATGAATGACACTTCTTACTGATACTGATATATCTTTTGGTTAAGTCACTATGATAGATGAATCACTCTTTTTACTGATACTGCTATATCTTTTGGTTAAGTGACTATGAAAGATGAATCACTCTTCTTACTGATACTGATATATCTTTTGATTAAGTCACTGTGATAAATGAATCACTCTTCTTACTGATACTGATATATCTTTTGGTTAAGTCACTGTGATAGATGAATCACACTTCTTACTGATTCTGATATATCTTTTGGTTAAATCACTGTAATAGATGAATCACACTTCTTAATGATTCTGATATATCTTTGGTTAAGTCATTATGATAGATGAATCGCTCTTCTTACTGATACTGATATATCTTTTGATTAAGTCACTGTGATAGCTGAATCACTATTCTTACTGATACTGATATATCTTTTGGTTAAGTCACTGTAATATATGAATCACACTTCTTAATGATTCTGATATATCTTTTGATTAAGTCACTGATAAATGAATCACCCTTCTTACTGATACTGATATATCTTTAGGTTAAGTCACTGTGGTAGATGAATCACTCTTCGTACTGATACTGATATGTCTTTTGATTAAGTCACTGATAAATGAATCACCCTTCTTACTGATACTGATATATCTTTTGGTTAAGTCAGTGTGATAGATGAATCACTCTTCTTACTGATATTGATATATCTTTTGGTCAAATCGCTGTGATTGATGAATCACTCTTGTTACTGATATTGATATATCTTTTTTTTAAGTCACTGTGATAGATGAATCACTCTTCTTACTGATACTGATATATATTTTGATTAAGTCATTGTGATAGAAAAATCACTCTTCTTACTGATACTGATATGTCTTTTGATTAAGTCACTGATAAATGAATCACCCTTCTTACTGATACTGATATATCTTTTGGTTAGTCACAGTGATAGATGAATTACTCTTCTTACTGAAACTGATATATCTTTTGGTTAGGTCACTGTGATATATGAATCATTCTTCTTACTGACAGTGGTATATCTTTTGATTAAGTTACTGTGATAGATGAATTACTCTTCTTACTGAAACGGATATATCTTTTGGTTAGGTCACTGTGATATAGGAATCATTCTTCTTACTGATACTGATATATCTTTTGATAAAGTCACAGTGATAGAAAAATCACTCTTCTTACTGATACTGATATGTCTTTTGATTAAGTCACTGATAAATGAATCACCCTTCTTACTGATACTGATATATCTTTTGGTTATGTCACTGTCATACATGTAGATGAATCACTCTTCTTACTGATAGTGATATATCTTTTGGTTAAGTCACTGTGGAAGATGAATCACTCTTCTTACTGATACTGATATATCTTTTGGTTATGTCACTGTGATAGATGAATCACTCTTCTTACTGATACTGATATATGTTTTGGCTAAGTTACTGTGATCGATGAATCACACTTCTTACTGATACTTACATATCTTTTGGTTACGTGACTGTGATAAATGAATCACTCTTCTTACTGATACCGATATATCTTTTGGTTAAGGCAATATGTTAGATGAATCACACTTCTTACTGATACTGATATATTTTTTGATTAAGTCACTGTGATAGATGAATCACACTTCTTACTGGTACTGATATATCTTTTGGCTAAATCACTGTGATAGATGAATGACACTTCTTACTGATACTGATATATCTTTTGGTTAAGTCACTATGATAGATGAATCACTCTTTTTACTGATACTGCTATATATTTTGGTTAAGTCACTGTGATAGATGAATCACTCTTCTTACTGATACTGCTATATCTTTTGGTTAAGTCACTGTGATAGATGAATTACATTTCTTACTGATATTGATATATCTTTTGGCTAAATCACTGTGATAGATGAATGACACTCCTTACTGATATTAATATATCTTTTTGCTAAGTCACTGTGATCGATGAATCACACTTCTTACTGATACTGACATATCTTTTGGTTACGTGACTGTGATAAATGAATCACTCTTTTTACTGATACCGATATATCTTTTGGTTAAGGCAATATGTTAGATGCATCACACTTCTTACTGATACTGATATATTTTTTGATTAAGTGACTGTGATAGATGAATCACACTTCTTACTGGTACTGATATATCTTTTGGCTAAATCACTGTGATAGATGAATGACACTTCTTACTGATACTGATATATCTTTTGGTTAAGTCACTATGATAGATGAATCACTCTTTTTACTGATACTGCTATATCGTTTGGTTAACTCACTGTGATAGATGAATCACACTTCTTACTGATACTGATATATCTTTTCGTTAAGTCACTATGATAGATGAATCACTCTACTTACTGATACTGCTATATCTTTTGGTTAAGTCACTGTGATAGATGAATCACACTTCTTACTGATATTGATATATCTTTTGGCTAAATCACTGTGATAGATGAATGACACTCCTTACTGATATTAATATATCTTTTTGTTAAGTCACTGTGATAGATGAATCACACTTCTTAATGATACTGATATATCCTTTTGCTAAGTCACTGTGATGGATGAATCACAATTCTTACTGATACTGTTATATCTTTTGATTAAGTCACTGTGATAGATGAATCACTCTTCTTACTGATACTGATATATCTTTTGATTAAGTCACTGTGATAGATGAATCACTCCTCTTACTGATACTGATATATCTTTTGATTAAATCACTGTGATAGATGAATCACTCTTCTTACTGATACTGATATATCTTTTGATTAAGTCATTATGATAGATGAATCGCTCTTCTTACTGACACTGATATATCTTTTGATTAAGTCACTGTGATAGATCAATCACTCTTCTTATTGATACTGGTTTATCTTTTGGTTAAGTCATTATGATAGATGAATCGCTCTTCTTACTGATACTGGTATATCTTTTGATTAAGTCACTGTGATAGATGAAACACTCTTCTTACTGATACTGATATATCTTTTGGTTAAGTCACTGTGATAGATGAATCACACTTCTTACTGATTCTGATATATCTTTTGGTTAAGTCACTGTAATAGATGAATCACACTTCTTAATGATTCTGATATTTCTTTTGGTTAAGTCATTATGATAGATGAATCGCTTTTCTTACTGATACTGATATATCTTTTGATTAAGTTACTGTGATAGATGAATCACTCTTCTTACTGATATTGATATATCTTTTGGATAAGTCACTGTAATAGATGAATCAAACTTCTTAATGATTCTGATATATCTTTTGATTAAGTCACTGATAAATGAATCACCCTTCTTACTGATATTGATATATCTTTAGGTTAAGTCACTGTGATAGATGAATCACCCCTCTTACTGATACTGATATATCTTTTGGTTAGGTCACAGTGATAGATGAATTACTCTTCTTACTGAAACTGATATATCTTTTGGTTAAGTTACTGGGATAGATAAATCACACTTCTTACTGATACTGATATATCTTTTGGTTAGGTCACTGTGATAGATGAATCATACTTCATACTCATACTGCTATGTCTTTTGATTAAGTCACTGTGATAAATGAATCACACTTCTTACTGATACTGATATATCTTTTAGTTAAGACACTGTTTTATGTTAAGTCATTGTGATAAATGAATCACTCTTCTTACTGATACTTATATATCTCTTGATTAAGTCACTGTGATAGATGAATCACACTTCTTACTGATACTGATATATCTTTTGGTTACGTCACTGTAATAATGAATCACTTTTCTTACTGATACCGATATATCTTTTGTTTAAGTCACTGTGATAGATGAATCACACTTCTTACTGGTACTGATATATCTTTTGGCTAAATCACTGTGATAGATGAATGACACTTCTTACTGATACTGATATATCTTTTGGTTAAGTCACTATGATAGATGAATCACTCTTTTTACTGATACTGCTATATCTTTTGGTTAAGTGACTATGAAAGATGAATCACTCTTCTTACTGATACTGATATATCTTTTGATTAAGTCACTGTGATAAATGAATCACTCTTCTTACTGATACTGATATATCTTTTGGTTAAGTCACTGTGATAGATGAATCACACTTCTTACTGATTCTGATATATCTTTTGGTTAAGTCACTGTAATAGATGAATCACACTTCTTAATGATTCTGATATATCTTTGGTTAAGTCATTATGATAGATGAATCGCTCTTCTTACTGATACTGATATATCTTTTGATTAAGTCACTGTGATAGCTGAATCACTATTCTTACTGATACTGATATATCTTTTGGTTAAGTCACTGTAATATATGAATCACACTTCTTAATGATTCTGATATATCTTTTGATTAAGTCACTGATAAATGAATCACCCTTCTTACTGATACTGATATATCTTTAGGTTAAGTCACTGTGGTAGATGAATCACTCTTCGTACTGATACTGATATGTCTTTTGATTAAGTCACTGATAAATGAATCACCCTTCTTACTGATACTGATATATCTTTTGGTTAAGTCAGTGTGATAGATGAATCACTCTTCTTACTGATATTGATATATCTTTTGGTCAAATCGCTGTGATTGATGAATCACTCTTCTTACTGATATTGATATATCTTTTTTTTAAGTCACTGTGATAGATGAATCACTCTTCTTACTGATACTGATATATATTTTGATTAAGTCATTGTGATAGAAAAATCACTCTTCTTACTGATACTGATATGTCTTTTGATTAAGTCACTGATAAATGAATCACCCTTCTTACTGATACTGATATATCTTTTGGTTAGTCACAGTGATAGATGAATTACTCTTCTTACTGAAACTGATATATCTTTTGGTTAGGTCACTGTGATATATGAATCATTCTTCTTACTGACAGTGGTATATCTTTTGATTAAGTTACTGTGATAGATGAATTACTCTTCTTACTGAAACGGATATATCTTTTGGTTAGGTCACTGTGATATAGGAATCATTCTTCTTACTGATACTGATATATCTTTTGATAAAGTCACAGTGATAGAAAAATCACTCTTCTTACTGATACTGATATGTCTTTTGATTAAGTCACTGATAAATGAATCACCCTTCTTACTGATACTGATATATCTTTTGGTTATGTCACTGTCATACATGTAGATGAATCACTCTTCTTACTGATAGTGATATATCTTTTGGTTAAGTCACTGTGGAAGATGAATCACTCTTCTTACTGATACTGATATATCTTTTGGTTATGTCACTGTGATAGATGAATCACACTTCTTACTGGTACTGATATATCTTTTGGCTAAATCACTGTGATAGATGAATGACACTTCTTACTGATACTGATATATCTTTTGGTTAAGTCACTATGATAGATGAATCACTCTTTTTACTGATACTGCTATATATTTTGGTTAAGTCACTGTGATAGATGAATCACACTTCTTACTGATACTGCTATATCTTTTGGTTAAGTCACTGTGATAGATGAATTACACTTCTTACTGATATTGATATATCTTTTGGCTAAATCACTGTGATAGATGAATGACACTCCTTACTGATATTAATATATCTTTTTGTTAAGTCACTGTGATCGATGAATCACACTTCTTACTGATACTGACATATCTTTTGGTTACGTGACTGTGATAAATGAATCACTCTTTTTACTGATACCGATATATCTTTTGGTTAAGGCAATATGTTAGATGCATCACACTTCTTACTGATACTGATATATTTTTTGATTAAGTCACTGTGATAGATGAATCACACTTCTTACTGGTACTGATATATCTTTTGGCTAAATCACTGTGATAGATGAATGACACTTCTTACTGATACTGATATATCTTTTGGTTAAGTCACTATGATAGATGAATCACTCTTTTTACTGATACTGCTATATCGTTTGGTTAAGTCACTGTGATAGATGAATCACACTTCTTACTGATACTGATATATCTTTTCGTTAAGTCACTATGATAGATGAATCACTCTACTTACTGATACTGCTATATCTTTTGGTTAAGTCACTGTGATAGATGAATCACACTTCTTACTGATATTGATATATCTTTTGGCTAAATCACTGTGATAGATGAATGACACTCCTTACTGATATTAATATATCTTTTTGTTAAGTCACTGTGATAGATGAATCACACTTCTTAATGATACTGATATATCCTTTTGCTAAGTCACTGTGATGGATGAATCACAATTCTTACTGATACTGTTATATCTTTTGATTAAGTCACTGTGATAGATGAATCACTCTTCTTACTGATACTGATATATCTTTTGATTAAGTCACTGTGATAGATGAATTACGCTTCTTACTGTTACTGATATGTCTTTTGATTAAGTTACTGATAAATGAATCATCCTTCTTACTGATACTGCTATATCTTTTGGTTATGTCACTGTGATAGATGAATCATTCTTCTAACTGATACTGATATATTTTTTGGTTAGATCACTGTGATACATGAATCACACTTCTTACTGATACTGATATATCTTTTGATTAAGTCAATGTGATAGATGTATCACTCTTCTTACTGATACTGATATATCTTTTGATTAAGTCACTTTGGTAGATGAATCACACTTCTTACTGATATTTAAATATCTTTTGTTTATGTCACTGTGATAGATCAATCATACTTCATACTGATACTGATATGTCTTTTGATTAAGTCACTGTGAAAAATGAATCACGCTTCTTACTGATACTGATATATCTTTTGGTTAAGACACTGTTTTATGTTAAGTCATTGTGATAGATGAATCACTCTTCTTACTGATACTTATATATCTCTTGATTAAGTCACTGTGATAGATGAATCACGCTTCTTACTGATACTGATATATCTTTTGATTAAGTCACTGTGATAGATGAATCACTCTTCTTACTGATACTGATATATCTTTTGATTAAGTCACTGATAAATGAATCACCCTTCTTACTGATACTGATATATCTTTTGGTTATGTCACTGTCATACATGTAGATGAATCACTCTTCTTACTGATAGTGATATATCTTTTGGTTAAGTCACTGTGGAAGATGAATCACTCTTCTTACTGATACTGATATATCTTTTGGTTATGTCACTGTGATAGATGAATCACTCTTCTTACTGATACTGATATATGTTTTGGCTAAGTTACTGTGATCAATCAATCACACTTCTTACTGATACTGACATATCTTTTGGTTACGTGACTGTGATAAATGAATCACTCTTCTTACTGATACCGATATATCTTTTGGTTAAGGCAATATGTTAGATGCATCACACTTCTTACTGATACTGATATATTTTTTGATTAAGTCACTGTGATAGATGAATCACACTTCTTACTGGTACTGATATATCTTTTGGCTAAATCACTGTGATATATGAATGACACTTCTTACTAATACTGATATATCTTTTGGTTAAGTCACTATGATAGATGAATCACTCTTTTTACTGATACTGCTATATCTTTTGGTTAAGTCACTGTGATAGATGAATCACACTTCTTACTGATATTGATATATCTTTTGGCTAAATCACTGTGATAGATGAATGACACTCCTTACTGATATTAATATATCTTTTTGTTAAGTCACTGTGATAGATGAATCACACTTCTTAATGATACTGATATATCCTTTTGCTAAGTCACTGTGATGGATGAATCACAATTCTTACTGATACTGTTATATCTATTGATTAAATCACTGTGATAGATGAATCACTCTTCTTATTGATACTGAAATATCTTTTTGCTATGTCACTGTGATAGATGAATCACTCTTCTTTCTGATACTGATATATCTTTTGGTTAATTCACTGTGATAGATGAATCACTCTTCTTACTGATACCGATATATCTTTTGGTTAAGTCACTGTGATAGATGAATCACACTTCTTACTGATACTGATATATCTTTTGATTTAGTCACTGTGATAGATGAATCACTCTTACTGATATATCTTTAGGTTAAGTCACTTTGATAGATGAATAATTCTTCTTACTGATACTGATATGTCTTTTGATTAAGTCACTGATAAAGGAATCACCCTTCTTACTGATACTGATATATCCTTTGGTTAAGTCACTGTGATAGATGAATCACTCTTCTTACTGATACTGATATATCTTTTGGCTAAGTCACTGTGATAGATGAATCACACTTCTTACTGATACTGAAATGTCTGTTGGTTATGTCACTGATAGATGAATCACACTTCTTACTGATACTGATATATCTTTTGATTAAGTCACTGTGATAGATGAATCACTCTTCTTACTGATACTGATATATCTTTTGATTAAGTCACTGTGATAGATGAATTACGCTTCTTACTGTTACTGATATGTCTTTTGATTAAGTCACTGATAAATGAATCATCCTTCTTACTGATACTGCTATATCTTTTGGTTATGTCACTGTGATAGATGAATCATTCTTCTAACTGATACTGATATATTTTTTGGTTAGATCACTGTGATACATGAATCACACTTCTTACTGATACTGATATATCTTTTGATTAAGTCAATGTGATAGATGTATCACTCTTCTTACTGATACTGATATATCTTTTGATTAAGTCACTTTTGTAGATGAATCACACTTCTTACTGATATTTAAATATCTTTTGTTTATGTCACTGTGATAGATATATCATACTTCATACTGATACTGATATGTCTTTTGATTAAGTCACTGTGATAAATGAATCACGCTTCTTACTGATACTGATATATCTTTTGGTTAAGACACTGTTTTATGTTAAGTCATTGTGATAGATGAATCACTCTTCTTACTGATACTTATATATCTCTTGATTAAGTCACTGTGATAGATGAATCACGCTTCTTACTGATACTGATATATCTTTTGATTAAGTCACTGTGATAGATGAATCACTCTTCTTACTGATACTGATATATCTTTTGATTAAGTCACTGATAAATGAATCACCCTTCTTACTGATACTGATATATGTTTTGGTTATGTCACTGTCATACATGTAGATGAATCACTCTTCTTACTGATAGTGATATATCTTTTGGTTAAGTCACTGTGGAAGATGAATCACTCTTCTTACTGATACTGATATATCTTTTGGTTATGTCACTGTGATAGATGAATCACTCTTCTTACTGATACTGATATATGTTTTGGCTAAGTTACTGTGATCAATCAATCACACTTCTTACTGATACTGACATATCTTTTGGTTACGTGACTGTGATAAATGAATCACTCTTCTTACTGATACCGATATATCTTTTGGTTAAGGCAATATGTTAGATGTATCACACTTCTTACTGATACTGATATATTTTTTGATTAAGTCACTGTGATAGATGAATCACACTTCTTACTGGTACTGATATATCTTTTGGCTAAATCACTGTGATATATGAATGACACTTCTTACTAATACTGATATATCTTTTGGTTAAGTCACTATGATAGATGAATCACTCTTTTTACTGATACTGCTATATATTTTGGTTAAGTCACTGTGATAGATGAATCACTCTTCTTACTGATACTGCTATATCTTTTGGTTAAGTCACTGTGATAGATGAATCACACTTCTTACTGATATTGATATATCTTTTGGCTAAATCACTGTGATAGATGAATGACACTCCTTACTGATATTAATATATCTTTTTGTTAAGTCACTGTGATAGATGAATCACACTTCTTAATGATACTGATATATCCTTTTGCTAAGTCACTGTGATGGATGAATCACAATTCTTACTGATACTGTTATATCTATTGATTAAATCACTGTGATAGATGAATCACTCTTCTTATTGATACTGAAATATCTTTTTGCTATGTCACTGTGATAGATGAATCACTCTTCTTTCTGATACTGATATATCTTTTGGTTAATTCACTGTGATAGATGAATCACTCTTCTTACTGATACCGATATATCTTTTGGTTAAGTCACTGTGATAGATGAATCACACTTCTTACTGATACTGATATATCTTTTGATTTAGTCACTGTGATAGATGAATCACTCTTACTGATATATCTTTAGGTTAAGTCACTTTGATAGATGAATAATTCTTCTTACTGATACTGATATGTCTTTTGATTAAGTCACTGATAAAGGAATCACCCTTCTTACTGATACTGATATATCCTTTGGTTAAGTCACTGTGATAGATGAATCACTCTTCTTACTGATACTGATATATCTTTTGGCTAAGTCACTGTGATAGATGAATCACACTTCTTACTGATACTGAAATGTCTGTTGGTTATGTCACTGATAGATGAATCACACTTCTTACTGATACTGATATATCTTTTGATTAAGTCACTGTGATAGATGAATCACTCTTCTTACTGATACTGATATATCTTTTGATTAAGTCACTGTGATAGATGAATTACGCTTCTTACTGTTACTGATATGTCTTTTGATTAAGTCACTGATAAATGAATCATCCTTCTTACTGATACTGCTATATCTTCTGGTTATGTCACTGTGATAGATGAATCATTCTTCTAACTGATACTGATATATTTTTTGGTTAGATCACTGTGATACATGAATCACACTTCTTACTGATACTGATATATCTTTTGATTAAGTCAATGTGATAGATGTATCACTCTTCTTACTGATACTGATATATCTTTTGATTAAGTCACTTTGGTAGATGAATCACACTTCTTACTGATATTTAAATATCTTTTGTTTATGTCACTGTGATAGATATATCATACTTCATACTGATACTGATATGTCTTTTGATTAAGTCACTGTGATAAATGAATCACGCTTCTTACTGATACTGATATATCTTTTGGTTAAGACACTGTTTTATGTTAAGTCATTGTGATAGATGAATCACACTTCTTAATGATACTGATATATCCTTTTGCTAAGTCACTGTGATGGATGAATCACAATTCTTACTGATACTGTTATATCTATTGATTAAATCACTGTGATAGATGAATCACTCTTCTTATTGATACTGAAATATCTTTTTGCTATGTCACTGTGATAGATGAATCACTCTTCTTTCTGATACTGATATATCTTTTGGTTAATTCACTGTGATAGATGAATCACTCTTCTTACTGATACCGATATATCTTTTGGTTAAGTCACTGTGATAGATGAATCACACTTCTTACTGATACTGATATATCTTTTGATTTAGTCACTGTGATAGATGAATCACTCTTACTGATATATCTTTAGGTTAAGTCACTTTGATAGATGAATAATTCTTCTTACTGATACTGATATGTCTTTTGATTAAGTCACTGATAAAGGAATCACCCTTCTTACTGATACTGATATATCCTTTGGTTAAGTCACTGTGATAGATGAATCACTCTTCTTACTGATACTGATATATCTTTTGGCTAAGTCACTGTGATAGATGAATCACACTTCTTACTGATACTGAAATGTCTGTTGGTTATGTCACTGATAGATGAATCACACTTCTTACTGATACTGATATATCTTTTGATTAAGTCACTGTGATAGATGAATCACTCTTCTTACTGATACTGATATATCTTTTGATTAAGTCACTGTGATAGATGAATTACGCTTCTTACTGTTACTGATATGTCTTTTGATTAAGTCACTGATAAATGAATCATCCTTCTTACTGATACTGCTATATCTTTTGGTTATGTCACTGTGATAGATGAATCATTCTTCTAACTGATACTGATATATTTTTTGGTTAGATCACTGTGATACATGAATCACACTTCTTACTGATACTGATATATCTTTTGATTAAGTCAATGTGATAGATGTATCACTCTTCTTACTGATACTGATATATCTTTTGATTAAGTCACTTTGGTAGATGAATCACACTTCTTACTGATATTTAAATATCTTTTGTTTATGTCACTGTGATAGATATATCATACTTCATACTGATACTGATATGTCTTTTGATTAAGTCACTGTGATAAATGAATCACGCTTCTTACTGATACTGATATATCTTTTGGTTAAGACACTGTTTTATGTTAAGTCATTGTGATAGATGAATCACTCTTCTTACTGATACTTATATATCTCTTGATTAAGTCACTGTGCTAGATGAATCACGCTTCTTACTGATACTGATATATCTTTTGATTACGTCACTGTGATAGATGAATCACTCTTCTTACTGATACTGATATATCTTTTGATTAAGTCACTGTGATAGATGAATCACTCTTCTTACTGATACTGATATATCTTTTGGTTAAGTCATTATGATAGATGAATCGCTCTTCTTACTGATACTGATATATCTTTTGATTAATTCACTGTGATAGATGAATGACACTTCTTACTGATACTGATATATCTTTTGGCTAAGTCACTGTGATAGATGAATGACACGTCTTACTGATATTGATATATCTTTTTGTTAGGTCACTGTGATAGATGAATCACACTTCTTACCGATACTGATATATGTTTTGATTAAGTCACTGAGATAGATTAATCTCTCTTCTTACTGATACTGATTTATCTTTTGGTTAAGTCATTGTGATAGATGAATCACTCTTCTTACTGATACTGATATATTTTTTGGTTAAGTCACTGTGATAGATGAATTACGCTTCTTACTGATACTGATATATCTTTTGATTAAGTCACTGTTATAGATGAATCACTCCTCTTACTGATACTGATATATCTTTTGATTAAATCACTGTGATAGATGAATCACTCTTCTTACTGATACTGATATATCTTTTGATTAAGTCATTATGATAGATGAATCGCTCTTCTTACTGACACTGATATATCTTTTGATTAAGTCACTGTGATAGATCAATCACTCTTCTTATTGATACTGGTTTATCTTTTGGTTAAGTCATTATGATAGATGAATCGCTCTTCTTACTGATACTAATATATCTTTTGATTAAGTCACTGTGATAGATGAAACACTGTTCTTACTGATACTGATATATCTTTTGGTTAAGTCACTGTGATAGATGAATCACACTTCTTACTGATTCTGATATATCTTTTGGTTAAGTCACTGTAATAGATGAATCACACTTCTTAATGATTCTGATATTTCTTTTGGTTAAGTCATTATGATAGATGAATCGCTTTTCTTACTGATACTGATATATCTTTTGATTAAGTTACTGTGATAGATGAATCACTCTTCTTACTGATATTGATATATCTTTTGGATAAGTCACTGTAATAGATGAATCAAACTTCTTAATGATTCTGATATATCTTTTGATTAAGTCACTGATAAATGAATCACCCTTCTTACTGATACTGATATATCTTTAGGTTAAGTCACTGTGATAGATGAATCATCCCTCTTACTGATACTGATATATCTTTTGGTTAGGTCACAGTGATAGATGAATTACTCTTCTTACTGAAACTGATATATCTTTTGGTTAAGTTACTGGGATAGATAAATCACACTTCTTACTGATACTGATATATCTTTTGGTTAGGTCACTGTGATAGATGAATCATACTTCATACTGATACTGATATGTCTTTTGATTAAGTCACTGTGATAAATGAATCACACTTCTTACTGATACTGATATATCTTTTAGTTAAGACACTGTTTTATGCTAAGTCATTGTGATAAATGAATCACTCTTCTTACTGATACTTATATATCTCTTGATTAAGTCACTTTGATAGATGAATCACACTTCTTACTGATACTGATATATCTTTTGGTTACGTCACTGTGATAATGAATCACTTTTCTTACTGATACCGATATATCTTTTGTTTAAGTCACTGTGATAGATGAATCACACTTCTTACTGGTACTGATATATCTTTTGGCTAAATCACTGTGATAGATGAATGACACTTCTTACTGATACTGATATATCTTTTGGTTAAGTCACTATGATAGATGAATCACTCTTTTTACTGATACTGCTATATATTTTGGTTAAGTGACTATGAAAGATGAATCACACTTCTTACTGATACTGATATATCTTTTGATTAAGTCACTGTGATAAATGAATCACTCTTCTTACTGATACTGATATATCTTTTGGTTAAGTCACTGTGATAGATGAATCACACTTCTTACTGATTCTGATATATCTTTTGGTTAAGTCACTGTAATAGATGAATCACACTTATTAATGATTCTGATATATCTTTGGTAAAGTCATTATGATAGATGAATCGCTCTTCTTACTGATACTGATATATCTTTTGATTAAGTCACTGTGATAGCTGAATCACTATTCTTACTGATACTGATATATCTTTTGGTTAAGTCACTGTAATATATGAATCACACTTCTTAATGATTCTGATATATCTTTTGATTAAGTCACTGATAAATGAATCACCCTTCTTACTGATACTGATATATCTTTAGGTTAAGTCACTGTGGTAGATGAATCACTCTTCGTACTGATACTGATATGTCTTTTGATTAAGTCACTGATAAATGAATCACCCTTCTTACTGATACTGATATATCTTTTGGTTAAGTCAGTGTGATAGATGAATCACTCTTCTTACTGATATTGATATATCTTTTGGTCAAATCGCTGTGATTGATGAATCACTCTTCTTACTGATATTGATATATCTTTTGGCTAAGTCACTGTGATAGATGAATCACTCTTCTTACTGATACTAATATATCTTTTGATTAAGTCATTGTGATAGAAAAATCACTCTTCTTACTGATACTGATATGTCTTTTGATTAAGTCACTGATAAATGAATCACCCTTCTTACTGATACTGATATATCTTTTGGTTTGTCACAGTGATAGATGAATTACTCTTCTTACTGAAACTGATATATCTTTTGGTTAGGTCACTGTGATATATGAATCATTCTTCTTACTGACAGTGGTATATCTTTTGATTAAGTTACTGTGATAGATGAATTACTCTTCTTACTGAAACTGATATATCTTTTGGTTAGGTCACTGTGATATAGGAATCATTCTTCTTACTGATACTGATATATCTTTTGATTAAGTCACTGTGATAGATGAATTACGCTTCTTACTGTTACTGATATGTCTTTTGATTAAGTCACTGATAAATGAATCATCCTTCTTACTGATACTGCTATATCTTTTGGTTAAGTCACTGTGATAGATGAATCACACTTCTTACTGATTCTGATATATCTTTTGGTTAAGTCACTGTAATAGATGAATCACACTTCTTAATGATTCTGATATATCTTTGGTTAAGTCATTATGATAGATGAATCGCTCTTCTTACTGATATTGATATATCTTTTGATTAAGTCACTGTGATAGCTGAATCACTATTCTTACTGATACTGATATATCTTTTGATTAAGTCACTGATAAATGAATCACCCTTCTTACTGATACTGATATATCTTTAGGTTAAGTCACTGTGGTAGATGAATCACTCTTCGTACTGATACTGATATGTCTTTTGATTAAGTCACTGATAAATGAATCACCCTTCTTACTGATACTGATATATCTTTTGGTTAAGTCAGTGTGATAGATGAATCACTCTTCTTACTGATATTGATATATCTTTTGGTCAAATCGCTGTGATTGATGAATCACTCTTCTTACTGATATTGATATATCTTTTAGTTAAGTCACTGTGATAGATGAATCACTCTTCTTACTGATACTGATATATCTTTTGATTAAGTCATTGTGATAGAAAAATCACTCTTCCTACTGAGACTGATATGTCTTTTGATTAAGTCACTGATAAATGAATCACCCTTCTTACTGATACTGATATATCTTTTGGTTTGTCACAGTGATAGATGAATTACTCTTCTTACTGAAACTGATATATCTTTTGGTT